>CM076580.1:1404842676-1405343492 GCA_034641835.2 Pinus albicaulis | reverse complement strand
AACTATATTGTGTTTCGGATATGGTTATTCCATAGTAACTCACACATTTTTGTTCCTCTTGTTAGACTCCTATACCAATAGGTGTCATTTTTCATGATTGTCTTGATTGAACTACGAAATATGTTCAAACCTTCTTTCTTTAGCAAAGGTGTTCCATATTCTTGAAAAACCAAAAAAAGTCAAAAAATTTAAAAAATGTAAAGAGGGTATACCCTAAAAGAAAAATCAAAGGGTAAGAAAAATAAAGTGGTCAAAAAAGTGAAAGAAATGAACCCCAAGCAAAAAATAGACCAAGGAAAGTGTGCAAATCCAAATGCCACTACTATTTCATTTTTGTAATAAAGCAATTGTGTGCAGCTTGTCAAACCTTTGCCACAATTCATGAATAAGTCAAATTGTTTAAACTTGGCTTACTCATATTTCAATTTCATGTTATAGATTAGAGAATAAATATCTGACCAAACAGTTTAATCTTGGCAGATAAGTAGATAGGTAGAGTTAATAAGAGGTGCTCAACAGTTTAATCTGAGCCCTTGGATGTAATAAGGGTAGAATTAGATAGATTTGCCTTGTAAAAAGAAAAGATTGAAAAGGGTTTGCAAGTCTAAATGCACCCTAATAAAGAAGAGAAAATGGTGGTAGTGTCAAATAGATAGGGTAGGTAGATGGTGCTGCAAAGTGTTATCTGATGAATGATGCTGCTACATGTTTTTTTGATCCTTTACTTTCATCACAAATACTGAAGCAGGAAATACACTGGAAAATCACAGCAAGCAGAATCAAACTCATTAACTTCCCTTATCACTTTCCCCTCAAAAGTTTTACTAATTTCCCCCAAAGTACTAAGGTTTTTGGAGATCAAAGGGGCTCAAGGCATTTCCTTGACTTCTGGAGGGACCGGACCCTCGGCCTAATGATCAAAAAAGACCTAAGTACTTGAGATAATTCATCATTATAATCATTCACCTTTAACTTTATCCTAAGTAAAATCCTATTTTACTTAGGGAAATCATGCAAAATTCCATAAAAAACCCTCAAGATAACTTGCTATTCTAAGTTTAAGTGTTGAAGATAAAATATTACAATTTACTTCAGAAGTTATCACTTTCCTAGATGTGCAAAGTGTTTTGAGTTCCCTTGTCCCTTTGCCATATTAACATTTAATTCTACTATATTAACTCCCTAGTGAAATACCCTTTCCTAAGTATATAACTCCCTTTTTTTTATATATACCCCAAAAACCCCTTTATTATAATGTTTTAACCAAAGTATTTATCTCCCTAAAATTCATTAAAACCCGCCTATAAAAGCCCTTTGGTTAAAAATATAGCATAATACATAAATCCCGCCCCTATGGTGAAATAATTGTATTAATTAATTCATCATATAATAAAATATATATAAAAACGTTAGACATACAATATGTGTGTTTAATACCAAAAACATCAATAAAACTTTGCGAAAGTTTTGCGCCACCGTGGTCTTTCCACGTGGCATTCCGCTTAAGCAAACCCCGCCGCAACCCTGTTCATTATACACATGGGATTAATTAGTCATCTGGACTAATTAACAACCTTCTCCGCCTATTAAAATTTCCCCGGGGTGATTACATTACGCGTTAAAACCTTTTAAAAACCCGACGGGCCCACCTTTGAACCCTCCGCATCTTCCCATCACCCCAGCCGTTGGATCAGCCTCCCGCAGATCAACGGCCAGCGTTGATCCCGTATGAGCCCTTGGATGTAATAAGGGTAGAAATAGATAGATTTATCATGTAAAAAAGAAAAAGATTGAAAAGGGTTTGCAAGTCTAAATGCACCCTAATAAAGAAGAGAAAATGGTAGTGTTAAGTAGATAGGATAGGTAGATGGTGCTGCAAAGTGTTATCTGATGAATGATGCTGCTACATGTTTTTGATCCTTTACTTTCATCATAAGTATTGAAGCAGGAAATACAATGGAAAATCATTGCAAGCAAAGTCAAAAAATCATTAACCTCCCTCATCATTTTCCCCCTTAAAGGTTTTACTAATTTCCCCCAAAAGTACTAAGGTATTTGGAGATCAAAAGGGCTCAAGGCATTTCCTTGACTTCTGGAGGGACCGGACCCTCGGCCTAATGATCAAAAAGACCTAAGTACTTGAGATAATTCATCATTATAATCATTCACCTTTAACTTTATCCTAAGTAAAATCATATTTTACTTAAGGAAATCATGCAAAATTCCATAAAAAATCCTCAAGATAACTTGCTATTCTAAGATTAAGTGTTGAAGATAAGATATTGCAATTTACTTCAGAAGTTATCACTTTCTTAGATGTGCAAAATATTTTGATTTCCCTTGTCCCTTTGTCATATTAATGTTTAACTCTATTTACTAAATCCCTAGTGAAATGCCCTATCCTAAGTATATAACTCCTTTTTTATAAATACCCCAAAAACCCCTCTATTATAAAGTTTAACCAAAGTAATTATTTCCCCGTGCATTCAAATAAAAAACCCACTATATAAGCCCTTTGGTTAAATTATATCTTTATATAATAATCCCGCCCCTATGGTAAGTTAATTACATTTGTTAATTTACCATATAATAAAATAAAAACATATATATGAAAAATAAACTTTAAACATACGATATATATGTTTAAACCCAAAAATATAAATAAAACCTGAAGTTTTTCGAAACTAAACTTTGGAAAATCCCGCGCCAACGTGGCTCATCCACCTGGCATTTCACTCGACGTTTTAACCCCACCGCGACCCCTATTTCCTTTATCACTGAGGGATTAACTAATTATCAGAATTAGTTAATAACCACCCTTCTCCGCCAATTAAAAGCTCTCCGGGATGTTTTATAATGTTAAATCGTGTTTAAAACCCCGACGGGCCCACACCTTAATCCTCCGCTTATTCCCCGTCATTACAACCGTCGGATCACTCCTTTACAGATCTACGGCTAATACTTATTCCGCTACCCATCCCAGGTCATCACATTAACGCGCGGGGGATTGGTGGTATTTGACCAGTCCTCCGGCCACGCGTCAACAACTTTGTGGAATCGCTGCCCTCGCGGTTAATACCGCCTTTGCTCATAAGCGGTGCGGGGACTTACCACTTACCGCCCGGCCCCCCCACCATACGTCAGCCCGTACATTGATGACGTCACTCCTCGAAAAACTAAAAAACCCTTTTAACTTGTAAATAAAGCCAATTTTCATGTTTTTTCCGTTATTTTCGTTATTAAACGCGACTGTGCTCTCTGCTACGGTTTTTGAATTTTCATTGAAATCCACTGTTCCATTCAATTTCGCTCCATAAATCCGCCAGACCTGCGTTCAAGCGTCCTCCTGCTACCGCCTGTTACTTGTTAAGAACCAGCTTTCTTCCAAGAACAGGTATTTATCCTATTCCGCCCCGAACTACAAGTAAAACTCCGTTTTCTTTGTTTTTAGCTGAATTAGTGATTAAAACCCATAACTGAGATCTTCCCCAGAGGTTTTAAAACTGTGCAATTACTCCCTGAATCTACAATTGTGCTAATTTCCTCATTTAAATCGAAAAGCGCCCGGCCTGTGAAGAAAACCCTGGAACTTCCGTTCTGAATCCACAAGAACCAAAATGGAAGCCCCTGCAGCCCTGAATGTGACCCCACTGAATGCCCCTCACGGAGAATTAGAGTATTTACCCTTAGTGGACAAAGATTTTCAGATTAAAGGCTTGCATTTTGATCAAAGCCCCCTTCTGAGTTTTTGTCACTGCAGAGACGATTATTCAAAGGGGCAAGATGTTATTGGACTGTGGGAATCCAATCTCCCAAGGTATCTCATCCCCTCGGTCATTAATTTCCCAGAAATTATCCACTATTGCCATTCTAACTATGATCCAACTCAAAGAGCAGTAATTTCCCCTAACCAGAATGTCCTTTTCCCAATTACTGCTCAGTCTAACACAGTAAAGAGCAGTCAAAGAGTATCAGGATTAAAGAGTATCAGTGGTTAAAGTGTATCAGGTAAAAGTCAGAGTGAAAGTAAAAATGAAGTTACAGAGCGGTCAAAGGTAAACAATAAAAGTAATTACAGAGACAGTAAGATGGTAAAAAGAGGAAATGAAAATACTTTCACCAACATTGAAGTTTGTCTAAAGTGAAAGTAAAATAGTCAAAGGAACAAAAAAGTGAAAACATGGAAAACACAACAAGAAGGAACATTTTTGCAGAAATTGCATGTTTTAGTCATTGTTTTGCAGACACTATTGTGATCAATCAAAGATGAATTTTGAAAAACTGAAGGAGGTTTATGTTCTTAATAGTACCATCTACAAAAACCTCTTTCACTTTTCTAACAGTTATTATGGTTTTGGAAATATTAAACAATGTTGGAAAGCACTTTTTGCAGAAAATTACAGTCAAGTCATCATTGTGCAGAGAAGATTGTGGTCAATCCGTAATACATTTTACAAAACTGAAGGAGGTTTTTGTTCCTAAGAGACCCATATACAAAAACCTATCTCAGTGTTGCGACAGTCATTTCAGGCTGAGAGATAAATGCACATCTTTAGAGGCTATTGTTCAGACTCTGTAAAACTCTGTTTTACACATCTGTTTTCAGAGCCTATTGCGCACATATGGAGAGAAATTTTAGGAAAGTGAAAGAGGTTTATCTCACCAACATATTTATCTACAATAACCTATTTCACTTTTTACATATCTATTACGGATTGAGAAATAAAAAGGTATCATTGGACCCCAAGTTTGCAAAATTGTTGGAGCAGAATTCACAAAAAAACGAAGCAGTTAGTGACTTGGATGCCTCATCATCAACTAAGATTTGGATCAAATTCGAATTCTCCTCTTTGTCATCACCTATCCATCAAAAATAGTGCCAAATATATGCATTAGTTTGAGTGTCCTTTACTTAAGTTCTATTTATGTAAAATAGTTGGAGAGATTTGTGAACCAATTTTGATATTTGTTTCAAGATATTTTAGTTTAGAATTTGTATAAATACTCCACTCTTGGAAGCATTTGGGGTGGATTCTATTACTTTGCTGTAACATTGAGATTTTTGGAATAAAAGCATTTTGGAGAAATTTATTCGTGGCTTACTGGATGACGATTTGAAGCTCAGGACTTTTTGCAGGATTCATGTGTTGGACTGCAGTTCAATAAGTCTTTCTACCCTTTGTCTTAAATTTTATATCAGTTTATAATATCATTATGTCCATTTCTGAATAATTTACATAAAGGATTGAATCAGAATTTACTTAATTGTACTTTGATTTCAGATGTGATTGTTCTTAATGTTTTCCTCTAAATTGGTTATAAGCATGAATTCTTAAATGCTCTTGCTTTGCTAATTTAAACATTGTTGATTATTATAATAAAGAATTCTTCATTGCTCTTTGTTTGTAGTCATCTCATTTCTTTCTTTGAACATGGTGAAAGATTCTTAGCTGCCTTTCATCCCTTCAAGATCATCCCATCCACTTTAAATTTTAAGGATTGTTCTCTGTCTAGCTACCTTGCCCTGTAAAGCCATCTTGAGTGTAGAATAGAAATCCAGTAAAGCCATCCTTTGAATCCATAGCCCAATGGACTGAAAAAATTCAACCTTGCCCTTAGTTTGTGGATTCCACCATTTCTCAAAACAAACTCTTGGATCTATAATTAGCCTAAAAACTTCTAAGAACAAAGATAAATCATAAAGAGAGAGCCCTCTCTGGATGCAGATTGGCTAGATTCTGCATCTGAAGGTTGGTTTGTGGTTACCTCGGGTATAATTTCCTCTTCCACAACTTCAAGGAAAACCTGAGTGATAACAGAACTCACACCACTTTCCTGTGTCCTTCTTTGGCTTTATAGTGTTGTTCTTTTCTTGTGGCTTTGACGGGTTGTCTTTAGCCGCCATGCCTTGGCTTTTTCCTTTGCTCTGTGGTTTGGAAGCACCTTTTCCTTGCTTTTGATTCGCAGATCCAAAGTCTTGCTTCTTCTGTTTGAATTTCTGCTCAATCTTGGCAGCATACCGGTATGCTGTACCAAGCGAGGAGATGTCGAGGAACTCCATTTCCTCCTGAATTTATTTGTACAGACAGCTGCGATACTTTAGCACCAAATGTTTCTATGAATCTTTGATACCCAACTTTGTGCATAGGGTATGGAACAGATTCATCAGCTCGTGCACATATTGATCCCTTTGTTGTCACAGCATGGTCCATTGTTTGTACTTGTCCTCATAGCTCCCCATGGGATAGTACTATTCCTTGACGGCATCTCGGAAAGAATTCCAAGTTGGTACGGCCGAGAACAAAGAGGGTTCTATCTGGTCCTTATTCTCACAGTAGGTTTCCCACCAGTCCTTAACATGGGGGGTAGCTTTGAGGAGTGCAAAAATAATCTTCTCCCGGTCTGAAAAGTCATGAACAGAGAAATATCCTTCTAATAGATTCAACCATCTATCTACGGCATCTGCATCTATTTGAACCTCAAATATGGCAATGTTAAAATTTACTTGTACCTTAAAGGGAGTCACAATTCCAGAGTGGCTACTAGATGCAGATGCACTGCCGGTGGGCAGCCGTTGAAATATCTGAGCAAAGTTATCCATCATCACATTCGTTTTTTTTTCGAGGGCCTCCTCGAGCAATATTTTGATAGGATCTCCTGCTCCCTCATCTTTCTTTCATCCCCCATGGGCGTCCGTCGAGGTTTGTGAGGCTGATCTTGCAAAGGTTCCACCAGATCAAGCGCTAGCTCCTTATACCCCGACCTCGTTGGGGACATGCAAAGAAGGATCGAGAAAAAGTAGACCGCTACGTGGCAGTCAGTTATGCGGAATGCAACAGAATAAACACATAACCATAAATACAGAGATGTAGCGGAAATAACACTTCATTTCATTAATATCAAAGAACTGAAATTTGCTTATAGACAGAATGGAAATAAAACTAGCTAGGGCACTGGTAGCTATCTCTGAGAAGAAATGTGGCAGCTACAGGCCTCTGAACTATGTTACAATGATGCTCGAGGGCCTATTTATTATTGAGAAACAATGGAGAACCCTAAACATCCCAAAAACCTAACCCTAGGAGATGAAGCACATGTTGAGCCTCAAGATTGTGCTTTCTTTCATCTTACTTTACCTCATTTTCCTTTGTCCATTGCTATCCTAGACCCAATTGATCAATGAATTTAGTTAAAATTACTTTTAGAATGATTAACATGACTGACTTGCTAAGTTTTTTGATTTTTGTCATTGTGATGCATTTTCACCGGAACTAGCTACAGAATGCAGACATTCCGTAGCTAACCAGAAATTCTGCAGTTGTCTTCACGTTTGGGTATGTTCCAAGTCGCCTCTCAAGAAAAACTGCATATGGGTATATTCCACGTCATGTCTACATTGTTCGTTGCTCACCATGAAGGAAGAAAAGAATTCTGGATATGGTTTTGATACGTGGGAACACATTTAAGAAGGCAGACTTCTAGTAGGACTGTATTAGTCCAGATGTCCTTTTCCTTTTTACGCAGCCACTTCAAGAGTCCTAATGTGATTTCGATAAGGAAATACAATGATCCTGGAATTGTTGAAAGTCTTGTTATGTACATTTGTTATATAAACACTTGGGAAACCGAGAGCTAGGCTAGATTTTGTTCTAGATTTTGCTTAGATTCTGTGCTACATTTCTGAAGATGCAGATTGCAATGTTCAAGTTATTTCTCTTTTAATGAAGCAGACAGTGTTGTTTTGAAAGCGTTGATTTGAATTGGACTTAGATTCCGTCTGGTGGTAGAGGGCCCCTGCCCCATGTACGGATTTATTTGCGTAATTTAGATAAGTATTCTAGATGCCTTTACGTTTTTGAAGTTGAATTCGTAGTTGTTTTCATTAGCTACTATAGTTATACTCGTTCTAAAAAAACTCTTCCAAAAGAAGAAGCTCTTCCAAAATATTATAATGATGAATGGGAAATGGCTATAGTGTTGTAGGATTTAATTGTAATCTCTTTTGTTCACCATCACAGTTATACTTATGCTAAGCACTCTTCCAAAGGATGAAACTCTTCCAAAAAATCCTTATAATTTCTTAAGCATGATTGTGATCTTGAATTCTTCAGTTGTGTGTTTTTACTAAGTACCATAGCTGTTCTTTCTCTTAAAATGCTTTTCCAAAATAGCATAATGATGGGTAGGAGATAGCTATGATATCTTAGTTTTTCATTGCTTTCAGTCTTTATGTTTGCATTTGCACTGAGTTGTACAGTTAGGATTGTTCTAAGAAACTCTTCCAAAATACCAATCATGATGGACAAACAGACTGTATAATTCTATAGAATAATGCATGATAGCCTAGTTAGGATACTCCAGAGTTTAATTGCACTTAAATCATGCTCAGTTATTTTGTTTTAAGTTTGATAATGACTTGTAGTTCAACACTTTTTTAGGTTAGTGACATTTTAAGTTCAGTTTTAGCTTAACTCATTGCATTTTCACTCCATATTCAGTTGTCATTTACTGCATATTAGATTACTTCAGTTGTTAAACTTAACAAAACAACCTTCATTATTTACAAACCTCTTCTTGTTCTAAAATCTACAATTGATTCATAACCACATGAACAGAAGACAATATCATTTGAAGGCCTGAAGTACTTCTGCAACTTCCTTATCATCTCACAAACAAACATTTCCTCAAAAGACTATTTCAAAATCCCATAACCTTTGAGTGAAGTGTAGTGTTATCAAACTAAGTTGCAGAATAGTGTTAGGAACTAGTCTTAGAGTAGAAGATCTTATGATGGTATCAATGTTTTACTCCAAATATGCTTCAACAAATCTATAATCAAGGATAAAATGTTGCATCATTATAAGTTAGTTGTTTAACTGTTTATTTAGGAGGATTTGCACACTTAGTTGACCATGTCTCAAGCTCTCTCTCAAAATGCCTTTGATGAAAGAATTTGACAAGTTGAGTTTGTGTTTTGAATCATTTTCTAAAAATTCATTATCAAGCTTTGTTTTTTCTTAGTCATAGTTTAGATTTGATTCTGTTTTTAGTATTGCATTCGCATTTACCATTTGACATCAACCAATTATGCTTCACTCTGTTTTTCTTAATCATTAGCTTCCTTCCATTAGCTTTCTAGTCATTTTCCTTGTGAACATAAAGCCACCAAAAGATCAAAAACATCATAAATCATCACAAAAGACCAAAAACATCACAAAACACTACACACAATGTGTTAAGAAACAAACACCTAGGTACATACAATACACTTCACTTCAGCAGTTTACCAACCCTGGTTGACAATTAAATAAGCTCAATTTAGGAGACTAGATTGAGACCAAACATTTTGGCGTCGTTGCTGGGGAAGTGAAAACTAGGTAACCTTTGTTTCTTAGCATCCAAAAACAATTATATGCGTAGGGAGAGAGATTCAAGGGGAATATTTATAAGCACCAGAGGAAGAAGTTTGATTTCTAGAACACCACTTGTTTCATCTAGATCCAGAGCTAGTACACCTTCAACTCAAACCCATATTCCATCGTCTCCTGATCCTGGACTTCTAGAAGATCTAAGGTCAACTATTCCATTAGAAAAACCTTCCACTTCATCCACTGAACCTGCCATAGAAGAAGATCTAAAAACTCCTGTTATGGACACAAACCTTTCCACTTCCACATGAGAGTCAACCATGGCAGAAGAAGGAGGAGGAGGAGTTTTTAATGGAGAACACACACTATTTGGAGGTAGAGGTAGAGGTAGAGGAGAAGGAGGTAGAGGTGAAGATGGAGGAAGAGGTAGAATAGGAAGCTCTTTTGGGTTCCCTATAATTGATGAAGAAACCAATACAACCATGAAAAAAATTTCACCCTCTGTCCTTCCAAACTTCTATGGACTTAAAACTAAAGATCCTGAAACCTTCTTATTCAAATTTGAAGTGCTGTGTAGAACTTATGACTACTTACAAGATGCTCAAAAACTGAAATTATTTCCTTCAACTTTGAAGGGAGCAGCATTGAAGTGGTTTATAAGTTTGATCAACAGTTCTATTAGAACATGGGAAGACATGAAACAAGAATTTCTAGAGAGATATTTGGATTATTGTATGTCGGTTAATCATAAGGAAGAAGTGTTCAAGATGTTACAAAAAGAATATGAAAATTTGGAAGATTTGTTGGAGAGATTTAATTACAACATAAAAAGGGCAAAAATGGAAAACCTAGATCAAGACACCTTAAAAGCTCTTTTGTTGAAAACAATTAGGGATGAATGGTTGGATATCCTTAACATGATGGGAAAAGGGGATATATCACAACTCACATTACCTGAAATATCTGAGCTATGTATCAACCTTTCAAGAGGGAAATCTAAAACTGTCAAAGGTCCAAGAGATCCCGCTCTTGCAAGGGCAAGTAAGTCTGCTTCTGGGACAGTAAGTAGATCAGAAATAGGACACATGCTTGGTGATTTTAAATATGAAATATTAGGAATTCTTAGTGAACAAATAGACACCCTTAAGATACAAAACAAGAAAAAGGCTGAATATGATGCCTTGGCAATCTTTTGTCCCAAATGTAGAAAGAAACATGCCTTGAGAGAGTGTCTTTTGGATGTAAAAGTTGTAGAAACCTGTGTCATTTGTTCTGGAAAACATGAAACCAGGAATTTTCCTTCTCTTCCTGGTCTGAAGGCTGTCTTTTAGGAGGAAAATCCTACAGATTCCACAGAGTCTCTCAATTTTGTATCTAGAAGACCTTGGCAAGGACCTCAGACACAAGGATTCCATGATCAAATGTATAATCAACCTCCACCTTGGAATTCTTGGCAGCAACCTTGGCCCCAATTTCAAAATCAATCTCAATATTGGGCACAAGGAACACAAAGTCCCTATGGAAGATACTCCCCATACTATCAGTATCCACCATCCTATCCACCATATCCACATTTTATCCTCAAAATCCTCAACAAAATTTTCCTCAAAATCTTCAACAAAATTTTCAACAAAATCCTCAACAACATCATCAGAACCAACCACATCAAAATCAACCACTTTCATTACCATTCCCTCAAAAAATCAAATCAATTGTCTGCTCAACCCATACCAAACCCCAATAATAAGAACCCTCATAATACATACATGATAGAAGGCCAACAGTTTCCAACTTATTTAATTACTCCTCTAGACCTTAGTGATGTTCAACATAGGTCTGGAAGGATAATTGAAAAGAGGAAACCTTCTGTGATCATACAAGAACAAGGTAATTCTGAGGAAGACTCTCTACGAGTGAATAAAAGTCTTGAGGAAGACACATCCTTTCAAGACCCAAACACTGAAAAACTAAAACAAAAAGATCCAATAAATCCAACTCCTGTATTAGAGCAACCATCCACATCTACTTCTATACCTCCCTTTCCGGAAAGATTACAAATTGATAGAGGTGTAGAAAAAAAAATCATGGTGCCTAATTATGATTTCCTAGATGAGCTGAGAAATGTTTGCACTAAAATTCCATTATTGCAAGCCATCAAGGAAATCCCAATTTTAGCCAAAACAATAAAGGAGTTGATTATGAAGACAACAAGAAAAAGAATAAGAGAAACAAAGAAAATCCAACTGGTAGGACAAATAGCAGACATTATGATGGGCAATATTGCTATTCCAAAGTATCTTGACCTAGGAAATCCAGTTGTCAAAATTCACATCAATGGAATTGATATCCAGAACACACTCATTGACTTAGGAGCAGCAATCAATATCATGAGTAGACAAATCATGGATAAACTGAAACTTCCTAATCTTCTCTTTACACCCACACTATTACAATTAGCAGATAGATCTGTAATCAAACCAGATGGGGTAATAGAAGACATTCTAGTGTCCCTAGATTCTTGGGAGTACCCTGTGGATTTCATGATCCTAACTCCTAAGAATAATCTAGGAGGCCATCATGTTATACTAGGAAGGCCTTGGTTGGCTACAGCTGGTGCTTTTATTAGTTGTAGATCCGGTGATATGTACATCTCTGATGGTAGTTCAACTAAAAATTTCACTTTATATCCTCCAGATAGGACAATTACAGATCTAGATGACACTCAATGGATAGAGGATGAGGAAGATTTACAACCTCTCTTCACAATTTCAGAAATTAGTGAAGATAATCAAATTTTGAATACTCTAGAAAACTTTGAATCCCCTCCAGAACATAAACAAGAATCATTTCAAGAGGGATCCAACATTGAGATTTTGTCATCAAGGCAGATGTCTCTTCATTATATGGACAAATTTGGCAGCTCTACAAGTGAAATTTTTCCAGGCAAAACTTTGAACGTAAACAAGAACCTAGAAAAATTTCAACAAGAAGAGTTAGTCAAAGTATTACAGAGACATTCTTCTGCATATGCATGGGAATACACTGACATGAAAGGGATAAGCCCCAAGACTTGTACTCATCACATCTATATAGAGAAAAATTGCAAACCAATCAGACAACCTCAACGACGGATGAATCCAAATCTTAGGGAAATTGTTAAAGAAGAATTGAAAAAATTGTTAAATGTTAATTTCATCTATCCTATTTCAGATAGTCAGTGGGTTTCTCCTTTGGTAATTGTTCCAAAGAAAAATGGAAAATGGAGGGTGTGTGTTGACTAACGAGAACTGAATAAAGCTACTCTTAAAGACCATTTTCCCTTACCTTTCATAGATCAATTATTAGATACATTAGCTGGAAAAAAGTACTTTTCATTCCTAGATGGGTTTAGTGGTTACAATCAAATCCAAGTAGCACTTGAAGATCAAGACAAAACCACATTTACCTGTCCTTGGGGTACCTATGCTTACCGAGTATTGCCATTTGGATTATGCAATGCACCTACAACATTCCAAAGGGCAATATTAGGAATTTTTTCAGATCTAATACATGATTGTGTAGAGGTGTACATGGATGATTTCACAGTTTATGGAAACTCATTTGAAGAAGCTTTAGAAAACTTGGAAAAAGTTTTAAAGAGATGTCAGGAAGCAAATCTTTCACTTAATCATGAAAAATGTTTTATGATGTTTACTGAAGGTATTGTTTTAGGGCATCACATTTCAGGGGATGGGATTAGAGTTGATGAGTCTAAAGTTGAAGTCATATCCAACCTATCCATTCCAAGTTGTCAAAGAGATGTTAGAAGTTTCCTAGGATTTACAAGATATTATCGGAGATTTATAGAAAACTTCACCAAAATAGCATCTCCACTCTTCAAATTACTCACCAAAGATTGTGAATTCAAATGGACTTCTGATTGCCAGTTAGCTTTTGAAACCCTGAAAACCAAAATTTCTGAAGCACCTATATTAAGGGGACCTAACTGGAAGTTACCTTTTCATATCTCCACAAATGCCTCCGATACAGCTCTAGGAGCAGTATTGGGGCAGAAAGACTTGATTCCCTATGCCATCTATTATACCAGTAAAAATTTGACTCCTGCAGAGTTAAACTATACTGTAACTGAAAAATAATTTTTAGCTGTTGTTCATGCCATAAAAAAATTTAGACACTATATAACAGGCTATGAAACTTTTTTTCACACTAATCATTCTGCAATTAGATACTTAATGAATAAATCCATTACTAATGGCAGAGTTATAAGATGGTTATTGCTCTTACAAGAATTCAACATTACTATTATAGATAGGCCTGGAAAACAAAATACAGTAGCTGATTTCCTATCTAGACTCCAAAATATCAAAGATGACACTCCAGTTGAAGATCAAGGTCCTCATGAATATCTTTTTGTAATTTCTACTCAAACTCCATGGTTTGCTGATATTGCTAATTATTTAGTTTCAGGAAAATTTCCTTCAATTATGAATGCAAGGGATAAAAGAAAAATCATTTGTGATAGTGAAAAATATTCATGGGTTGCTAATGAGTTGCACAAGACAGGTCCAGATTTGATCATTAGAAGGTGTGTTCGTGAAGATGAGATGCCTGAGATTCTCAAGGCATGTCATGATGAACCTTGTGGCGGACACTTTGCAGATAAGAGGACAGCCTATAAGATCCTTAATTTAGGATATTATTGGCCATCCTTATTTAAATATGCTAAAGAGTATGTCAAAAGGTGTGACAGTTGCCAAAGGGTAGGGAAACCTTCTCCTTCAGGTGAGATGCCATTACAACCTCAGGTACATATTGAACCTTTTGAAAAATGGGCTTTGGATTTTGTAAGACCTATTAGTCCTCCATCAAGACAGAAGAGGTATATATTAGTTTGCACTGATTATGTTACTAAATGGGTAGAAGCCAAGCCATTACTTGTTGCTAATGAAGCATCTGTAGTTACTTTTCTTTTTGAGGATATTTTTACTCGTTTTGGTGTCCCAAGGGAAATTTTTACAGATCAAGGAGCTCAATTTACATCAAGGCTAATGGAGCAAATAATGGAGAAGTACAAGATCAGACATAGAAAATCTACTCCTTATCATCCACAAGCAAATGGTCAAGTGGAATCTACTAATAAGGTCATTGAAGGAATCCTAACAAAGACTGTTCATTTACATAGAAGAGATTGGGTAGATAGGCTTCCTGAAGCCTTGTGGACCTATAGAACTACATGGAGAAACACAACAGGCCATACTCCTTATGAACTTGTTTATGGAAAGAAAGTTTTGTTTCCCATAGAGTTCCAGATTCAAACTTTCAAAATGGCAGTTCAGCTAGGACTTGATCTAACGGAGGCACAAAAGCATAGACTGGAGCAAATTAATGAATTGGATGAGATCAGACAAGATGCAGTTCAGAAAACAAGTCTAGTCCAACAGCAAAGGGCTAGATGGCATGACAAGTACATCAAAGAGAAGAAATTCAAAGAGGGTGACCGGGCTCTCTTGTTTGATTCAAAATTCAAGGATTTTCAAGGTAAATTTCAGACACATTGGCTTGTGCCATATGAAATTGTTGAAATTTTTGATAATGGGGTAGTAAAAATCAGAACTATAGATGAAGAAGAGGTCACTTTTCTTGTGAATGGTCATAGATTGAAGCTATATCACAAACCACTCTCAAGAGAAGAATTTTTCAAGAAGTTCCAAGAAAGCAGTGATGTGAAGTTAATGAAGAAGAATATCTCTTCTTCATCAACTTGATTAAATTTTCTGAAGCATTTCTCTTTGAAAAAAAAATAAAAAATAAAAAAATAAAAAAATAAAAAAATAAAGGTATAAACATGAAAACCAATCATTGATTGGCATGTTTATACAAAAAAGATAGGGTGAAAATCAGAGTCTCTCTGACACTCTAACTTTTCCATTTTGTTTTTACAAGCAGCTATTACAAAATCATAAGTTCAGATCCATAGTGCTTATGATTCATCTCATTTCATTTCATTCCATTCACTTATCAATCCATACTCCATTTCATTCATTCATTCATATTCTACTTCATTCCATATTTCATTCATCTCATTCCATACTCCATCCATCTCATTTTCATGTCAAAATTTAAAGTTTGATATCTTGCTATAAATGAATAAAACATGTCATGGATTGCAGGGCAGTTCTTATGTTCTTCCACTCCATTTCATAAACTGAATCCATTCCATTTCATAATCCACTTCATACATATCATGTCTCATCATCCATCTTCATTCATACCATATAACATTTCACCTATATTCCAAAAACACTCCATTCCATGATTAAAATACTCTACAGGTACAGTCTGCAGCTTAACAAACATTCTACAGCTGATCAGCCTTTCTGCAGCCAGACAGTCATTCCGCAGCTACAAATACTAAAGACATTAGTTAGCAGACATTAGAATTGCAACAAAATGATCCAGTGTATCCATGAATAAGAAGAATCAAGAAGGATTATGAAGACTCTTCCAAAGAAGAACAAAGAAGACAAAGACTACACAAATCAAATGAAAGGCAGAGGTAACAAGTTTAGATTATAATGGCATTTCATAAAGTTTAGCATAGTCTTAGTTATGAATTGTTCAAAAAGGTTGTTTTAATTATTTTTATTGATCATGACCAATAAACCCTCCAGAAACTTTGGATTAAAATCTCTCATTTCAAATTCTATACCCGATATCATTTAAGCGGTTCAAATGGTCGGAGTGTTTGAATTCTTCATGTCACCCAACCAAATCATTCAATGATGATTTTCTTTTCCGTTGTAAAAATCTCCGCCGTCTTTTCAATCATTAATTCGTTTCCTCCACCTCACTCCATTACCTCATTCCGTAACTACTTCCATCACTCCATTATGTACCCGGCACTTCATTCCGCAAACAGAGATATCCTTATCACCGAGAGCGAAGAAAAAGGGTATATCAGTTTGGATATCAAAGCACTATCACCATGGGCATAGATTGAGCATTATCACTGTAAACGCAGAGGTATAGCAGTGAAGAATTTGAAGCCATTTGTTACTGAGAGACAGAGGTATAGCAGTGTGGGAATTTGAAGCCATTTGTTACCGAGAGACAGAGGTATAGCAGTGTGGGAATTTGAAGCCATTTGTTACCGAGAGACAGAGGTATAGCAGTGTGGGAATTTGAAGCCATTTGTTACTGAGAGACAGAGGTATAGAAGTGTGGGAATTTGAAGCCATTTTTCACTGTCAAACAGAGGCATATCAATCCAAATTTTCATTGTCAACCAGAGGCATATCAGCTCGAAGTTTGAAGCTGTTGTCACTGTCAACCAGAGGCATATTAGTCCGAATTTTGAAGCTGTTGTCACTATCAATCAGAGGCATATCATTCCAAAGTTTGAAGCCATTGTCATTAAGAAGAAGCCATAGACTAAAGGGGAAACTAAGGAAAACTCAAATCAAACAAACATGGGTGATTAATATAGAAGATGAGGAAACATCTATTGAAGAAGATGTTGAAGAGGATTTTAATGAAGGAATCCCTGAAATTGACCCTGCTCAGCAAGAAGTTTATGATTATGTTGAAACTTTGGAAAGGAAAGCTTTAGAGAGCAGAGAGAGAACCCCTAGTCCTCCACTGTTTGAAATAGATGTGTTAAGAAGGCATAGGTATGAGCTGGAGATACTTAATAGACACATCAAAAATGAGAATGAAATTCTGAAGGAACAAGTCAAACTCAAGACTGATATGAACTCAACCTTATCCCTACACATAGACAAAGTGGAAAAGGCTAATTTAAAGTTGAAGAAGATGAACAAGAAGCTAATCAGGGCACTTACCAACTTAAGGTTTAAACTTGTCATCAGAAAACCCAGAAGATCTTTAGCTTCTAGGCAAAGGAGAAGGAAAGGATTAGATGTTCTTGCAGAAGCCTCTGAGTTTATAGGATAAGTTGCATGAGGACATGCAAGAAGTCAGCAGTGGGGGTATGTTGAGCCTCAAGATTGTGCTTTCTTTCATCTTACTTTACCTCATTTTCCTTTTTCCATTGCTATCCTAGACCCAATTGATCAATGAATTTAGTTAAAATTACTTTTAGAATGATTAACATGACTGACTTGCTAAGTTTTGTGATTTTTGTCATTGTGATGCATTTTTACCGGAACTAGCTGTAGAATGCAGACATTCCGTAGTTAACCGGAAATTCTGCAGCTGTCTTCACGTTTGGGTATGTTCCAGGTGGCCTCTCAAGAAAAACCGCATATGGGTATATTCCACGCCATGTCTACATTGTTCGTTGCTCACCATGAAGGAAGAAACGAATTCTAGATATGGTTTTGATACGTGGGAACACATTTAAGAAGGCAGACTTCTAGTAGGACTGTCTTAGTCCAGATGTCCTTTTCCTTTTTACGCAGCCACTTCAAGAGTCCTAATGTGATTTCGATAAGGAAAGACAATGATCCTGGAATTGTTGCAAGTCTTGTTATGCACGTTTGTTATATAAACACTTGGGAAACCGAGAGCTAGGCTAGATTTTGTTCTAGATTTTTCTTAGATTCTGTGCTACATTTATGAAGACGCAGATTGCTCTGTTCAAGTTATTTCTCTTTTAATGAAGCAGATAGTGTTGTTTTGAAAGCGTTGATTTGATTTGGAGTTAGATTCCGTCTGGTGGTAGAGGGCCCCTGCCCCCTATACTTATTTATTTGCGTAATTTAGATAAGTATTCTAGCCGCCTTTACATTTTTGAAGTTGAATTCGTAGTTGTTTTCATTAGCTACTATAGTTATACTCGTTCTAAAAAAACTCTTCCAAAAGAAGAAGCTCTTCCAAAAGATTATAATGATGAATGGGAAATGGCTATAGTGTTGTAGGATTTAATTGTAATCTCTTTTGTTCACCATCACAGTTATACTTATGCTAAGCACTCTTCCAAATGAAGAAACTCTTCCAAAAAATCCTTATAATTTCTTAAGCATGATTGTGATCTCGAATGCTTCAGTTGTGTGTTTTTACTAAGCACCATAGCTGTTCTTGCTCTTAAAATGATTTTCCAGAATATCATAATGATGGGTAGGAGATAGCTATGATATCTTAGTTTTTCATTGCTTTCAGTCTTTATGTTTGCATTTGCACTGAATTGTACAGTTAGGATTGTTCTAAGAAACTCTTCCAAAATACCAATCATGATGGAAAAACAGACTGTATAATTCCATAGAATAATGCATGATAGCCTAGTTAGGATACTCCAGAGTTTAATTGCACTTAACTCATGCTCAGTTATTTTGTTTTAAGTTTGATAATGACTTGTAGTTCAGCATTGTTTTAGGCTAGTGACATTTTAAGTTCAGTTTTAGCTTAGCTCATTGCATTTGCACTCCATATTCAGTTGTCATTTACTGCATATTAGATTACTTCAGTTGTTAAACTTAACAAAACAACCTTCATTATTTACAAACCTCTTCTTGTTCTAAAATCTACAATTGATTCATAACCACATGAACAGAAGAAAATATCATTTTAAGGCCTGAAGTACTTCTGCAACTTCCTTATCATCTCACAAACAAACATTTCCTCAAAATACTATTTCAAAAATCCATAACCTTTGAGTGAAGTGTAGTGTTATCAAACTAAGTTGCAGAATAGAGTTAGGAACTAGTTTTAGAGTAGAAGATCTTATGATGGTATCAATGTTTTACTCCAAATATGATTCAACAAATCTCTAATCAAGGATAAAATGTTGCATCGTTATAAGTTAGTTGTTTAACTGTTTAGTTAGGAGGATTTTCACACTTAGTTGACCATGTCTCAATCTCTCTCTCAAAATGCCTTTGATGAAATAATTTGACAAGTTGAGTTTTTGTTTTGAATCATTTGCTTAAAAGTCATTATCAAGCTTTGTTTTTTCTTAGTCATAGTTTAGATTTGATTCTGTTTTTAGTATTGCATTCACATTTACCATTTGACATCAACCAATTAGGCTTCACTCTGTTTTTCTTAATCATTAGCTTCCTTCCATTAGATTTCTAGTCATTTTCCTTGTGAACATAAAGCCACCAAAAGATCAAAAACATCATAAATCATCACAAAACACCAAAAACATCACAAAACACTACACACAACGCGTTAAGAAACAAACACCTAGGTACACACAGTACACTTCACTTTAGCAGTTTACCAACCCTAGTTGACAATTAAATGAGCTCAATTTAGGAGACTAGATTGAGACCAAAAAACATCAATAGGAGCAACGTCACATAATACCTCATCCGTGAAGGGCTTGATGCTATAGGGAAGGCGACACTGCTTGCTGACGCGGAGATCTCGTCCTTGGTGAAGCCACCCGATGGTGTATGGATGTGGGTGAGCTGTGGTCGGCAAGCCCAACCGCTTCACGACGTCTGCTGAAATGTGGTTCTTTTGGCTCCCTTTACCCACATCTGGGAGTGGAAGAGACGTTCCTCCTCCTCTAGATATTCCGGTTCCTCCTTCTGGACCTTTGTAGTGGCAACAGTGGCATTGGGCTCCGCATCAATAATATGTTTCCCTTTTTCATTCCCCTTTTCAGGTTTTGATTCGGAGTCAGAGCATGCATCTGACTCGGAAGCCCTCATCTTAGCCACTAGCGACTGCTTGGCCCGACACTCACTTGTGTTGTGAATGGAGCTCTTATGGAACTCACACCACTTTCCCGTGTCCTTCTTTGGCTTTACGGTGTTGTTCTTTTCTTGTGGCTTTGACGGGTTGTCTTTAGCCACCATGCCTTGGCTCTGTCCTTTGTTCTGCGGTTTGGAAGCACCTTTTCCTTGCTTTTGATTCGCAGATCCAAAGTCTCGCTTCTTCTGTTTGAATTTCTGCTCAATCTTGGCAGCATACCAGTATGCCGTACCAAGCGAGGAGATGTCGAGGAACTCCATTTCCTCCTGAATGTATCTGTACAGACAACTGTGATACTTTAGCACCAAACGTTTCTATGAATCTTTGATACCCAACTTTGTGCGCAGGGTATGGAACATATTCGTCAGCTCGTGCACATCTTGATCCCTTTGTTGTCGCAGCATGGTCCATTGTATGTACTTGTCCTCATAGCTCCCCACGGGATAGTATTGTTCCTTGACGGCATCTCGGAAAGAATTCCAAGTTGGTACGACCGAGAACAAATAGGGTTCTGTCTGGTCCTTGTTCTCACAGTAGCTTTCCCACCAGTCCTTAACATGGGGGGTAGCTTTGAGGAGGGCAAAAATAATCTTCTCCCGGTCTGAAAAGTCACGAACAGAGAAATATCCTTCTAATAGATTCAACCATATATCTATGGCATCTGCGTCTATTTGACCCTCAAATATGGGAATGTCAAAATTTACTTGTACCTTAAATGGATTCGCAATTCCAGAGTGGTTACTGGATGCAGATGCGCCGCCGGTGGGCAGCCGTTGAAGGATCTGAGAAAAGTTATCCATCATCGCATTCCTTTGTTTTTCGAGGGCCTCCTCGAGCAATATTTTGATAGGATCTCCTGCTCCCTCATATTCCTTTTCATCCCCCATGGGCGTCCATCAAGGTTTGCGAGGCTGATCTTGCAAAGGTTCCACCAAATCAAGCCCTAGCTCCTTATACCCCGACCTCATTCGGGACATGCAAAGAAGGATCGAGAAAAAGTAGACCGCTCTGATACCACTGATCTGGATTTATGCAGGAATGAAAAAGAATAAACACATAACCATAAATACAGAGATGCAGCGGAAATAACACTTCATTTCATTAATATCAAAGAACTGAAATTTGCTTACAGACAGAATGGAAATAAAACTAGCTAGGGCACTGGTAGCTATCTCTGAGAAGAGATGTGGCAGCTACAGGCCTCTGAACTATGTTACAATGAGGCTCGAGGACCTATTTATTATTGAGAAACAATGGAGAACCCTAAACATCCCAAAAATCTAACCCTAGGAGATGAAGCACCAAAACTATGGGCTCTGTTTGGGTAAATTGGTGTTTCAACTTCCCAGGGAAGTAACTTTGGCATACTATCTCCGTTTGACGCACATGATACATCATTAGAAAGCTCTATCCGAGGACTACAACTTTTGAGGTGAATTTGACAATCAAATTCACTAGCGGCACGATGCCCAAAAAAACATCGTTTAGGGCCTCAAAACGGCTCCGGAAGTTCAGGACCTGAAAAACTGCTAAAAATAGTAAGTTATGCCGAAACTGAAAAAACTAAAAGAGACAATGGTGGGAGACCAAGTGGAATAGGTGGGTGGCCACCAATATCCACCTGGATCATTTGCAATAAAAAATATGTTCACCAAAAGGAGCACAACTATGCCCTAAATACATTTAATATCAATCAAGACACAGTAGAAACATATGAATATATATGCATGAAACCTTTTAGTCACAATTTTCTCAAAAAAAAATTCTCAATACCCTCATCAATCAATGCATTACAGAATGTATTATGACTTTCAACAATGTAAATCCAACTCTAGTCCTTTTCAAAAACACTAGCATAAATATAATTCTAAACTCTACCCTTAATTACAAACACCATAGCTAAAATAAGATACAACCTTTTGCACTCAATGCATTAAACCAAACTATAAGCTTTATTCCCATGTATAACATTGTCAATATATATGAACTTTTCCAATGAAATTCTATCTATGCAAAATATGTAGGCATAGATATATATATTTGTAATCAATCAATTTGAGCTATATAAATCTTTGTCTTTGTATTAAACACTTTTCAACATCCCTCTCTCTCTAAAAACAACTCTTGAAAATAATCAATATCTGCAACTATAATACCCTTCCATTGAGAAAAGATTCCTTATGACATCATCCTACAAAAAAAAAATGAGGCATGTTCTATAGGCCATCGAATTTCACATCACTCAAAACTCTATTGTGTAGGTTTTTCCATAGCTTTCATGCACATTGTCACATCGTTTCCTTTGACCACAATTTCAATATCTAATTTTCAATACATTGAATGATACACCTAAAATGTTGCACCATATACACTTCTCCTTCACATCATACCCTTCATCAAACTTCAATTATTTGCACATTAAATCCCCCTCTAAACATAGATATCTACTCAATTAATCATTTTTTTTGTATGGTATGCACACACATTATCAATATTTTGCCATGAACATGCAATAACTTTTTAAAGTTAATTCTCATAATCCAAATCACACCATATAGGCCTTTTTCACTATAATTAAACACCAATTTCTCATTCAGATCACATTACATGTAAATTATCCATAATAGTACACCAACATTCTATACGCAAAGGGATATTTTTCTGAGAGGAAATTTGTTTCCAACTAGAATCATGTCCATGACATGACATATATATAACCAATTACCTAATACATCAAAAACCTAATCGATTGACCACATCAACGATGCAACTCCATGACATAGTAATTGTTCAATTTCTACGATATTTGATCTACGATATAATATTAGAATCTCTAATTCTACCAAATCAATAATCTCAACAGGAACGACTTTGTACAATGGAAAATATAAAGCAATAAAGCACATATGCAAAAGTATACATAATTTTCAATAAATACTGTACAATAATGTAAAACCAAATATTCGTTATATTAAAGCAATATGAATAATACAACATTCTATGGAATACAAGATATAATGACCTTCATTCTGCGACCCCCATAGAAAATGTTATTCTCCTCTACAAACTTCTTGTTGTCCTTGTGTTGCTCATTTGGATGATTCTAAATGAGACAAAATCCCTTCCTATTTATACACAATAGAAGGGCTTCCTCCAACCTCCCACATAGGGCTTGTCAAATTGTTAAGCAACTTATTTACATCAAGCTGACCTAACACATTTTGGGAAAACCGACTACTAGACTTCAAAATTCATATCTCCATTTCTACAACCCGGAATCGGATGATTTTCGTTATGTCTAATTCGTAACAATGAGAGTTAGAATCCTAATCCATCACATGCTGAAATGTGCTGATGGTTTTGGCCCGAATAACGATGGGTGAAAAACCCCAACCTTGGTTTCCAAACCCACAACTGGCTATTGTGACACTTTTCCCTACAAATCCTGAACCCTAGGGCTTCGAGTACCTCCCAAGCTACTAAAAAATCAACACTCCCTATTAGCGAGGTATTTACTTCTAGGACTATGAAGTAACTCATTATCATCATCACTATTCACAACACTTGCCCAAATCTTGGCACTTACCACTGTAGCAATCCATGTAGCATGAACTAAGCCTCTCCTAGAAGTTTCACTATCACTCGAAGAATCATGCTTCTTCTTATTCCCCTGTATCACTTTCTAATATTTCCATGATTCCTTCTTGGAACTTGGAGTATAACCCTTGATCCCCACTAACCATGCAATTTTTTTGGGTTGTAAATTCTCCCTCTGAACCTTCAAGCTTCCACTAGATCTCGACCCCCTCTGAGCCTCTGGAACCTAGAATTTCTTTTATGGAACTTGTACCTGCCTCTATGAATCCTACACCTACACATGCTTCTTTGGAACTTTCAGCTGCTCCACTTGCTTCTTCTTCCCATGATTCACAGGCTCTCTTGTCACTCTATAGAGACTATGCTTTGTTACTCCAAGCACAATCCCGACAGAGCTAAAGACTCTAGGTCTAAGTCTTGCCTTCTGATCCTCGAAAAAGACCTAAAACAAATTCCTCTCCAACATCGAGACATACATCATGCTATATATGAGTCTTGGCACCAACAATGCATCCTCAACCCACTTCACTCATCCTGTCTCCATCCTAAATGGCACAAATCTCGATCCTTAGATCTCTTTTTGACTCTTGTTTCCCAACACCATGTGCAACTTTGAATCCCATTCTTCTAGAGTCTTGAAAACCTCCTGTGACCATGTCATATGTTTCGTTGCACCATTGTCCACCTACCATTCATATTCATCGATAATACTCTGTAGGAAATGAGAGATCATAGCAAATTCCTTCTCTTCCAATATTTTGGTGAGAGCATATATCTCAGCAGAAGTGGCAACATTGATGATGTGTTTCCCTTTCCTCTTCTCATCATCTCCCTTATTCGTGATCGAATATATTGAAAAAAACAAACCCATCTTACCACAGTTGAAACACTTGAATTTAATCAAGTCCTTCTTCTTCTTATCCTTCATTCATACTGCAAGTGCCACATCCTCATCTTCCCTATTCCTTCGGTGAATATCCTCATCTTGCAAGTATTCTTGAATGCATTCGTCAGACTTCCTATTCGAGTCAAAAAACTTATGATTTGAAGCAATTCCTTTGATGAAGGAGTTACATTCTAGAGTAACCCCTTTTAGGGAAATCCTCACCATATCACTATCTGAAATAGTCACGCTGAAGGAATAAAGCTCTTCTCTAACCTGAGACAATATCGTCATATATGAAGTCACTCCTTCACCCTTTATCAGCATGGTGGACTTCAACTTATCCTCCAATACCAGTACTTGGTTGTTGTTCTTATTCTGGAAAAAATTCTAAGGAGCCATCCACATCTCATGTGTAATGTTATTTGTAGACAAATGAGGTATTAGGGGATCCTTCACACCATCTAGCATTATCCATCTCACCCTCATATCCAAATATTTGTAAACGTCCAGGTGCTTTGGGTCTGTTAGCTTCTTGATGGCTTTATTAGCAAACTCCTAGATCTTGTTGACTTGCAATACCAACTCCATCATTTCCTTCAATGGACTATAGTTGGAAAACCCCTTCAACCTATCCTCATATCATAGGCCTACGTGCAACTTCAACATTGTCACCTAAAATGTGACCATCTCCCTTTTAATTTATACTTCGTTGTGCAAAACTCTAATTCATTGTCTTCCAACGTGGCTCATACAACCTCTGATACCATGTTGAATTTCCATGCTCTTGGATCTAGGAAATAATCTTAAAATATCTGATACTACGAAACCAAGAATATCAACAAGAAATACTTTGCATAGTAAAATATAAAGCAGTAAATATCATATACACATGTATACATAATTTTAACAAATATTGTACAACAATATACAAATAAATCTTATGTATATTAAACCAATTTGAATAATACAATAGTCTCCAGAATACAAGATACAATCACAATCATTTTACGCAAACTTTATGTCATATATTTTCCTTTCAGACCTTTGTTGTCGTACTGCTCTATAGCTTCCCCTTAGTCCTTCAAAGAAAAACACATAGAGACTCTAGGAGGGATGCCTCATCTCACTATTGCAATTCATGTCTTCTACAATCAACATAGGCTTATCTAATCAACTCTACAAGTTGGAAAATACCTAAGCTCCAATTCACCAATATAGATCACACTTTTGTCGAACACATTTCTACACATTAGGTTCCAAATTTCACCCAATCATGCAACAACTAATGTCCTTCTTGTATGTTTCTCTAAGGCTACTTTGGGTAGCCAACATGCTTCCCTCAACTACACCAATGGCACCCAACACTCAACTATAGGATATGCTCCTAGAAATTGTACTGATCGCCAAATCAAGCATTGAAATTGGCCCCCACAGGCTTCAGTCACTCAGATCTAAAGCTGATCCAAAATCATAGATCTAACACAAGTGACTAATGGATAAAAGACATACCTATTTTTTTTTTTCATGAGCATAGTTTTGGTCACTCATTAGGGCTTCTCCTATAGCCTAAAACAACCCACTAAACATATCAAAACTCACCTTAATTCCTGTGAACTTAATCTCTTCACAATTTCAGCGAACTCCCTATTTGAGAATACATATACAACTTCAGGTTTATGTTTTTTTTGACCCTTAAATCAACACTTATATGTATACAACCTAATTATCACATAAATCTCTCTTACTCACCATATTTCGTGGAAGATCCTCCTCAGTTTTCTTGTGCAAAATAGTCTTCTTTTTGTGTGTCCTTCCAACAGACCTTGCTGCCGCTTTAAAAACTCACCAATGAGCTTAAATTTAGCTGCTTTCCTTTGCGTCATCCACAAAAAGGTAACTCACACTCCAAACAGTCACAAGGGAGACCTTAACATCCCCTCTCGTTTGTTCAAGTAGGCTCTATTTTTTGGCCCCCACTGAAATGTTATCATATTCCTCTAGAAGTTGCTTATTGTCATTGTGTTGCTCACTTGGATGGGTCTAAACAAGAAACAACCACGTCCTATTTATATACAATAGAATAAATTCCTCCAACATCTAACGTAGGGTTTTTCAAACTCTTAAGAGGATTATTAACATCAAACTAACTCTAACACACTTTGTGGAAACCCACATCTAGAATTCAAAACTTTATATTTCCATTTATATAACTCATAATCGAATGATTTTTATTGTGTCGGATTCGTCTCCACAAGATTTATCATCCTCATCCATGACATGTCGAAATCTATTCATGGTTTTGGCCCATGGGTGAAAAACCCCAATCTTGGGTTTCAAGCCTGCAAGTGACTCTTATGGCACTTTTCCCTCCAAACCCCTAACTCTAGGGATTGGAGTACCTCCCAAGATCCTAAAAAGTAAACACTCCTCATTAGTGAGGAAGTTACTTCCAATAATAAAAAGTAACTCATAATCATCATCACTACTCGCAACACTTGCTAAATTATTGGCACTCACCACTATAAGAATCCTTGTAGCATGAAATATGCCTCTATCAAAAGTGTCACAATAATTAGAAGCCTCCTACTCCTTCTCCTCCTCTTGTATCACATTGCAATATTCCATGATTCCTTCTTGGAAGTTGTAGGATAACCCTTTCTCCCCACTCACCATGTGATCTTCTTGGGCTACAAATTCTCCCTTTGAACCTCAAAGCTACCACTATAAATCGACTCCGGATGAGCCTATGGAACATGGAATTTATTTTCTAGAACACATACCTTCTCCTCTGAAGCATGCACCAACACCTGATTCTTTGGAACCTCCATGTTCTCCACCTTCTTCTTATTCCCAGATCCACATGCTTTCCCGTCAACTGGTATAGACCATTCTCTCTAACTCGAAGCATAATTCCTGTGGAGCTAGAGCCTCTAGGTCTGAGTCTTTCCTTACCATCATGGAAACATTCCTCAAACCCCTTATTCTTGATCATCAAGATGGATATCATGCTATATCTGAGTCCTAGTACAAACAATACCTCCTCGACCTGCATCACTCATCCTAACTCCATCCTAAATGGCATATCTCTAAATCCTCATATCTTCTTCTGAATCGTTTTTTCCAACACCATGTGACACTTCGAGTCCCACTCATCGAGAGTCTTGAAAACCTATTGTGATCTGGTCATATGTTTTGTCACACCACTTTCCATGTACCATCCATCCTCAACGATAGTACCTTGTGTGAATTGAGAGATGATAGCAAAGTACTCCTCTTCCAATCTCCTAATGAGATCATTTATCTCAGCAGAAGTGGAAACATCGATGACCTACTTCCCTTTCCTCTTATCATCATTTCCCTTATTCTTCATCACACATCTTGATGAAAAATGTTCCATCTCGCTATAGTTAAATCTCTTAACTTTACTCATGTACTTCTTCTATTTACCCTTCATTTAGGCTACAAGTGCCATGTCCTCATCTGCCCTATTTTTTTGATGAAGATCCTCATAAACTAACTCTTCTTGAATGAATTATTCCCACAACCTATTCCAATGTTGAAAATTGTCCCTGGAAACGATTCTTTTGATGAAGGGATTCCATTTTGGAGTAAACCCTTTCAAGGAAATCCTCACCATATCACTATCTTAAGTAGTCATACTGGTAGTAACAAGCTCATCTCTGACCTAAGACAATATCTTCAAATACGAAGACACACCTTCACCCTTTTATATTCCTAGTGGACTTCAAATTATCCTCCAATACAAATACCCAATTCTCGTTCTTATTCTAGAAAAAATTCTAAAGATCCATCCACAGCTCATGTGCAAGGTTCTTCCCAGAAAAATGAGGTATTACGGGATCATCCACCCATATAGGATGATAAATATTGTCCTCGTATCCAAATATTCATACACTTCAAGATCCTTTGGGAAAATTGGCTTATTAATGGCTTTCTCGACAAACTCCCAGATCCATCCTGTTAAATTATAAGACCAACATGATCTTTTCTTTCCATGGACTATAGTTGGAAAACCCACACTTTTCACCATACCACCATAAATAGTTTGTCCCATATTTCTCACAAATTGTCTTACCCATACAAACTATAATTAAAAAGAAGTCAATTTTCAAATGGGTAAAGACCGAAAGTAAATAATTTGAATCAATAAAACAAGAAATCATTGATTCCCCTTCATTATCAACTCCAAAATTTTCTAAAAAAAATTGTTATTTATACCTTTACTTCCGAACAATCCTATGCAACAGTATTGATAGAACCTAAATAACAACAACTTGAAGCTCCTATTTCCTTATTTTGCTTCCAATTTATAAGGATTTGAACGAAATTATTCAGAGTTTGAAAAACAAGCCTTTGCAATTTTTAAGTCAATTAAACATTTTAGAAATTTTCTCCTAAAAACCCTTACAAATTTAATTGCTCCTTTCCCAACGATGAGACAATTAATCTATCATCCAAAAGGAATTAGAAGAAAATAGGGCTAATTGGGTTACCGCTTTACAAGAATATGACCTAGAGATAAAACTATCTAAAATAGTAATCAGAAGGTTTTTACAAATTAATTACTCGATATTATGACACTTCGGCTAATGAATTTTAGGTAACAATGTCCAAATTACTGAGGTATTACTTGTTGATACCAAATATCAACATGGTAATTTAATATTTTATTTAAACAATGCCTATGCTCCATTAGAACTCAATTACAAAATAAAAAGAGCTCTGAGACTTAAATCTAATCAGTATCAACTTGTCAATAATATCTTGTTTAGGAAAATTTATGATAATGTTTTATTAATATGTTTAGATAAATATGAAACAATGAAGGTTTTGAAGGAAATACATGATGGACTAGTTGGTGGAGACTATAATGGGTATAACACTTCTCATAAGATCCTGCATGTTGGTTACTATTGGTTGACTTTATTGAAAGGCACTCATGCTTATGTCAGGAAATGTAAAGTTTGTCAAATTGCTTCAATAAGACAAAAGAAAACATCCTTGCCTTTGCATCTAGTTAACATTGAACAACAATTTCAACAATGGGGACTCGACATCATAGATGAGATAGTTCCTATATATTCTAATAAACATAAATACATCTTTAATGCTACATAATACTTCACCAAATGGGTGGAATAAATACCTCTAAAGGTGGTTAATTCTAAAAACATTATTCAATTTATTGATCAATTTATTATTACCAGGTTTGGCCTCCCTTATGCCCTAATGTTTGATAATGCATATTATTTTTCTACAAATAACATGAATAAATTTTCTCTCAAAAGAGATTTGAAACAAAAATATTCTGCAAAGTATTATCCTAAAGGAAATGACTTAGCAGAATCCACCAATAAAAATTTCATCAGAATAATTAAGAAAACACAATACAAGAAAAAATTACATTGGTGAGGGGCAAAAAATTTCACCATAAAGTCATTGGTGAGGGTCAAAAGAGCATTCATCACCAAAACCTGAATGTCACCAAAGGTAGCATCGCCAAAAGTATAGGTGTTGTGGTGACATTCAAGGTCTTTCACCAATAATTATTTATAATGATGGATAGTGACCGTCACCATTTCATATGAGCAATGGCGATGGAAAATAATCTCTGTCACCAAAAAACTCAACGTCACAAAATTTGGCGTCACCAAAAGTATGTGTTGTGGTGACATTCAAGGTACGCCATGAATATTTATTATAATGACGGATAGTGACTGTCACTATTTCATATGAATAACAACAATTTTTTGTGATGGAACTTCCATGGCCATCACTACTAGTGCATATATATGACGACGTTCATTGACCGTCACTATTTAATATTTGGTGAGGGTCAAAAAAATGCCATCATAGGCTCATTGATGACATCAAGGTCCATCACCAATAATGACTATAATGGCAAAAAATGACCCTCACCATTTTATATCAACAACGATTTATGGCGACACACCTTTCATGGTCGTCACTATTGATGCCTATATATGGCGAGGTTCATTGACCGTCACCATTTCATATTTTGGTGAGGGTCAAAAAATATCACCATAAGCTCATTAATGATGGTCAAAAGAGCCTATGACACCAAGAACTAATTTTCGTTATTCCTTATGAATATCAAGACACGATGGAATCGAATCACCAACTTCCTACTTGTAAAGAAGGTGTCTTCCATTGGGCTAACACCCTTTAAAGAGTTATAATTTTAAAAAATATACCTTCAAACTTTATAAATTTTAAATTCTACAACTTCCAATAAATTAAATTCTCGACAGTCTTTTACTAAACAAGAAAAACATCATCGAAGCTACAAGTCCCTACCTCATGGTTATGGAAGTTGCGAAATGTGGGTAGAGGTAAAAATAGTTACATATAAGAGACTCAATATGTCTAGTTGAATAATAAATTAGAATTGAAACTCTAAAGAAATTTGTAGCCTACAAATGGCCTATAACTCACAAATGCCCAAAATATTGCAAAGGAAATGTCATAAGTGGATAACATATGGAAGAAGAGCATTGATGAATACAAATGAAATATGTTACAAGTTTAACGAAATAAAAATATCAATTTCGTTGTTGTTGGGTCATTTTTTATAATTGGGACCTTTGTCTTTTCCTTATCATGTAAATATTCAAATTAAAAATTAGAAATTTTAGATATCTGAATGATATCTAAACTTCTGTGCAATTGTAAAATGGATCTGCACGGAACCATAGCAAATAGATACACACACACACACACACACACATATACATCCCATTCACACAAAGAGACATGCAATTTGAATTTCAGAAGTCCACACTCAAAACATGAGAACAACCAACAAATAAAAAAAAATGAAACTTATCATAGTAAGAGTATCTCTTTCGATCAACAGTGAACACCAAACAATAATATAGTAATTAGTTCACTTTAAGACTACAAAACATTGGAAAAAAATAGTGTTCAACTATTGGCGAGTACAAAATGAACTTAATTCTAATGAAGCAAAAGAGTTGATACTAAATCACAAATAAAAATGACGAACAACAATGTAAATTTTGTTTTTTCAAGATCTTTCTAAAAATCCAAATAGAAAATTCCCCCCATTAGTGTTTGTAAGTGAATTTATGACCTGGATACTTTAGGATTCCAGTCTTAACCCCTGGATTATAAAAGACTGAATCATGTATTATTTGCAATGCAACGGTTTATGAGAATTGTGTCAATCCAAGAGGGTTGAATTGTAATGACCCCATAATGTAGAATGTCAACATGCTTTACAAATTTTGTTAGCTTGAAGCCCAAGGAAAAGGCCCCACTATTTAATGTTCATGAGTTAGAATGGCATACAAGCTAGGTTTTGATGTTATGATTAATTGTTATAAAACCAAAGTATAATAAATAATATAATAACCTCCAAAACAATTTCTTGAGGAGCAATAGAGGAGTTGAATCCAAGAGTGGAGAGTAAAGAGAGTCCTTGGGAAGGTAAGATAGGTTACTTAATTTCTAAAAAGAGACAAAAATTACATCAAAAAGATTGCTCAATTCATAAGTGGCAATACAAAGTGGGAATTCAAAGGCCACTCCTATAAAATCTAGAATCTTTCCTACTTAAAAATATATAAGCATGACTATCAAAATGCTAAGAAGAAGAAGTAAAAACCTCTCAAGCCAAGTACAGGATAATCCTCAGTGCATCGAATGCCCATTTTCAAACATAGGCTATTCCTCGAAATTTGAAAGGGAATATATCCTACCATCTCAAGCTCTGGATAGAAAGTTGGGTAAAATAGATGGATCTGGTATGAGGGATGTCTGTCTGTATGGAAAATATGTCCCTCTACATGGAGGTGGTAGAAGGGAGTTGCCTACAAATCTAGCACGAGTTATCTTGAAACCCCATATGAGAACATCACATGGGATTTCTTATCAAGGGTTGGGGTGCCTCTTATAACCAAACATATCATTGCCGCCCTGTGTGGCTTACAGAGTTTCTATCTTTTAACCATGCTATATCAAAATAATTTTCACCTACCCTTTTGATCATATGCTCCAAGTCCAATCTCAAAATATTATGTGGAAGACACATGACCCTCATGCATGGGAGACATAACACATACTTTTCCTTGGAGAGGTTATTCCCTTTTCATTATTACATTATTCCTCATGCTGAGAGAACACATGCCTCCATATCTAGAGTTCTATATACCCAACCAAAGATGCCAGTGATGTTAAAATATGTGTGAGTCTGTTTCAAGCTGGAGGGGTTGTGGTAGAAGTGGAAGGAAGGAATTGTGTATGAAGAGAGAGTTGTAGAGTAAGAAACACATAATCTCATTACTAACTTGTTTAAATCAATGTTAAATAGAAATGAGCTAAGGTACCTTTGAAATCACACTATCCACTTATCTGATTCATCAGTGCAATGAGCCAAGGTATATGAATTTTAGGGATTCCCAAAGAGAAACTAGTAGCTCAAATTATTTATGCCAACACTGTGGAACTAGAGGGGATGGATTCAATGGAGTTCATGACCTTGTGTTGTGGTTTTCTAAGTTGAAGAGGTTTGCCATTGTTTAAATTTTGGGGGAGAAACCTAAATAAGGTTTCAATGAGGGAAATAATTGTTGGTGTCGAGTTGTGGCTATATTTTTTAGTATTGTGGGTTGGGATGGATGAGAAATAAATCCAACAACCATCCTCCATCCTTGTGGTCTCATAACCCAGTTTGGGGGTGGAATTTACATAATATTCGTGTGGTTGGTCATTTGATCAATCATTTGTCACCAATTTGATGGATATATTCATGGAAAAAGTGAGGTATTATCATCATTCACATGCCATTTTGTTAGAAAAAACACCACTAGACCTCCACGGGGATATTTGTGATTTTAGCATCATTTCCAAACACACCCATCTCTTTGGTTTAAAAAAAATACCTACATCCATTATGAAGTAAAATAATAAGTGGTGTCACTAGATGGTGTAAAAAGCAAAATTTTGGAAACAATTGTAGAACCATATGAAAGTATATGGGTCAATGGTTCAATTCTATGTTATCCTTGAAGACTTGTGTTTCTATTTGTTAAAAAACTATATACCTCCTCACACAAAATTTGAGCTAAATCCTATGAATATTTAATAATTAGATGCCAATAGGTTCATGAAGGTTCATATTATAGATTGGAAGACTATTTGATCATCCATAACCAAAATGGAAAAAAAATGTGAAGGAAAAATAACAACAATAACATATATTATATCTAGAAAGTATCAATGTAGAGCTAACCTACTTCATAATTTAAGTATTTAGTAACTCTAATTTCCTTCATCGTCCACAGGGTCTTCGATAGACAATGATCAGGTGCATTCTCAAAGCACTCCTATATTTTAATTCACTCATTCAATTCCCCACCCTATTTGGGTGTTACTCTTGGACATGATTATGATGTAGCCTCACGAATGTCAAAATCACAAAATATAAAAAATCTTCATTAGAATCCAATTTTCACTTGTTCCAAGGAGTGTATAAGGAAACATGACCTATGTAACAAAGATGGACTGGTCTAATATTATAACTATAAAATTACATCAAAAGAAAATAGATAAAAACAAACTAGATTCCATTTGACATGCATGATGATGACGTTACGTATAAAATGAAGGAACTATAGTCTATAAATGACAAATCATCACAAAATTCCATCCACATCATCACTAACATTCAACAGAAAGACAAGAAATTGAGAGTAACAAAGCAACCATAAGAGGTTGTGTTCAAATCGACCTTATTCTCTATATGGACAGGTATAAAGCTAAACTGAAAAGTCTCTGAAAGAAAAAACTTAGTACACTATCCCTTGTAATATGTGATATTTATGTTAAAGCAGATGAAGAAATAATTCAAAAACTCAATTCAGTCCTTCAAAGATAGCAAAGATCCCATAAGTCTATGAAACCCTCGGGTATGACAAGTGATAAAAATTAATTGATGCCAAGTAAGAGACAAATGATATTGCTAAGAAAATTTTCAGTTATAGGTCCACAGTTTCTGCGGATATTATTTTTCTCGAATATAATATTTTTCTTCATGGATATCCTATATGAAGCATACTTTAGTGCCTCCTTTCAATTCTCCATCAAAAATCTATTTTTCCTGGTTGTGGAATTTTGTTGGTACTTACTACTGGTACACTAGTGTCTTGAGGATGTTCTAACTTCACACAATCTAGATTCAACATTAAGGGGGGAAGGTCCAATATTAAAGAATAATCCTTTCTCTTCCTTCCCTCCTCTTTATCTTTAGGGAGGATATTGTGCATAGGGAAAAACCTATGTTGAGATGGGTATTCATTAACCTTATCACTTATTTTCACCATTTCATTCCTAGAAATTGGAGAAGTGATTATGAGGTTGAAAGGAAGCCTAAAGAAAAGGATTATTATAGAAATGATAAGTTTTAATGTGGTTCATTTCATTCTAAAGGGACAATGGAATCTAATGCTTATATATTGGCATTACCCCCAAGATGCATTAATAGGGATACTAAATATAATATATCAAATACTTTGGATAGTAACTTAAAAAAAAGAGTAGCAAATGATATCAAGGTTTTTTCTCCACACCTCTTTCAAAATAATGATTGTATAAGGAGAGATAGAATCTGCTATGAAGCAGCAGAGAAAGGCTCACCAATTGAGGATAAGGATTTTTCAACTTCTCACTTTGAATCACATTATTAGGGGAAATGGACAGGTCAAGAAAACACAATTTAAAAGGCATTAAGAGCTTCATTGATAAAGAAGCAGGAGAGAATTGTCAATATTTATTATCTTTAGTTGCTTTGAAATGGTATTCATGGTGGAATTAGTAACAAATATTTCACAGTGTCACAAAATAATAGACTTCAAGCAGGAAGTGGTAAATCAAGAGTCATGTTTCAAGACAATAATAATGTGTTTAACACATGGTAAAATCAAGAGAAAAGGGTAAGGATAGTTGAATGAAAAAAAATATAATGAAAGCGTTACAGTTCCATGATGAACAAATTTTAACATATTTGAGTATACCCTATAAGATCTGTTAGCGTTATATAATTTGCTAGAGATTCTGAGAACTAATAACATAGGCCAACATCAAACCAACTTCGAAAACTGGGATCTAGCCATGCCAGCTTCAGAGAGGGCTCTCTCTATAAGATTTATCTTTGTTTGGATAAATTTTTAGGCTTGTTCTAATAGTACTTGGGTTTTAATTTTTTTCTAGATTTTGGAAGATTGATTGTATTCAATTTATTAATATCTATTGGGCAGTTGCATCAAATTTTCACAAAGTAAACACATGGCAAGCTAGGAGTACTTAATGGATATTTTTGAATTTATAAATGGATTATGGTAGAAATATGAATAAATTCAACATAACTAAAGAGAAATTAATAATTCTTTAGTTTTTCCTTCAGTGGAAAACATTATGATTATAAACGCAACTAGAATAAGGTACTCAGAAGAAAATCCTATTCCTCATGCTTTGTCCTTTACAATTGCACTTCAAATGATTACATTGAAAGACGACAATGAAACAGAAGAATAGAAGAAAACCATCACCAGTATTTAATCCACGAGAATCCTATCAGTGGTCTGATTATTATTGATTCTCCAGTGCTTTGGAAAAACTTACAGTACTCCAAAAGATAGTAATCATTCTGATCTCAATCAATCCACATTTGATACTTCCAAAAATGAATTATTTATACAAAAAATTATAATAATATAGTCTCTAATAGGCTTGAACTTAAAATTATAACTATTAATTTTTTATAGCTTCGATGGAATGCATTGTGGAAAGGAGGTGCTGATGTAGTGAGACAGTGAGGACGTGGCACATAATTTACTGACGTGTTGGAAGAATGAATGTTGTGCTGGAGAAGTCTATTGTATGAATAGAGTGTTGAATGCCCTTTGCTTCTTGACTCGACCTTTCTGTCTTTTTACCACCCAAATCCCTTTTTTCCGTGATTAACCATTTTTCTAAACAAAACAATGTAAAAACTCTTTTTCCCGGATTTGAAATATTATAGAATTCATCTCCAAGCTGCATCACATCAACGCACTTCGCAATATTTTTAGTTTATTTTTGTAAGAATGTAATTAGGGATGCGATGTGAAGTGGGAGGTGACGTGGATAGCAGGTGGGACCAGACTGCAGCCTATAGATCGCAACTTTTAAGTTTTAGTTATAAGTGTGGAGGAAAGTGAGAAGGTAAGTGATGTGGCAAGGTAAAGTGCGATTGGCTACATCACAAATCTTAGATATTAGGTTTTATTTTATAAAAGAGGGTTTTAAAATCTGAAACTTGTGAAGTGCAAGGAGAGGCACCCACCTACATTGCAATCGAAAGTCAGAAATCTTATGTGGTAAGGTAATGTTTTATGATGTTTCATATGATTTGTGATATGTATTGTGTTAGGTCCCATGATTTGGCAGATTGGTAGACCAAATGATGGGGTAACATGGAACCAGTCTTTGGATTCCTAGGACCTAACCTTCCTAGAATTAGAAAGGACTTTCTCTATTGGGTGAAAAGGATGTGTTTTTTTTGCTTTAGGGTTTTGATTTTAGGCTAGTTGTTAACTTCAGGGTTTTTTATTATTTTGGTTGGGTGAGATGGATTGGTAGAATAGGTGGAGTGAGAGATATTTAAATAATTTGGATATGGAGTCAAATAAAATTCAAGGGTGTCTCAATAATGAATCAGAGTGTAGTGCAAGGCTAATGGATCCTGAAGGCTATGAGTGAAAAATGGGGTGGACATCAAGTTTGTGAATAAGGTAGGGAAAATGGAAATCAAGAATCCTTTGTCAAATACCTATGAACAAGGAGGTCTTAAATATGATCAGCCAAAGATACTAAGCATGAGCTGGGGAAAACCATTTAATATATGATAATATTTTAAACCATCAAATATCAAAAATTAAACATTTTAGTAAAACATAGAAAGCATAAGAGCTTCTAACTTTAGAAATTCACCTTCATAATTGAGGAAAACATATAAGATAGAAAAATAACTTAATTTATTAAGAGGGTACTCCTAAACATCATAAATACATCTATAAATAACTCTCAAACAATTTTATAAGCATGGACAAAGGGCAAGATTGAACGAGACCTCTTTGACTTAACCTAGCAGACAATATTCAAAAGAAAGGTTTCAAGATAGAGTTTTGAAAGCTTCAAATAAGCAAGGCATACCATGAATCATAGTTGTAAATTAGCATACTAACCATTCATGAAAAAAAAACAAGTTTAGGTGAACCTAAGGAGAAATCAAGAATTCCTTAAGTAGACCAAACAGAAGAAAAAATCAAGGCTATAACAAACAGGAGGACAGAGGTGCCTAAAAGAGCATGTCTCAACCTATACTTTTCTAATTTATAGCAACTAAGAGAAATGAAACATAATGATAACGAGGAAAAAAATAGAAAAATTAAGAAGACATCACCATTCCAAGCTATGGAATCCTGCAAACAAGCCTCTCCATCATCAAGCCAAAGAAGGCATTCATCAACTCCACAAAACCAAATTCTTCTCCAAGCTCATAAAAACCATGTATTGCTCTCAAAGCTCATCAAATGCCAACAAAAAAACTCAAGGGCCTCATGCTCTATTTATGGAGCAGAAGAGGACTAAAACCCTAAATATGGTAGGAAAATGTCAAATTTAACCATAAATGTCATTTATGGCTAAGATACCATGCAGGGCCCAAGGCACATAATATCCTAAGAAATAAATGCCAAAATAAATATTTGCACCTAATTCTATAGTGTTTTGTATCAAAAAACTCAAAAATATATATTTTCAATAAATGAGTGTGTTTTTGTTGACTTTTGGTCCAAAATACACTATATAGTATCTCTGCACAATGCCACTTTAGAAGAAAATATGGTCTTTTGTGACTGAGTTTTGGACCCCTTCCTGATGCTGGATTTGGCTTGGTGATGGCTCGTTTGAAAGGCTGATGAGTCTACTTTCCAGAAATTCTTGAGTTTTCCTAAATGAGTGCCATTTTCCTATCTAGAAACCATTTCTCCCAACACTGCTCTATGCGCAACACATAGCCTGAAAATGAGGCAGAAAGGTCAACACTACTCCAAATGATCTAAAATTTTGTGATCCGACTGCTGGTGATGAGAGGAATAAAAAAATATAAAGTTTGCAAGATGAACATGCACCAAATTTTTGCGTAGCACCTAGGGTTTTGCGCACGGAGGCCTCAAAATTTCAAAAGCACAAAATTTTGTTCAATTTGGCCCAAAATTTGTGGAGAGGTCCCTCAAGAGGTCTTGGACACCTATTGAGAAGCCTCAACCAAAAATCCAAGGATATCATGCTCCTTTTCCATTTTTAGTTTTTCTAGCTCCATGAGGACCTCCTTCAGTTTGGAACAAGCAAGCATGTTTTTGTTGCATAGTTCTTGGTCATTTTATTTTGGAGAGAAAGGCCCCTCTTTACCTTATTGAAGTGCTTGAGCTCCTTTTTTTAATACTGAATGACATGTTGTGCCATCTCAAATCTCTTTCCCACTCCTTAAGTTATGCATCTTTAGCTAAGAGTAGAAATCTGGTGCTCATCTCCTTGTCCTCATTGTCACTGTCTAGATCAATGAATTGAGGCTCTTGAGTGGTTTTATTGATTCTCTTAGTCCTCCTCACCTTTACCTACTGCTCACCACTTTCCATATCTTTGTTTACCTTGTCCAATGGATTGCTAGCTTGAGAAGAAATGGCCCTTTTCCTTTTTGAGGAAACAAACACATCTCTCTTCCCTCTGTGGTATGTGCATGTGAGAGGAGTGATAATGGTAGTTTTGACAGTGTTTCCATCATTGCTATGACCCTTATTATTGTTACTAGATTTTTCATTTTTTCCATGGCTTCCACGAGTCACCTCATGCCTCATTGGGTCACTTATTTCTTGATCTTTAGCATCCTCATCATCATTGTCTTCATTGTCTTCCATACTACCACATTGACCTTAAAATCGATCACTACCTTCTTCACTTGCCTCACTTTGACCTTGTTCCTCGTAAAGGTATTTTTCTTCATGATCCTCTTGTCCATCTTCACATCCATCATCATTAGGAGGCTGATTTGTGTCTTGACAGTCATGATAGTTGTCATGACTATCTGTTTTGTTGTTTCTTTCATCATTGAATATCTTATAAATGTCATATTCCTTTTCTTTGTCCCCTTCATCAAATTATGCTTGTGACTCAGTATTTTCCCCTTCTTGATCTTCTATTTCCTCATTATCTCCCTATGTTTCTTCATGTTCACCATCTTCATTCATTTTGTCACTATTTGCACTATCATTGTGCCACTTTCATGCTCATGCACATTTTTCTCTTAGCTGTCATGTTCATCTTCTTGCTAACTATCATCCTCATCATTGTCTTCATCATCCTCTTGGCCTTCATCCTGCTCATAAGCAACACCTTTTTCTATACTTGGGAGTGATTCATTTGTATCATGACCATGACTATTTTTCTCCAAGAGCTTACTCTTTTTGGCTTCATGACTACCATGTTCATCTCCCTCCTCCTTGTCATCATCATACTCTTGCTCTTCCTCATCAAACTCTGTATTTGCTCCACTTTTTTCTTTATCTCCACTGTCATCTGCTTGTTCTTCATTGCCGGTGTCACCCCCTTGTTCCTCATTAAACTTTGTCTCTAACCTACTGCCTTCTTCATCTCCATTGTCATCTGTTTGTTCTTCATTATTTTTGTCATCATATTCATTAGATGCATCACGGAAAGAAGAAAGAGGCAAGTTTATTTGTGGAGAAGGCATAGGTGGAGGTGATGGAGGAGAGGAGGTAAGTGAGTGTAAAGTGGAAGGAAAATTTTGCTGAACGAAGGCTTGGGGATTTGCAAATATATCATGTGAGATAAAAACTTACCAAGGAATTCCATACTATTTTAGATGGTGAAAAGCAATCATCTTAACCAAGGAGTTGTGAAAAAGACTTTTCATTTGGTGGGCATAACTTCTTTTCTTGTCCACTGAAGCCCTTTTGTCAATGCTCTGGTAGAGATAGTAAGGTAGGTTTAGAAATTTAACCCTCGTGAAGTAAAATGAATCATGGAGTACCTCCCCTCACAAGTGAAGTGCTTGAGGATCTGCCTCATCAGCAGGGAATATCTCTCTAGCAGGTGGGAGAAGGGGAAAATAGCCTTGCAACCCTATTGATAACTAGGCTTGAGGAAGGACTCATAGTAGCTTAAGGCTAATTTTTTATATTTGAACCATCTCTCACCAATATCTGGTATTCCTGTGGCTTTAGTAATGGATTCATATGTGAGTTCAAAATTTACTTCTGCTAGGTTGACCTGGTGGTTTTGTAGTCCGAGAATGAAAAACATAGTTAAAACTGAGTGGTTTTGGACTTGTTTAACCTTCTCATAGAACTGATAGCATCCAACATCTTGAAAACATGCAAGGATCATGGGAGAAGAGGTGATTTGAATGGTATCTTAAGGCTCAAACCTGTTATTCCTTCCACCCTTGTGTTTTGGATTGATAGGCCTTTGGCCTTCATCACTATTGGCACTGATCTCTTCTTCGGACATGGTGACTGACTATATCCTTGAACAAAGCGGTTTTTAGCTTGGTGAGAGCTTTAGGTCTAGAGAGGAAAAATGAGTAATGGTGAGGGCAGATTTTAGCAAATGAGGGAAAAATGACGTAAGTCTAGGAATGCTTTCAGAGCTTAGGAGGAGGCTTAGCTTGTATTGAGTGTCTTTATCCTAATGATCACTCTTCAATTGGTAATTCCTTTCCCTAGAGGCTTAAATGGTGGTTGGCCATGATGATTAGGGTTTTTAGCCAACTTAGGTTATGGTTACTCTTTTTTATTATAAACAAAAAATATTACTTGGAGGGCAAAGAAAGTGATCACCAACCTTGCTTAACTCATGCAGGAGCCTGGGGTCAACTTAAGGAGGAAAAAAGACTGATTTTGGAATTTTTTTGGATATTTTAGCTAAATCCACTCTGTGCATAGCACCACTCAACAATCCGTTCATGTTGGGTCTTCTCTGTGTGTAGTGTCGGGTCAGGTTGGGTGGTTGGCAGGCCTATGCGTAGTGTTGGGTCGGCTGTGGGCACCTTGGGCCTATCGGGCGTTTATGGTGCACAACGCCGTTGAAATGGCAGGAAAGTCGGGTTGATCTATGCATGTGCGTATCAATTTAGCTTGTGTGTAGCATCGGCCCTCCGGTGCATAGCACCGTACTTTTTTGCACAGTGTCTGCATCTCTTGTGCACTACACTGACAGCTCTATGCGTAGCACCCAAAAACTTCAACAATTGTTTTTGTAGAAAAACCCTAAAAATGATGCAACAACTCTCCTCTTCTCCTTAAATGACCAAAATGAGTTGGGAAGAGGGAAAAAGACCTTTATAATTCTCTTTTGAAAATTAATTTCATAATTAAACCCACATTCTAATGTTTGTTTCCCTTCTCACTTTTTCACTGTCCTTTGATATTTTTGTCCTGTAGGTGGCAGAGTTCTAAAAATATGGTTTTTTGCCTTGGTAGAGCATTTTGATGATTCTCTTGTATTCACAAAACTTTCCACAAGCTTAAACTATGCTTCTTATCCTTATTTGGAAATATGAACCCTTCCTTAAAAATAAAAAGTTTATTTTTGCAAAGTTTTGAGGAAAAAGGCAGACAGTGACATTAGTGCTCTTTTTTGAAGGATTTCTTCAGTATATCCTTTCATGAATTTCAACACCTGTATATAGCAAGCTTGTAGTCATTTTGGCACCTTCACCTTGTAATTTTTAGTTTTTCATATTTATGCCTTTGATTTCTTGATGGATAGACTGAAAAGAAGAAATTCTGACCTTCCTTTAACTGACATTCTGTCATGTTTTCTCTGTGAAGCAGTAAAAAACCTTCTTGATGTAAAAACCATAGTAGTTGGCATCAACAGCTTCTTTAGTATTCATGTGTCCCACCATTGTGAGAAACATTAGGTTTGTTTCTCCTTATCAATCTTCCTATAGGTAGCCATATTTGACAGTCCTGCATAAGTGTCATTCATGGCTAATCTATCTCTTGCAGAATATACTTTGATAAGGAAACCATTTTTGGAGGCTTCTCTTCTTTTTATACCAATCACATGCATGTTCCTCTGACCACATTGGCAATGATATATCTCTGATGGGAGAGGTGAGAAATTTGAACCATTTTGTGTCTTCCCCTTGGCCACTTCTATTTTTGTAGGTACCTACAAAAGATTTTCTTTTGATCAATGTCCTTTTTGGAGTTTGACACCTCTTTTCTTCAATCGTGAACCTATTCTTATCATAATTACCTCCTTGGGAAATTTTAGATCATGCTTGCATTCCTTTTGATCCTTTTTAAGACTTCTTCTTGTTTTTGAAAACTCAGGCCCTTGTACTGATACTCTTTACCTTTTCTTCCTTTGGTGCAGTGAATTAATGTTTATGTCTGCCTCCTTTCATCCTTTTAAGACCTTTGATTGTTTCTTAAAACTCATGGCCTTTGTACTGATACTCTTTGCATTTTTTTCCTTTTGGTGAGGTTGACTTAGTGCTTGTTTGTCATACCCTAGAGGGTAGCTTGAAACTTTTTGAATGCCATTTGCTATTATGAAGGAGGCTTCATCATCATTTTTTGACCAGTTTTGTCAATCTTCCGAAACTCTTAGGTTTTTAGGGCTGTTAGATAAAAATAAGTGGTGTTGTTTTCTAAGTTCTCTAAAACTTCTCAAAACTCATTAATTATTTCTAAAAGTCTTCAATGTGCACTGGATGGAGTTGAGGTGACCGTTGTCATTGTAGCCCTTGTACTGATTCACTTGTTTGGCCAAATAAGTAATAAACCCTATTTCTTTCCAAACATCGGCCTTGCTACCTTCTTCTTTGTTGTGGATGGTCTTCTTGTGATGGTTTTCACCCTATTACCTTACCTCTTGTTAGGTTGATGACCGTTTGATTCTTTTGCAAAAATGTGAGCGAGGGGTAGCTATCCACCTACATAATTTGTGCTTTAGGCCAAAAAGGCCTTTCTTGAATGACCTCTTTGATCATTTTTGGACAAAATCACTTGTCCCTTTCTTCTTTGAATGCAATTTCTTCATACAGGAGAAATAGAGTTTTTAGGATACCAAATCCACCCTATGAATTATGAAACCCTAGGTGACCTAGTGGAAGGTTTCTTGGACTTGGCTTTTGGACCAAAAACTTAGATTTTGGGGTCATCAAGTGTAAGATAGAGTTTATGATAAACTGATGTATTGAAGATCCAAAATCCAATGCACTTGATTTATCTGAAGAGCCTACAGAGACAACTTTGAGACCATCAATGCTTGGGGTATTTTTGGGAGACACAATAGAGCTGTTTGACAGGTGGCCTTAGGTAGATGTGGGGGTTTTAGGCAAAAAAAAATAGAGGATTTGGGAAAAAGGTGACAAAGTATAGAGAAAATGGTGACATGAGCCCCCTAATGGGTTTTCTGGGCTGGTAAGCAGAGCTTGACATGATGGAATGATGAAATAGTGAAAAATTATCTTAAGGATAATGAATGCATTGAGATTTCTAGAACTCACAATGTCTATGAACTTTGTTTCTAGAAATATTAGGATAATCATTTAGTCATGTACAAAGGTAAAAATTACTGATGACTAATAGTGGCTCCACTTGGGGAGGGCATCTCCTTTTCAGGAGGTGTCCAAAACTTTATATCTCTAGATTTATGGAGTCCAGTGCCTCATCCATTGGGTAGATTTTTACCTTTTTTTGGTTGCTGATGCTTGCTTCAATCTATAATATCAATAATCTAAAAGACATTATTAGCTCAACTTCATCTCTACCTACCCAACCTACTTGCATGACATTTTTTCATCCGTAGGTGCTTTTGGACTAGCAACCTTGACATCTTTTTATTTTTGAAAGCAAAACAAACTATCTACTTCTACAGTTGTTCCTTCCAGGAGTTCAGATTATACTAATGAAGTCTTTTTATTCTCTACCTAGACTACTCAAATGTAAATATTCAGCTATTTGACATGATTCATTCACTAAGCTATAAACATGAAATTGAAAGCATAGTTAAATTAGGATTAGACAATCTGACTTACCATGGGTTTGTGGCATAAAAACAAGTTGCACACAAACATTTTTTTTGTACAAAATAAGACTAGAAATATTAGGGCTAGGATACATTGTTTGCTATTTATCCCCATTTTTATCCTTGGTTCTGTTTTAAGCATGTGGAACCAGTATCTTTCTCCCTAATCTATCTTTTGACAAGTCAAGTTTGAATAACTTGACCAACTACCTTTTACTAACTTATCAACAATAAATTTAAAACATGTTTAAGCCATGATTAGGCTAGATGACTGAAACAAGACATCTTTATGCACTAGTAGTGGTATTTAGGCTTACACACTTTCAGTAGTCCTATTTTTTGGGTATGGGGCCTTACCTCTTTTCAAATCTGCCCTCCTTTCTATTTTTTCAATTATTATTATTTTTTTCCTCTTTATATCTTTTCATCAAACAATGGTATGTACAGTGAGTGAGAAATTCAAACTAAGACTCTAACTGGCCGTATTATTTGATTACCCTGTCATCCACATGATCATACACCAACTCCTTTTTCCTTCATCTTTTGTAGATAAGGACCATGGCTATATATTTTTGAGGGCATGGTACAAGATTTCTGCCAAAAATTTTCAAACATGCCAAGTTCTCCTTTATATTTCTTCTTTTAGTTTTGCTTCCAAACCTTGTTTCTATGAAAGAAATTGTTTGGGTGGAGAGGGTATTCTTCTTCAGCTTCCAAAAAAATGACAATATCATCAATGTATATCATAGCGAAAAAGTTGATAATAGGTGTCATGGCCTCTTGGAAGGTGTCTTCAGCATTCCTTATTCTAGGTAAAATTTGGTCAAGCATGTAGTCATTCCAAGGAACTTTGAAAATGTCTTCATGTTAATTTATTTGAAGTGGTATCATCTCATGGAAACCTGAAACACTACCAATAAATGTCACCTTGTTAGAAATTCCTATTCTTGGCATAGCATGACTTATCTTGGGAAAAGGGTATTTGGACTCCATGGAGGCTTTGCATATGTGTCTAAAGTCCATACATAGTTTGAATCCTTTCGCTTTCTTTGCCAGTGATAGAATTTTCCCAAAGGTTTCATAGTTCTTCTTGGAAAAAATCCCCCTTTAAACAATGTCTATTTCATTAGGCTTTGAGCTTTTACTCCTATATACAAGAGCATCTTGAAAATTTTTGCACAACCTTAGGTATTTCAGTTTTGTGTGTAATGGCAAGGCTTTGGATAACTTAATCACTTTGGGTTTTTTTAGGCAACCTACATTGTATCCCTCTGTATCAGTTTCACCAGACATCCCTTTAGGATTGATGGCAACATCAGTGAGAGTCAACAGCTTTTCTGGAGGGACACGACTTTATCATAATAAGGTGTCTAGATAAGGTAAAAACATAAGACTCCCTTGATTCAAATTTCATAGGATTATTGTTCTGTGAGGGAATTTTAGTGCTTCAGGGTTCGAAAAAGGGAATATTTGAGCTTCTGATATTATACCTCTCTTTGAGAAACCCAATTCATATTCCAAACTGACTCTTAGTTTTGAGATTTCATTTTCAGTTTGTAGAAAGTCAAGTTTAGTTTTATCACTATGTGTTTGTTCAGGGCTACCATAGTTTTGACTACTGAGTTCTTCATGTAGAGACTCGTTTGGCTGTTGTAGTGTGTCTTGATGTGTTTCAACTTCATATAGCTGATCATCAATGTCTTCCTAATTATATAATATGAAAGAATCAAGATCTGAGTGAATAGAATAAAGAGGAGTATTGTCTGGCCTGTCCTGACTGCTAACCATATACTTCATATGTGACTCTCAGAATAATATCCTTGTCTAATTGAAAATAGGGATGTTAGCATAGGACATATCTAGTTGAAGGTTCCCCTAAAGCTTGGCTTCCCAAGATTTGGATAAAAGAATGCCATACTTGGGAGGAATATCTGTCACTACTATGTACATGAATATATTCTTAGCAGACACTTGTGCCAGGTTGATACAAAGGTCCTTGATCAGGCCCAAACATTTGACCCTACTCAAATCGAAGGAGTACATGTATTTGTAAGGTTTAGTTACTTCTAGGCCTAACTTCTCCATAAAAACTTTGGGCATGAGATTGGCATTATGTAAGATTTTTTCATGTATGTTTAAGATGATAAAGAAAGGGTTGATGGCTCCTTCCTGATACTTTCCTTCTATTTTAGGTCCAAAAAAAAACTCAGGTGTGTCATCAGCTAAGTGAAAAGTGTTAGCATCATTTCCTATGTTTAGTACCTTCAACATCTAAGAGCTATACATTGGTTGAGTAACCAGTTCAGTAAGGGGCATATTTATCTTGATTTTGGAAATCTCTCCCTCAAAATTGAAAGGTACTAGTGTTTTGGATATATTCACATCAGCTTTATCGGTCATGAACCTTTCCACATTTTCAATATGATGATCCTGATTTGGAGCTTTAGACAAAATGGTTTTCTCAGGATAACTAGTGGAGGTACTAGGATAGCTAAGGTATTTGTTTGGCTGGCTGATTTTTCCTTTGTTTGTTTCAACTTTCTTAGCCATGGTGTTGACATTATTTTCTATTTTCTTTGGGGTGCTTTCAGGTAATTTCCAAACAACATTATCTATTTGGTCTTTCTTGGCTGAATTTAGGTATTTTTTGCTCCTAAGATCATATTTCTTCTGGATTTCCATGATGGAATTTTCAAATCCCAAGTGGTAGTCCTTAGAATCCTCATAGTTTGTTTCAGTTCGATCTAAGGAAAAGAAACCTTGTTCTTCTTCAGTGAGAAAAAAATCATCTTCATTATCATAACCTATTAGATTTATTTGGTTTTCTTCAAGTTCTATAATTTCTCCTTCTTCTTCATCTACACATTTTTGTTGAAAGGGAGGTCTGATTTGTTGATCACTTTCCATTTGTTTGATTTGAGGAGCATCTCTTCTGAAGTTCTGAGCTCTATTTCTGTTTTGGGTAGTAGCTTGGTTTTCCCTAGGAAGTGTCCTTTCTGTTATCACTCAGTAATTTCTCAAGCTTAATGAAAGAACTCACCGAGGTAACCATAAACCTACTTCAAACTCTAGGATCTAACCTTCCTAGTGTTCAGAGAGGGATCTCTCTATAAAATTTAACTTTGTTTTTAATTATGGTTTTAGGCTAGTTATGATTATACAACTTTGGTTTGGTTTTGATTGATTTGGTGGGAAAAATCACTTCAAGGTATGGATAGTGGGAAATCTATTTGTCCATTAGGTTATGGAGTCTAAATCAAGCAAACATAACTAGGATCAAGGCCAAAAGGTCAAATTTATTTAGGGAAATATAGATAACCCTTGAAGATCTTAGAAAATGGTTTTTGTGATGTGGTATGATTGGGATAAAGGGCACTTAATAATCCTTTGATCTGGAAAAGGGAAGTAGTAGGCATAGGTCAAACGAGTGGGAGAGAAATTAAGAATTCTCTATACCGGAAATCAGAGGAAAACATAGAAATGATAACTAGTTAAATAGGGTGCTCTCAACAAATCCTGTGGTAATACTCCTAGTTATATATTCAAATTTAGAAAAAACATAGATGGATGCATGTAACTAAGAAAGATAACAATGAAAAGTAAGGAAATAATTCACTCCAAATATCTCATAATAGGAATCCTAAAGTATGATGCCAATTGAATTGATCCAAAGTGCTACTTGAAATTCGAAACAAAAAAGCATTCATTGTCCAACCAAAATGACTATAGAAATATCCAACAATTTATTCCACCAAAAAACTTCAAAGAGTGAAGTATTTATACAAATTCTAAACTAGAATATCTTGAAAAAATATCAAGATTGGTTTACAAATATCTCCAATTGTTTTACATAAATAGAACTTAAGTAAAGGACACTCAAAACTAGTGCATCCATTTGGAACTATTTTTGATGGATAGGTGATGAAAAAGAGGAGAATTTGAATTTTATATCAACTCTTAGTTGATGATGAGGCATCCAAGTCACTAATTTTTTCCTTCCTTTGTGCATTCTGCTCCAGAAATTCTGCAAAATTGGGGTCCAATAATACCTTTGTATTTCTCGATCCGAAATATATATGTAAAAAGTGAAATAGGTTATTGTTTATAAATATGTTTTTGAGATAAATGTCTCACAGTTCCATAAAATTATGCTCCTGTTGTTCACAATGGGCTCTGCAAAACAATGTGTAAGACAGAGCTTTGCACAATCTGAAAAATAGGCTGTAAATATGTGCATGTATCTCTCATTCTGTAATATCTGTGCAAAACGTGAGATATGTTTTTGTAGATGGGTCTCTTAGGAAAAAAATCCTCGTCCATTTTTGTAATATGTATTTCCAATTGGCCACAATATCCTCTGCAAAATGATGACTTAACAAGAATTTTCTATAAAAAGTGCTTTAAAATATTATTCAATATTTCCCAACCCATAATGGTTGTTGGAAAAGTGAGAGAGATTTTTGTAGTTGGAAATCTTAAGAACATAAAAATCCTTTAGTTTTGAAAAATTCATCTTGGATTGGTCACAATAGTTTCTGCAAAATAATGACCTAAAAAGGAAATTTCTGCAAAAATGTCCCATCTTGCTCTATTTTCATCTTTTAACCTTTTTGTTCTTTTAACTATTTTTATTTTACTTTGGATAAATTTCATTGCCGATGAAGCTATTTTCATCTCTATTTAACCATTACTGAATCTGTTTTTACTTTTACTGTATTACTTGGCTGCTCTGTAACTTTGTTTTAACCTTCACTCTGACTTTCATCTAATACACTTTAACTTTGCTGCTCTTTGACTGTTCTATTTTCACTGTCAATGTGAATTATTACTTTACTTTGAACTTTATCCTTTACTGTGAGTTCTTCCATTTACCCTGGCTATTATGAATGCCCTGTTTCAATCTTTACATTAAAATTCTCTTTTATCTTTCACACGATGATTGTTCTTTAACTCTGATGCTTGGAATATTTTAAGGAAAATGCTTTGAATTGATTTCCTTGTAAGTTCTTGGAGTAAAACATATCTTTAACTAGCATTTAGATTGTTTTATCCAAATTATACTTTTGCTAATGAGCTGAAAAACAAAATTATTGTCAATAAAATAGAGGTCTACATGCAGGGATAATGGATTTGATAATGGGAAAAGACTGTGAAAAATAGTTTGAGCTAGACACAGAAAGATTGGGATCAGTTGAAAAGGGTTTCTAGAACTCTTATTTTTAGTCATTCTGCCTACTTCTGCAAGTTTAGACAGTTTGTAGAAGTATTCTTTAATTTAACAGAGGTTCTTGGATGAAAATAGGCAAAGTATGGTATTTTCTTTGGGTTTTCTTCCCAACTAGGTCTGGCAAAGAGGTTTACAAGCTTTTGACTAGTTTAAAATAGGAAACAAGGGTTTCCTGAATCTATGACTGAGAAATAAGGCTGAAATTATTTTGAAATAGGTCACAGAGGCTTAGGATACCTTCAAAAGTTTTCTAGTTTAATTCCGAGCTTGGAAATAGACCATCAGATTGAGAAAAACTCATAATTTTCTTTCAAAATAGCCCGCAGCAGTAAAAACAGGGTTTTTGTGAAAAATTTGATAGGGTCTTGCTTATTTTTGTTCTTTTTGGTAGTTTCTTTTAGTTGGTTTTATTAAACTCTAAGTGTGTTTTTGTCCTTTTAAAATGTCTTTCAAATCGATTGCTGGTTCAAATTTTAGAAAAATACCTTTTGTATGTAGGTATTGGGCTTGATAAGATGTATCTGAGGTTTTTGAATGAGTCGATGACTTCTGTAGATTTTCTCGAGCAATTTAGAGCTCCTCGATAGTCTCCAATGGTCAGAGGGCAGATTTTACAGGCTCTTGGGCATAGAAAATGGAGGAAAATGATGCTTTTACAGTAAGGGAAGCACGAGCAATGGTTAATTCTTAGAAAAGAAATGAATAAATTGAATTTTGAAGGTTTAATATGCATTTTGGTTATATTACTTCAGCATTTAATGATTGCCACATCAGCGGGAAGGGTGGTTTCAGGCTTCACGAGATCAAAAGCCATAGTGGTTATCGTGCGACAATTTGACAGTAAGTGGTTTCAGCTTGAACCACTCGATCCAATAAGAAAAGGGGTCGTGAAGGAGAGATAAAATTATAAAACAAATCATTTCGCCCAAATTTGGCATGTCGGTGATCGCGCAACTTTTCTACCCAATATCAGATTTCTGCCGTTGGATCTGAAGTTTGTGTGTGAATGGTCCAGATTGGTTTGGGAAGGTGCACAAGAATGGGAGGTGGGACCAGGCTTGTTGTATGTGTGGCAGGAATTAATTTAAAATTTATAAAAATGAGGTTTAATAAAGTTTAAAGTTTGTGCATTATGAAATAGGCATGGGGCAAAGTTTTACATGTTAATTTAAAACAATTGCAAATGTTTTAATTTATACATGTGGGTGTAGATTTCTATTATTATATAGTTTTATCAACTTTTAACAGTTTGTAAAAAATATAGGGGACAAGATTATTTCAACATAGATATGTTAAACCAATGGGATGGTTGGGTGGGGTTTTATTGTGCACATGGAATACTGAACGTTGGTTTAAACTTTAAAATACTGGGTTAAGGGGATTATTTAAAATATAAGGGAAATAATAAGATATGGGTAGGTGAAGTTTAGGGATTTAATAAAATAGGTTAGAAGATGGTAATTAATATGAAATTAAAGGGTATTGAAATGGAAACAAGGCACATGTTAATCTCTAAGTAAAGTGTAAATCATAGAAAAAATAAAGCATTTCTCATCATTGTTGTATTACTTCACTTATACTTAGGATAAATGTTTTTTGAGGGTTTTATGAATGATTTTGAAGGTAATGAAGTTAATTATTTTAGGGTTTCAATTTTACTAAGTAAAAATTTGTCTTAACTTAGGAAAAAGGGATTGCGATGTATGAATGAAGGGTAAATGCTAATAAATGTGGGTTTAATGTAGGAACTCAATATTTTTAACTAACCAATCATTGAGCCTTGGGTCCGGTCCCAACAAAATTCAAGGAAATGCTCTGAGCCTTCCTGACTGATAGTTTAGAATATAGAATACTTGTAGGGGAGGGGAAATTAGTGATTTTTTCCTAAGATGCTTCATTACATGCTTGCTCAACTGCTTTCTACTTACCCATCTTTATTTCTAACATTTTTTCTTCATTTTTGTAGGTGTGTTTAGGCTTGCAACCTTAAAACATTTTTCTTTCAAAGCATAAAACTATCTGATTCTACTTTATTTTATCCGAGGGCTCAGATTAAACTGTTGAGCTCCTCATTGTTTCCTACCTATATATTGATTTGTCAAGTTTAAACTTTCTAAAAATTATTTATTCACTATCTAAAACATGAATTTAAAAAGCGTAATGTTAAGATTAAACAGTTTAACTGATCATGGATTATGGCATTTATTGACACTCTGCACATAATCTTTATTCTTGGAGCAAAAGTAAAAGTAGTGGCATTTGGACTTGCTCACTTTTAGGTCTTATTTTTTCTCTTTTTTCTTTTGGGGTCTATATTTTCTAAGTCCTTTGATCTTTATTTTAGGACTTTTTACCCTCTTTTTGGTTTTTTTATTATTTTTTGTTTTTTCAAAATATGTGAAAACAACTTGCAGAAATCAAGGTATGTACATATTTACAAGGCTATCAAAGTCAATTCAAAAACTATGAATCCTATATTTATAGGACCCTAACAACAGCTTCACATGGGGATGGAATCTCCTTGTCAGATGTCAAGAACACCGTCGAATAGTAACCTGATCAATTGGGCCAATCCCAAACATGCATATGCTGTGATTGAATACTCTTGAACTGAATTTTCCCCATTTTTTGCAAACTAAAATCTGATCTGGGACTAAAAGGTGCTGGAATCTTCAAACTAAACTATTGAATCGTCAATATCTTAGGGCCTTTTCATTGGCTTCAAATCTTAATGAATTATTTTAAAACAAGTTGAAAACTAAAAAATAAAAAGATGCTCAGAATTTTGAGCTTATTTGGACTCATCTACCTACTCTAATATACTGATAATCTTATTGAATCAGGTAATACAAAAATGCCAATAAATCCACTCAAGTAGTTGTCGAAATGAATGGATAATTTGACTGCTTGTCATGAAACTTGAAAGCATAACTTGATCATTTGTCTTAATAATCAAAGATATGATGTGTAATGGCAATTGCTGATATATTTGATCCTTATTAATAAAACATGTTTGCAGTCTTGAGCTAAAAATAGTCTCCATTTAATTTGCTATAGGATCATCAAAATCATAATGTATGATTTGTGCTTCTAGGCCTTCAATGACTAATTGATTAGTTGTATTCTTAATATTAAACCCTGAAACTATTTCTTCAGTCCTATGCTTGAAAGAATAATCATCCTCAATCTGCAGGTCGAAAGGTCGTACAATTTCCAATTACTTTGGAGAAGGAATATTTTGCAAGAATTCTTTAGGATCTCGGAAATTATAAGACTGAATTTGAGAATGAAAAATTTTAATTCCATTTTCATATTTTTCAAAAATTAACTCGAGAAAACATATTTTAAGTTGAGGAGAACATTTTCTTGATTTCAAAATAAGAAAGATAACTCTTAGAAAATCCTCATCAACCTGAAATTCTAATAAGCCATCCCTGAATCCATTGAAAATCTCATGAGATGGAAGGTCTACCACAAACCCTTTCATCTTGTGTCACCATTAATCATTTGGAATATGGATCTTTTATTTATGGTGTTTCTTCTGAACTTTGAAGTTATGGACCTTGGAAAATGGAGTTGCTAGGTGGATGATTTTAACCTTTGTATGTTTGATCACTGTCCACCGTCATAGATCAAATCTGAACCTATAAAATATTTTTGAAGAAAATGTCAGTCGTCCCTAGTATGGTCACCAATATGTTATCACTCAGTAATTTCTCAAGGTTAAAGAAAGAACTCGCTGAGGTAACCAAAAACCTACTTCAAACTCTAGGAACTAGCCTTCCTAGTATTCAGAGAGGGCTCTCTCTATAAAATTTAACTTTGTTTTTAATTATGGTTTTAGGCTAGTTATGATCATACAACTTTGGTTGGGTTTTAATTGATTTGGTGGGAAAAACCAGTTGAAGGTATGGATAGTGAGAAATCTATTTTTCCATTGGGCTATGGAGTCTAAATCAAGCAAACAGAACTGGGATCAAGGCCAAAAGGTTAAATTTATTCAGGGAAAGATACATAACCCTTGAACATCTTAGAAAATGGTTTTTGTGATGTGGTATGATCAGGATAAAGGGAAATTAAGAATCCTTTGATCCATAAAAGGGAAGTAGTAGGCAGAGATCAAATGAGTGAGAGAACAATTAAGAATTCTCTGCACTAGAAATTAGAGGAAAACATAGAAATGATAAATAGTTAAAAATAAGGTGCTCTAAAAAAATCCTGTAGTAATAATCCTAGTTATACATTAAAATTTAGAACAAAAATAGATGGATGTATGTAACTAAGAAATATAACAGTGACAAGAAAGGAAATACTTCACTCCAAATAACTCATCACAGGAATCCTGAAGTATGATGCCAATTGAATTGATCCAGTCTGCTACTTGAAATTTGAAACACAAAAGCCTTCAATGTCCAAAAAAAATTACTATAGCAATCTCCAGCAATTTATTCCACCAAAATACTTCAAAAAGTGAAGTATTTATATAAATTATAAACTAGAATATATTGAAAAAATATCAAGATTGGTATACAGATATCTCCAACTGTTTTACATAAATAGAACTTAAATAAACGACACTCAAAACTAATGCATCTAATTGGAACTATTTTTTATGTATAGGTGATGAAAAACAAGAGAATTCTAATTCGATATCAAATATTAGTTGATGATGAGGCATCCAAGTCACTAACTATTTCCTTCCTTTGTGCATTCTACTCTAGAAATTTTGCAAACTTGGGGTCCAATGATACCTTTGTATTTCTCAATTCGAAATAGATATGTAAAAATTCAAAGTGGTTATTGTTGATAAATATGTTTTTGAGATAAACCACTCTCAGTTCCATAAAAATCTACTCCCTCTGTTCACAATAGGCTCTGCAAAGCATTTGTAAAACAAAGCTTTGCAGAGTCTGAAAAATATGCTGTAAATATGTGCATGTATATCTCAGTCTATAATACCTGTGCAAAAACTGAGATAGGTTTTTGTAGATGGGTCTCTTAGGAAAAAACACCTCCTCCCATTTTGTAATATGTATTTCTGGTTGGCCAAAATATTCTCTGTAAAATGATGGCTTAGTTGGAATTTTCTGTAAAAAGTGCTTTCAAATATTGCTTAATATTTCCCAACCCATAACGGCTCTTAGAAAAGTGAGAAAGGTTTTTATAGTTGGGCATATTAAGAACATAAAAATCCTTCAGTTTTGAAAAATTAACCTTGGATTCGTCACAACAGTTTTTGCAAAAAAATGACTTAAACAGGAAATTTCTGCAAATATGTCTGTTCTTGCTCTATTTTCATCTTTTAACTTTTTGTCCTTTTAACTATTTTCCTTTTACTTTTGGTAAATTTCATTGTTGGTGAAACTATTTTCATCTCTATTTAACCATTATTGCCTCTGTTTTTATTTTTACTATTTCACTTGACTGCTCTGTAACTTTGTTTTAACCTTCACTCTAACTTTCAGCTGATACACTTTAACTTTGATTCTCTTTGACCGTTCTATTTTCACTGTCACTGTGAATTATTACTTTACTTTGAAATTTAACCTTTACTGTGAGTTATTCCTTTTACCCTGACTATTATGAATGCCCCGTTTTAATATTTACATTAAAATTCTCTTTTAACTTTCACAGGATGATTTTTCTTTAACTCTGATGCTTGGAATCTTTTAAGGAAAATCCTTTGAATTAATTTCCTAGTAAGTTCTTCGAGTAAAACATATCTTTAACTAGTACTTAGATTGTTTTATCCAAATTTTCCTTTTGATAATGACCTGCAAAACAAAACAGTTGTTAATAAAACAAAGGTATACATGGAGGGATAAAGGATTTGATGATGGGAAAAGACTGTGAAAAATGGTTTGAGCTTAGCACATAAAGATTGAGATAAGTTGCAAAGGGTTTCTGGAACTTTGATTTTTAGTCATTCTGGCTACTTCTGCAAGTTTAGATAGTTTGCAGAAGTATTTTTTAATTTAACAAAGGTTCTTGGATGAAAATAGGCAAAGTATGGTCTTTTCTTTGGGTTTTCTTCCCAACTAGGTCTGTCAAAGAGGTTTACAGGCTTTTGACTAGTTTAAAATAGGAAACAAGGGTTTCATGAATCTATGAATGAGAAATAGGGATGAAATTATTTTGAAATAGGTCACAGAGGCTTAGGATACCTTCAGAGGTTTTCTAGTTTGATTTAGATCTTGGAAATAGACCATTAGATTGAAAAAAACTCATAATTTTCTCTCAAAATATCGCACAACAGTAAAAATAGGGTTTTTTTCGGAAAAATTTGATAGGTTCTGGCCTATTTTTGGGATTTTTGGAAGTTTCTTTCAATTGATTTTTTTAAACTCTAAGTGTGCTTTTGTCCTTTTAAAATGTCTTTCAAATCAATTGCTGGTTCAAATTTTAGAAAAATACCTATTGTATGGAGGTATTGGGCTTCGGAAGATGTATCTGAGGTTTTTGAATGAGTTGATGACTTCTGTAGATTTTTTGGAGCAATGTAAAGCTCCTCGATAGTCTTCAATGGTCAGAAGGCATATTTTACAGGCTCTTGGGCATAGAAAATGGTGAAAATGATGCTTTTACAGTAAGGGAAGCATGAGCAATGGTTAATTTGCATAAGAGAAATGAATGAATTACATTTCAAAGGTTTAATATGTATTTTGGTTATATTACTTCGGCATTGAATGATTGTAACATCAGTGAGAAGGGTGGTTTCGGGCTTCATGGGATAAAAAACCATAGTGGTTATCATGCGACAATTTGATGGTAAGTGGTTTTGGCTTGAACCCACATGATCCAATAAGAAAATGGGATGTGGAGGAGAGATAAAATTATAAAACAACCCATTTCGCACAAATTTGTCATGTGGGTGACCGCACAACTTTTCTGCGCGATATCGGATTTCCACCGTCAGATTCGGAGTTCGTGTGCGAATGGTCCATATTGGTTTGGGAAGGTGCACCAGAATGGGAGGTGGGACCAGGCTCGTTATATGCACAGTGAGAATGAATTCAAACTTTTTAAAAGTGAGGTTTAATAAAGTTTAAAGTTTGGGCATTATGAAATAGGTTTGGGGCAAAGTTTTATGTGTTAATTTAAAACAATTGCAAATGTTTTAATTTATACATGTGGGCATGAATTTCTATTATTATATAGTTTTATCAACTTTTAACAGCTCGTAAAAACTATAGGGGGTGAGATTATTTCAATATAGATATGTTAAACCAATGGGATGGTTGGGCGGGGTTTTATTGCACACATGGGATATTGAACATTGGTTTAAACTTTAAAATAGTGGGTTAAGCTAATTATTTAAAATATAAGGGAATTAATAACATACAGGTAGGTGTAGCTTAGAGATTTAATAAAATAGGTTAGAAGATGGTAATTAATATGAAATGAAAGGGTAGTGAAATGGAAACAAGACATGTGTTAATCTCTAAGAAAATTTTAAATCATAAACAAAATAAAGCGTTGCTCATCTTTGTTGTATTACTTCACTTATACTTAGGATAAATGCTTTTTGAGGGTTTTATTAATGGTTTTGAAGGGAATTAAGCTAATTATTTTTTTGTTTCAATTTTACTAAGTAAAAATGTGTCTTTACATAGGAAAAAGGGATTATGATGTATGAATAAAGGGTAAATGCTGATAAATGTGGGTTTAATATAGGAACTCAATATTTTTAACTAACCAGTCATCGAGCCTTGGGTCCATTCCCAACAAAACTGAAAGAAATTCTCTGAGCCTTCTTGACTAATAGTTTAGAATACTGAATACTTGTAAGGGAGGGGAATTTAGTGATTTTTGCCCAATGATGATTTATTACATGCTTTCTCAACTACTTTCTACCTACCCATATCTATTTCTAACATTTTTTCTTCATTTTTGTAGGTGCATTTAGGCTTGCAACCTTAAAAAAAAATTCTTTCAAAGCATAAAACTGTCTGAGTCTACTTTATTTCATCTAAGGGCTCAGATTAAACTGTTGAGCTCCTCATTATTTCCTACCTATCTACTGATTTTTCAAGTTTAAACTGTTTGAAAAATCTTTATTCACTAACTAAAACATGAAATTGAAAACATGAAAAGTTAAGATTAAACAGTTTAACTGATCATGGATTATGGCATTTATTGAAACTCTTCACATAATCTTTATTCTTGCAGTAAAATTAAAGGTAGTCCCATTTGGACTTGCTCACTTTTAGGTCTTATTTTTTCTCTTTTTTCTTTGGGGTCTATATTTTCTAAGTCCTTTGATATTTCTTTTAGGAATTTTTACCCTCTTTTTGGTTTTTTTATTATATTTTCAATTTTCAAAATATGGGAAAACAAATTGTAGAAAGCAAGGTATGTACATATTTACAAGACTATTGAATTCAATTAAAGAATTATGAATCCTATATTTATAGGTCCCTAAAAAATTCATTCAAATTTATCCTTTCTATCATTCTCTCCATAGTTCTCATTAGGCTATCCATTTTGGTATCAGAAGATGAGTTTGAGGGCATGGTTTCATCCTTGTAGGTTACTCTCTTTTCTAATTTCAACCTAGCTCTCTTTTCAATCAAGTTAACCTCAGGACTAATTTATGCCCTTTGCATTTCTTATAAGGTTTCAAAGTCTCTTTCTCTCAATTGGAAAGTCATGTTAGGGTCAAAACCTTAAGGGAATTTTACTAGTGCTAGGCCTTCTGGAGGTTTCATGTGAGGTGGGAGGGAATTATACACACTGTTAAAGCTGGTGCAATAGTCTTTCACAATTTCCCCTACATTACTTTTAAGATTGTTATATTCAGAAAGGATTTGGAGGGGTTTTCTTGATTTCCCACTTGTTTATGAAATTTTGGTAAAGGGAAGGGAGGTCATGTATTGTGTTAGGGGTTAATGATTTGAACCATTGTTTGGCCTCTCCTCCTAAACTTTGTGCAAATATCATCATTTTAATAGTTTCTTCTTCTATCTCCATGTAATCAAAATCATCATTGATCCTATCTAAATATTGTTGGGTAGTGATGGATTCAGCCCCTGTGAAATGAGGGATTTTGGACTAATAGTCATTTGGAAAAGGCACTGGAGTTTGAGGTAGAACCATGGGGGCATAGCAAGCTGCCATGATGGGAGCTAGTGGAGAATTTACAAGGGGTGGATTTGTGAGAGGAGGTGTATGATGAAGTGGAGTGGTTTGCACAGTGGTGGTATGGATGGGTGTGGTGGAAGTACTTGGACCAAAAAATTGATTTTGAGTAGATTTGGTATGGAAATATTTGAAGTGATGGAGAAGCTAAAAGTCAGGATGAATGTCTGCTATGACAATGTCCATAACTAGGCTTTTATAAAGCTAAAAGTCGTGACAAAAGCATGCTATATTTAGGATGAATGTCTGCTATGACAATGTCCATAACTAGGCTTTTATCTAGGATTTGAGACGAAGTTACAAAAAGGTCCTTAATGAGACCTAAACACTTCACTTTACTTGAATCAAATGAATATAGATCTTTGTAGGGCCTAGTGATGTCAAGACCTAACTTTTATATTAGAACTTTGGGTATTAAGTTGTGTGAAGCACTTGAATCCAACATAGCATTATGTAGGATTTTATCATTTATATTTAAGCTGACATAGAAAGGAGGGCTTTCTCCTTCTTTTAGCTTACCATCTACTTTTGGACCAAACAACAATTCAGGTTGATCATCATTAAGGTTGAAAGTATCAGTAGTTTGCCCTATCTTCAGTAATTCCATTAACTGAGTTCTGTATGTTTTTTTTTTCATTAGATCTCTCAAAGGGATGGGAATTTTGACTCTGGCTGGTTCTTTTTAAAGATTTAATGATGACTGAATCTTCACAATGTTGGGAATATCAGGAACATCAACAATTTTTGTAGATTTGAGTAGGGTTTGCTGACTGGTGGTTGGAATATCAGTTTGGTTTGTTTTAGAAACAAAATCAAATGTATTTTCAGTAAAAATCTCTGAAGGTTTCTTTCCAGTAGTTTCACCAGATTTCTTAGAATACTTTTCTACTGTTTTCTTCATGTTTGAATCAGAGGAAATTTTGCGAGGTTGGTTAGTGTTTTTCTTAGTTGTATTTTTAGAAGTGTTTCTACTTCTAAGATTATATTTTTTGTGAACCTCCATAATGGAATTCTAAAATCCCTATTTGTATTCTTCCAATTCTTCTGACTCAAGATCTGTTTGGGCTAATGAAAATAGTTTTTGGTCTTCTTCTATAAGAAAAATAGTATCATTATTTTGTAAACATACCTTCATTCCTCTTCCTCTTGAGGGATACCTTCATTTTCATCAACATAATTGTCCTGAAAAGGGGGTTTAAATTGTGGGTCAGGTCCCCTTTGTTTAATCTATGGTTTATTTCTCCTATTGTTTTGATTGCGATTTTGGGGATAGTTTTTATTATCCCTAGGCATGTTTCTATCAACCACCATTAATTTCATTTCCTTCACTAAATAATCTATCTTGGCATCCGTGCTAGAGGTTGATGCTTCTTATTTTATGGTAACTCTCTTCTCAACCCTCATTCTAGCTCTTTTGGCAAAGAAATTGGCCTCTGCACTAACTGCTATGGTCTACATTTCCTCTAAGGTGTCAGGATTATTCTCTCTTAACTGATAATCTATGTATATTTCAAAACCATCTCGAGAATTAATAAGCAATAGTCCTTTAGGTGGTTTTATGTGAGTAGGAATAGCATTATAAATAGAGTTGATTCTAGCACAATAATCTTGAAAATTTTCTCCATTTTCTCTTTTGATATTTTCATATTATGATAGAATTTGGAGGGGTTATTTTTAATTCTCCATATATCTAGAAACTGACGATGTAGGACTGCTAGATCATTGATGGAAGAAGCTGGTAAAGCTCTAAACCATTTCCTAACTTCACCTTCAAGGGTTTGAAAAAATAACCTCAAGATAACATCATCAACATAAATCTCATACTGATCAAATAAATCATTCATTATGTCTACACACTCCTGAGAAGTAATGTGTTTGGTGTTACTGAACTAGGTTATTTTAGATTTATAGTATTGGGGCATACCACCTATATTTTGAGGAAGAACCAAGGAAGCATAATGTGCATCCATGATTGGGGGTGGAGGGTTGAAAGGTGGTGGATTAATATGTGCTCAGGGAGGTGGCAAAGGATGAACTATATGTGAAGGAGAGGATGGATGAGGTGATGGAGATGAAGGCCTTTGAGTGTTTATGAGAGGATAAGTAATAGAATTTTCAAAAGATACTAGACTCAAAGATATTTTCTGAACTGTTTGGGATGCAATGGATGAAGAAACAATATCGAATGTAGTCAATTATACTAATTGTTGGAGGTAGGAATATGTAACTACAGAAGTGAAGTATAATACCAAATATTTGAGGATATTAAAATCCTGGACAATTTCTTGATCAAATTTTATTAAAGAAGGCATATTATTAGGTGAATCTCGATGCAGAATCGATTGGTCAATGACTAATGTATCTTCCCAATTTAGGGATTTTCTTCTAAACAGGCTTTGTTCAAAATTTAAGTCAAAGTCAACATCTTGTAAGGTCTCAAGCATAATAGGAAGGGATTGTGCTCTTGGGAGAGGATTATTACTTCCTTTCCTCTCAGATGAACTGATCTACTTGACTGATTTCTATGAAGTATCTTTAGCTCTTTTTCCAATCCTTTGAAGATCATCCACTATTTCAAGAGGTTTGGGATCAAGATGGGATATTGTATAAGGTATCTTAGAAGCCAGTTTTGAAAATAAAAATGTGCACTTAAAATGTAACTCACACCAATATTTTGAATCTGAAATTGCACAGTATATTTACAAAAAACTAAAAAAGATAACAATATCTATGAAATATTAATACAATGATATATTTAACCATAGATTGAATTCAAAAGAATTTATGATTGATTTCAATTCATTCTCCAGCATGGTCGCCACTATGTTGGCGTTCTGTAATTTTCTAGAGATTGTTAGAACTAATCACATAGGCCAACATCAAACCAACTTTGGAAACTAGGATCTAGCCATGCTAACTTCAGAGAGGGCTCTCTATAAGATTTATCTTTGTTTCGATATGTTTTTAGGCTAGTTATGATAGTACTTTGGTTTTGAGTTTGTTTTATATTTTTAAAGATTGATTGTATTCAATTTATTAATATCAATTATGCAATGGAGTCAAAATATAACTAGATAGTTGCATCAACTTTTCACAGAGTAAACACAGGGCAAGCTATGATTATTTACTAGATATTTTAGAATTTATAAATGGATTATAACAGAAATATGAAGGAATTAAGCAGAACTAAAGAGAAATTAAGAATTCTTTAGTTTGGCCTTCAGTGGAGAACATTATGATTGTAAATGCAACCAGAATAAGGCACTAAGAAGTAAATCCTATTCATCATGCTTTATTATTTACAATTGGAATTCAAATTATTACAATGAAATATGAAAATGAAACATAAGAACATAAGAAAAAAAATCACCAATATATAAGCCACAATAATCCTATGAATGGCTTGATTATTATTGATTCTCCAGTGCTTTGGAAAATATTACAGTACTCCAAAATAAAGTAATGATTTTGATCTCAACCAATCTACATTTTATACTTCCAAAAATGAAGTATTTATATAAAAAATTACAATAATACAGTCTCTAACGGACTTGAACTTAAAACTCTAACTATTACAAAATTATAGCTTCGGTGGAATGTGTCGTACAAAGCAGGTGCTGATGTAGTGGGACAATTAGGACATGGACTACATTTTACTGATGTGCTAGCAGACTGAATGATGTGTTGGCGAAGTGTATTGTATGAACGGAGTGTTGAATTCCCTTTGCTGCTCGACTCAAAATTTCTATCTTTTTACCACCTGAATCCCTTTTTGTGGTGATTAACCCTTTTTATGAACAAAACAATGTAAAAAAATCTTTTTCCCAGACTTGAAATCCTATAGAATTCATCTTGGAGCTGCATCGCATTCGCGCACTTCGCAATATTTTCATTTTAAGTTTTGGAGAATGTAATAAGAGAAGCGATGCGAAGTGGGAGGTAACGTGGAGGGCAGAGGGGACTAGACCATAGCCCACAGATTGCAACTTTTAAGTTTTAGTTATAAGCGTTGAGGAAAAAACTAAAAGACGTGAAGTGTGATGTGTGGGGAGAAGGTAAGTGATGTGGTAGGGGAAAGTGGGACCGACTGCATCGCAAATCTCATATCTTAGGTTTTTGTTATAATCAACAGTGGTTAAAATCAAAAACTTGTGAAGTGCGGGAACTACAACGAAAAGACACTCGAGCGGAGGTTATAAAGGAGGTTTTTAGTGTTATAAAATTGGCAAAAATTGTCAAAAAAAAATTTGCTACAACATCCATTTATGGTTATGGAGGTTTTGGCGAAGCTTTCTATGAAAATTAAACACAACTAAAAAAAATGGGTGGCCAGAGGTTATTACTATTGTTGTTTTTCATCAGTGCGCTACTCTGGATTAAACGCACCAGTGCATACATGTAGAAGGCACCTCGGGGCAGTCGAAGGAGAATGCACCAGGTGTAGTGTTGGTGATACAACACATGGGGCCATTATAATTGGTCTTGGGATTTGTGCAGTGCCCATAGGTCGCATCAATGCAATAGTGTGTAGACTTATAGAAATGCAGCAGTGCTAGTATCACACAAATTCACTGAGATTTATAATTTGTATCGGTATTCGCGCGATGCCCATAGTTCGTAAAAATGCACCAGTGCATATAAACACATAAACGCCCTGGTGCACATTATCACATAGATGCACCAAGATTTATAATTGGTATCAGTATTCATGTGGTGCCCATAGGTTGTACAAATGCACCGGTGTGTATAGAAACATAAACGCCCCAGTGCGCATTATTACACAAAAGCACCAAGATTTATAGTTGGTATCAGTATTCGTGTGGTGCCCATAGGTTATATAATGACACCGGTGAATATAGACAAATAAACGCACAAACGCGCAAATGCACCAGTCTGCCATACCGCACAAAGACACCGATATTTTTAATTCATTTTTGTATTTGTGCGGTTCCCATAGGTCATAGAAATGCACTGGTGTACTTAAGAATACAAACACACTGATGTACAGTAACTAACAAGCACCAATTTTCATTTTTCATTTTTTAGAAACATTGACCTATCACAGTGCAATTATTGTGATTATTTTAAATTCATTATTCATCAAAATTTGACACATATTATAAAATATTCATATGAATTAAAATTTTATTAGTGCATTTGAGAACGAGAATGGAGAACACAATAGAATAAATAAAAACATATATATATATATATATATATATACATGTATATATATATATATATATATATATATATATATATATATATATATACACATATATATGTATATATATACACATATATATGTATATATATATATACATATATATACATATATATATGTATATGTATATGTATATATATATATATATATATATATATATATATATATATATATATATAAGTAGGAAAATTTTACAGAATGAACAAGGGTGAATCTTAAAGGGTTTTAAATTTTGATAGGGAGAATTTTTATATAAAACCCATTTTCCATAGTTTGATAAAGTTAGCCCTATAATTATTTTAAAAATAATTAATTACTAAGTGTTAGCCCGACAAAATAAATGCGCATAAAATTGAACCATGGAATTCGCCTCCTGATTTTCTGGTTTGGAGCATATTTCAATGGAATTCGCCTATATTTACTAGGTCGTAGGGAGGGGTTGGAGTGATTCGCTCCATTTTTACTGTTTGAGGCTTGGAAGTTGAAGGTGCAAAAAATATTTCGCCAGAATTTATTGGGTCAGGGGAGGGATTGAAGTGATTCTCCCCCATTTCAACAGGTTGGGGCTTGGAAGGGGCTTGGAAGTTGACTGTTGGAGGTGGAAACTTATAAGATCTGGTTCGATGACTCAGCACGCATTGACCGATGATGCTGCATGCATTGATGAGGGGAATAAGAGTTAGCATCTAGTTCGAGTAGATGGTAGCTGCCTAGAAATGGATTTAGAGTACCAAGGTCCAACATTGTCCATTTCCCCAGTGCCCTGGAGCTAAATCCGCATTGTGAGGAGGGGTTCAGACAATGGTGTTGGGTTGCAACTATAATTATATATATATTTTTAAATTTGCTGAGTTTGAATGCTTCAAGTGTGCTGTGATTTCTTTGGCGAGTCTAAGACCACTCTGTAATTATTATTTTTTCATAAATTTTCCAATCCAAACATGCTGGACTGCTGGTAAACGTTGGTGATCTCTTCAAAGTTCATCGAGTCTAATAGTGCGGTCAATGCAGGTGCTCTGTGCTAGCTAGTGGTGAATGCGGGTGCTCTATGGGTTATTTGCAAGAGGTAAGCCAAAATATAGAAGTGTACACTTGCTCAGCCTTCTTTTCAGCTTGCAATAGCTATACATCCCAATTGTTGACACTTTCCATCAAAGGTCTCCCGTAGGCTTCGAATGTATCTCTTGATTACATTGGTTTCGTACTAGTTATATTGAATACAAAAACATATGTCATAGTTTTTACATGAAATTCTGGTTAAAATAAAATTCTCCCTCAATTGTTTGTTTTACAAATGGAATTGAATGGTATAGCTCATGAACGGCCATTCTATGTTCAATTGTTTGGCTTGAATTGTACTATCAGTAGTCATTTTTTTCATTAGGTCATCATCTTCATCTTTATTTTTTATTATAGTACCTTCACAGTGTGCTATGATAATAGAGAACATCGGTGAACTCAGGTACACAGGGCGCACTGATAAAAAAGAAACTTTTTTTTTAATTTACTCAATGGCTGACATGGATTGTGATCCGACTATGAAAGTTGCCCCATGGGTTGGATTTATTAGGCTCATATTTAGCAATACAAACCCTATAAATATAAATTGAAAATCCCTAATTCTGAAACCACAGAAAGAGCGAGAGGAAAGGGTAGAAACAAAAGGAATGTAGGGTTTGTTTCAAAAATGGATTTTTTTTTTGGAAAAACATCACATTTGTGGTGCGCCATAATGAAATAGTTCACCGGTGCCATATGCTACATATGGTGCACTGATAAAAACATATTTTGTTTTTATTTTATTTTTTATCACTACTATTTCGCGGTGCGATGGTATAATAGAGCGCACTAGTGCATTATGTTACGTAGGGCACACTGAAGAAAAAAAAACTATATTTTTTTTAAATTCATGTAAGGGCCAACATAGATTGGAAGTTGACTATGCAAGTTGTCCTATGGGTTAGATGTCTTATGACTATAAAAACCCTATAAATCTAAATTGAAAAGCCATAATTTTGAAATGACAGAAGAGGGAGAAGAAAGGGCAAAAACAAAAACAATCTAGGGTTTTTGTTTCTAAAAATGGTTTTTTTTTCTTTTCTAAAAACTGCAAAAAAAGTAAAAAAAAAAACTGCAGAAAAAGTAAAAAAACAATAAAATTTGATTTTTTTCTTTTACTGCATAAAAAAAACTGCAGAAAAAGTAAAAAAAAAAACAATAAAATTAGAATTTTTTCTTTTACTACATAAAAAAACTATACAAAAAGTAAAAAAAAATAATAAAATTTACTCATATCGTCTGAAATTCTATGGTACAAGGTTTGAATCACCAGAGGTTTGGGATTATGGTTGTTTGAATACTTATGTTCGAACGTATTTCCCTTCTCCGTAGTGCTCGTGTGCTCTGTTTCCTCCAGGTATGTATCCTGTAAATCTCTGGCAATTTTTTTTTGTAAAAATAGTGAAATAACGAAAAGTGTTTATTATTTAAAGAAATGTTTTATGAAATTAGATTTCCGAAAATATTTTGCCACCCATTTTTCAGTTTACTAGTTTTTTTTTTTAGTTAAAGAAAATAGAGTTGCACTTTTTTTATTTGTGGTTATTCATAACCAGTGCGTCCCTTAATCGAACTACACTGGTGCGTCTGGGTATAAGATGACACTCGTGTGCATTACCAAAAATGCACCGGTGCAGCGATCTGTACATTACACATTGAAATTACATTCCTACTGGCATACTTCTGATATCATCTCGTTCATCTTTTGATATTTTCATAATCTTCCTGAAAATGTAACATGACAATAAACTATTTAATTCTTATATTGATATATGAAAAGTAAATATAACAAAAGTGATATTTATAAATAATTCTAGACAAACATTTAAAGGAATATTACTTTTTCATTCCTTCTTTTTTGTTGTTGTACGTTTTTGCTATTAAAATTCTGACATGTCTCATTGACCAATTCTCTGGAAACTCTTCCTATAGTTTAGATAAAATTTGGTTCTTGGAATCATTGGATTGATTTTCGTATTTTAAGTGGAAAGAACATTTATACATTCGTTCCTCAGTTAGATGTCTTCGTAGATATTATGCAACTCTACCTAATAAACAATGTATGTAAGGAAGTATGTTAGATCCTTGACCTTCCTTCTCTAAGGATTGGTGTCATACCTCAAGCAAGTATATTCACATGGAAATGGTCACTCTATATTTTAATGGATGGAAGATCCATTCCTTTAGCTTCAGAATGACAAGCCAATTGATCTTACAAGAGGAGACTCAATGTTGGGGTCTTATTTGATTCGCAAGGCAATTGTAATATACACAAAAGAGAATTTTCTGGGTCACACTCATAAACACACAATCTAGCCTAGTAAGAATAAAATGTAAATGAAATAAATATTAATCATAAATAAAGAGGATTAAATAGCGTTTTAAGTCCCCTTCTTATTTGTTGGCATCTCACATGGTGAACCTCTTCGTAACTACGTCCATGACTTTCACCACTATAATATGCTTCCTAAGTGGAATCAATAATAAAGTGAATCTGTAGCACTCCGATTTCATAACAGCATATAGAAAAATAGAAATATAAATTAATGCGGATAGAGCTAAAATTAATTAATGAAATGAAAAGCATGTAGGAATGGTATTTTACTATATATTTTAATGGATGGAAGATCCATTCCTTTAGCTTCAGAATGACAAGCCAATTGATCTTACAAGAGGAGACTCAGTGCTTTCTACACATAGAGATGTTAGAAATAGTAAAATTACAAAAAAATCAACTTGCTCAGCTACAAACAAATTGTTTAAGGACTCAATGTTTCGTTCAACCATTAAAATATATATACTATGGAATTTTTATGACAAATTCTTGCGCCTTAGTGAAAAGTGTTTCACAAGTGCCTAAGACAATGTAACATGGGAATATTATCACTGTCACATAATTAATCACTTCCTCTTTTTAGTGAAATATAAATCCAACACAAGGGAGGTTTCCCTAGTAGCCTCAAGGAATCCTTAGGAGAGACAAAATCAAGTCTAGGGCCTTCTATACTAACTAATTATTACTACCACCTAAACATAACATTCAAGGTAAGGAATAAAATTTTTTGTGAGGGGATTTTGTATATTTTAGCATATGAACTTTCTAAGAGAATTTTTGGGTGTTTATCAAGTTAGCATAAGTCAAAGAGTAAAACACAAACACTAAAAATGAAGAAAAAAATATGCTTGTTGAAAAACTTGCAATTAATATAATATATTTTAGAACACAAGTTATTATAGCAGCAAATAAACTGGCCCTTGAACTTGAATTCCTATGAAAACTAGGGCTGAAAAGAAAAATTAGACTCCAAAGGTGACTCATGAGAAGTCTATTTAAACCTTACATAAATAAATTACAAAATGTCTTTAACATTGTAACTGAGTAACAGAGTAATTAAAGTATATGTATTTTGAAATTTTCCCAAGTGAAGTGTTCAATGAAAGCCATGTCCCAATAACTTGATCTCTATGATATGAAATATAAATGAGATCTCAAGTGTAATTAATTGAATACAATCCTTATTTACTTATGATAATAAGGATACAAAGTTTATAACTATCTAAATCCATTACATTTTTTATTATAATCCAAATTGATTATACATGTGCCTATGTGAGAAGATATGGAGACAAATAGGATGTAGAAGCAACAATCTTTATATTTCAAGAATCAAGGAACATCAAAATTAGGGTTTTTGTAATATATATAATTTTAATGTGTTCTTGTGAGTTGATGATGAACACATAAAGGTGTTTGAGAATCATGTTATGCAGATCTTCATGTCATAAGGGTCCCCAAGCTTCACCAAAATCATAAATGATGAGCTTCTCGCGGATTGTTGATGAGCTTTATGGTTGAAAACTTGTTGCTTGCATACCATGCTACATGAAGCATGAGGGTTAGCTACATTTCATTGGAGTAGTACAATGAAGAATTCAGAGTGGGGCAGAGAAGAGGATTTAGTGACTGAATATGTATAATTTATGGTGGGTCAGGGAAGAGGATGGGTAATTTAATATGAAAAATTCAGAGGAGTGGAGGGGAAATGGTGGGAGATTGTCATGGCAATGTTAACATGGAATTGGATACGTTGTCATGAAAATAACCCAACTTCTATCGTCATTTTTACTTTGTTTTTTTTTAATTACTCTACCGCATTTATAGATTGCACATATGGGCCCTTCATTTTTCCCCAGGAATGACAGATCAATGACCTTTAAAAGAAATTTTCAGACTTTTTCATGCAGTGAATTCCATGAAATTCCATATTGGGATGTTTCATGTGTGTCCAGACTCCAGAACATAGATACCGTGTTTATTACAAGCACAATACTCTTTATGATTTGTATCATAACCTATACAATGCATCAAGGATATAATAATGGATCCATTTGGATCTTTGAAACTTTAATTCAAATTTCAAAGTATCTTCTCATAGTGAGACAGAGAATGCATTACTTGTATAGGCCTACAAAACCCTAGTGGCATCTATAACACGTTCATCATCAATACGAAACATATAAGGACCTGCACCCTGTATAAGCAGAAACAAAATAGCATATTAGGTGAAACAAATTGTATCACATCTTTTAATGCATACATATTTACAAATAAGTTGTCAAATGCAAACATAACAAGCTATTGGAGCCAAGAGAAATGAACCCTAAACCATGTAATCAAGCAGGGAAATATAATAGTATTATTTTGTTTCCTCCATTTTTGGTAGAAATTTAATAAACAAATTAGAAGCTGTAGTTTTGGCAACCCGACCTAGTAGGGACATCAAGTAAAAATTGTAGTATTCCTATGAAGTAACTTTACACCACTCATCTAATTGCTAAGATCAACCAAACAATGCATGTGGTGCTCATCACAAAACCTTAAGCTGGAATTATTGGGAAAGCTCCATAAGGTATACCCAAAATTTGCAATTTTACCTTTTGGAAACACGTGAATTGTGATGTATGCTTGAAATTCCAAATATGATAACCAAGCTCACTCAATTATAATCAACTAGCAAGGGGGAGTATGATAATGCAAAAGAGAGCTCATCCAGATCCAAGAAGAGCCATATATGGATAAACATACACCAATTTAACGTTAAATATAATTGGCCTAGCAGAGAAATGAGACAGTTGGAATTGATAGATAGCTTATTAGGGCTCAGTTGAGTAGGAAAAAAATTGCAGGGTGAAAAGACTTTCAGAAAGGAGAAAACTGAATGACTTGATGGCATTACTTAATGTTTATAAAAACATATCAAAGAACCACAAGTAATTATATCGTGTGAGGATAGGAAAGGCTACAAAGGAATAACTAATTAAGTTGTGAAATGTAACTTGAGTGGGACAAAAAATTGATTTTATTACATTCATATCAAAGAGTTAATTTCAAAGTGAGGAATACTTATGTAGGCATCAATACAACTTATGAAAGAAAAGGGAGAAATTCATGAAATTTCTCTACACAGCGAAATATGACATGTCCAAAGCTCCATAATGCTCCTCGAATATGTACAGGAGGCAATAAATTCACTAGGTAGTTGGGAGTGCACTGTAAAACATTAATAGATAAATAACAAAAAAATTAGAAATTCTCTTACCACTAAGAAATTGTAAATAAAATTCTCTCTATTATCTGTAATTATTTTCCTAAAAATCTCGCCTATGTATTCAATGACCTACATCATAACGAATGGGTAATTTTATAGTGCTCACATTAGCAAAAACAAAAATAGACTTAACCTTAACATGATTTGCAATGAAATTTCCAATGACCAGTAACTACTTCAAAAAACTTACCATGTCCCCAACTTTATGCACTTGTTTTTCAAAAATGCCAAATCCATGAATTCCTGACTTTCCTGCAAAATATGCAAAAAGGTTTTGCATTTATGTTATTAGGTAGCATTCAATATATATTAATATATATTTATTCCATGAAGCATACTTAAGTTTTCTTGTTCTTGAAAAACATTTAGAGAGGCAAATTTAAACAAAAGCATACTCATATATCATCCTATATATTCCTCATAACATTTTCATGATATACCTTGACTTCTTGTAAAATTTTATCCTTCTAATTGTTTGTTCCATGGTGATTTATGCTTATTTATATAAATATGCATGTCTTATTCACTACTAATTAGAATTATACTTCATGAAGGTGATTGTAAGAGGTATTCTTTTTCATCGTATCTTTATTGTTATAGAACTTGAAGTTTCCCATCATTGAACCAAGGAGATAGTTCCTTATTAGAGATTGCACATTATTCTTCTATGATCATGGATATTATTCTTAGGCCTACTCCTGCATGTCATGATCATAAAATTTGTCTTCAAGGGGTATAATTCCTTTTATTAATGTCACGTGAAGAATTCTAACTATAGACATCCTTCCTGTCTGGTTATGTGGTGTACATGTCTTAAGATATTGACTTCTTTCATCAAAATTTATTTGTAAATATCTTCAAGAGATACACTTGAAAATTTTATTGGCTCGCTGAATTGTATCAGTTTGATTTGTGTATACATATATACCAATATTTACATTGAAAGTCTACATTGAACTTATACTTCAAATTGTATCTTCTAAGGTCACTGTAGTTAGATGATAATCCTAATGATCCTTCGCTCTCGGTATTCTCTATGCTTAGAAATAATCTGGGGAATATCGGTTCCTATGTTTAAATCCTTTTAATATACTTATGCTTAGGAGGTGGTCTTATGGTGATTGATGTCACTTCTTATACTCTTAAAAATAGTATTATATATATATATATATATATATATATATATGCCTAGAATAAAGGGTCTTTAGCACCAAATTTGATGTGGCATACTACTGTAATATTAGTGAAATAATTTCTCCAAGATGATGACATGAAGGAGAGTGATGACTCAGTTTATAATTATTGGCTTTGAGTTTATTTTATGCATAAAATGGGTTTCAGTCCTCTTGAAACAACACATAACATAAATTTATGAAACAACACATAATTAAAATATTTTGGAGTGATTCGAGAGCATGTCAAGTGTGCTTAGAACTTTGATATATAGTCTATTGAAAAATGAACTCTCTTTAAGTATATGTATCTAAGGGTACTACAAAACATTAGTCAAGGAGATTGAGGTGTAGTCCCTATGCTCCCATTGGACTTAGTTAGACTAGGTATTATAATTGTAATTATGTTTTCACTATGTTTTCCCAATTTCATTCTCTATATTTCATGGGGGCTTGGTAACATGTGATCACCCACCTAAATACGTATTTTATAATTATAACCTTAGGATACTTGGTTAAAGATGATCACTCTCCACCAATGTTGTACCTCTATAAATAGATATTCCAATGAAGAGTGTACCATAGGTGCACCTTGTAACAATATCGTCTTTACTTGCATGCTCAGTTTCTTGGGTTTCTCTCTTTATTAGATGCAATTATTCATATTTCCAATGTGTTCCCATACCAATATCAGGGTCTCTTTAGCGCTTTGCAATTTCAAACGCATTGGGAGTTTTCTTGCTTGGAATTATCCTTGAGCTTCCCACTCCAAGTGGTTAGAGCAATTTCTAGGCTTGTTGATACAACGAATTATTATATTCAGGCTATTAACAACATGCATAATATTTTTTCTCAGGTTTCCTTCGTCCTTTTTTCATATCCACTTTTTTTTTAAGTTTTTATTTTTGCAATTTTTCATAACTATTGTTTTTATTCACAATTGGTGTAATCATTGGTCCTTTTGGCCTATTCTATGTTTTTTTGAAACATATTGTTTGTTTTTTTTCCATTTCACTTATTAAAGGGTCCTTTATATTGATTAAAAAAGTGCAAAGATACCATTCCAATGATTTACCCTACAAAGGGTCCATTCTTCTGATCAAACCCATTAGATGATTTAACGCTTGAAATTTATTTTGCCCATACGTGTTCCATGCATCTAAACTCAATTCATTGGACCACCTATTAGTGTGGCCCACTTGGTGTCTTAGTGTAATAACACTCTTAAAAATCCTTAGCTCCTCGTCAAGCTCATCAAATATTACTTGCAATGATTCCAAATTGTTTTGATAATTGTTCATCTAGGCAAATTAAAGGAATTTGCACCTATGATTAAATCATAAATCATTAGGAACTTGGATGTTGTGTATATGTGAAGTTGTTTCTAGCTTATTCTTGAAAAATAACTCATAAGGAGCTTCTCCTTCATTTGTCCTTGCAATCCATTTAGTCGCTAAAACCGTCCTTGGAACATGGCTGTTAATTAGCCCAAGTCCTCCGTCTTCTCTATGGAGGGTGTAAATGTCACTAGTAATTGACTAGTTGCCTTCCTCCTCAATTTTATCATGGAAAATGATCGAGGATATGTTTCAAATTCTTATAACCAATTCATCAAGGGAGAAATAAGTAAAAGAATCACTAGTAACTGACTAGTTGCCTTCCTCCTCACTTTTATCATGGAAAATGATAGAGGATATGTTTCAAATTCTTATAACCAATTCTTTACAACTTAAGGGCGAGGTTTTTTGAAAAGGATGATTAAAGTTATTGTAATACTTTGTTGTTTTGTTTAAAGATTTCAAGTGTTCATTAGGTGATTTGGATATATGAATTGATTTAGTGGAAATTTTTATATGTTTTACACTTGAATGTGATGTTCTTTGTTTTATAGATTATGAATCATAATGTTATTGTTTTGTGTATAATGATTTATTTTTGGTTTTGGGCTTGGGCCTTGGCACAACATTTTAATAAAAAATTTCTTAATGGATTTTTTGAACATTACACTTATTTTACTTTGAAAGCTACTTACAAATCTATTAATTCTCAACTCTTGGAAACTATTGATGCAGGTTTCTAGATCGATTTGAAATTTTACTTCTTGAATCTTCAGTGAGATGTCAAAAGCTAATCCTGGGAAGAAACTATCAAGGAAAATGGATGTATTATCATACTTTAAAAATCCTCAATCCAAGAATACACATTCTCTTCATGCTTCAAGATCCTTTGAATAATCTGTTACTGAGAGAGATGTTAACTCTTGTGAAAATGCATATGATATCCATATGATGGATGAAAGAATAGGTTCCTCAAGTGATCACAGTGAGATAAATGAAGTTTCAACATAAATTAGTGATGAAAATGTTAAAGATTTTTCCTTGGAAAGTGAGACAAACCATTCATCTGCTGCAGAAGGGAAAAAAGCCATCGATTGCTGGGTGAGAAACCCCCAAGGATGATCAGTCTCAAATTTTCCATTTATTGAAGAAATACCTCCTACAAATATGATTACTAGAAGTATGTATTATGGGTAGTGTTAGGATGAATCTTTAGTGTAAGTGTACGAAAACAGACCCTTTTAGCTGTGCATAAAAAACAGTCCTAAAAACAAAATATGGCTGCTAATATCTTCAAATATGCAGTTAGTTGATCAAGATAAATGCTGCAAAAATCCATATCTATGCATAAAAAGACATTAAGCAATAAAAATAAGGTTTTGCTCCATGCATCCAATAGACAAGACAAGAATAATATTTTTTGAAGAATTTTTATATTAATGGCACTTGGGAGGAAAACAAGAAATGTGTTTCCAATTATCCTCAATGGGATGGGTTCTTGGAAGTCCTCAGCACTTCAGATCTAGCATTTCTCTCTCTTGTTGGTGTAGAAAACCCAGACAAACATAGAACTCAAAGGGAGCTCACAAAGAAAATAACAGAAAATATGACAATGATAATGGCTCAAAGTCAGACCAAGAGTATAGATCCAGAGTGATCTAAGAGGCAACAAAAGGTAATGAATGGTAGGAAAAACCCTTCTATTTATAACAAAATATTGGGTCATTCTAGATTTTGGTGCATGATTAAAATAATATTAACCAAATCTAGATCCACATTTTATGGAATATTTTATTATATTTGTTGGAGGGAAAAGGAATTTGACTTGGGTCAAAGCCCTTTATTTGTAAATAATAAATAAATAAATGATTTATTTATCATTTTAAGGAAGTGGTTGAACGATAATTAAATAAATAATGATTTATTTAATTATTTATAAATGATTTAGTCAATTTTAACAAGGAATATTATTTAAATAAGGTTTAAATAATTATTCCTAGAAAATAATAAGATAAATAAGGATTTATCTAATTAATTTCCTTGTTTTGGGTTAAATATGACCCAGAATAATAATTAAATTATTGTTTAATTAATTATTCCATGAGGAAAACCAAAAAAATATAGATCTGTTTAATATTTCCCCTTGGGGTTTCCTTTCTAGACCATAAACAACCTAATAAATGTGCTTTATTAAGTTATATTACATAGTGAAAGCAATTTTACATAGGGTAAAATTGGTCTTACCTGGTGTACTTGCATCCATCTATGATAATAGGTTAGATGACAAAAAAATGGTGTAATGTAGTTGGAAAAGTTGCAAGGTAGTGAAATTTCAGACGAAGCTAGATACAGTACAAAAGCATGCAAGAAAGGTTTATGAAAAGAAAATTGTGAATGGTAAAGAGAAATCTATTGTCAGATGGAAATATTTGGAGGAATGTAGACATATCCAATGTGTGGAAGAATACAAAAAATATTTAATAAGTAAGAAGAAACTTGAGGCAAGTGGAGGAACCATCATATCTCAATTTGAAAAGATGATGGAAAGAAGTTTGTTATCCAAGACGATACAATTGAGCACTGTATTTCACATCTTATGTAAAGGTCGTCCTATGACATATTATCCAGATCACATGAAATTTATATCTTTTCTTCACGTGCCAAACTTTCCATCTTCTCATTGGTCCGTAACTAGTGGTTGGGGATGGGCAAGATATCTAGCTCAAGTAAAAAATGATGATTTGAAACAGGAGATTGCAAATGCTAGGTTTTTGGCATTGTCTTTGGATGAGGTTACAGCTATTGATAATACTTCATGGATCTGCATGAGCATTTATATGGTTAATGACCATATTAGGCATTCCTATCTACTTGGGATTAAAAATATGAGAGAGAATTCTACAGCTGAAAATATTTATGAACTTGTTCTTAATACTTTGAAAGAAAGTGGTATGGATCATTTAATGATTGCAAAAAAGTTGGTATGTGTTGGAGCAGATGGAGCATCGGTAATGCAAGGACAAAGGAATGGTCTTTGTGTTAGACTACAACTATCAGCTTTGCCATATATGATTAATATTCATTGTATGGCTCATAGGATGAATCTTGAATTTAAAATAGTAAGCAAGTTTCCATCAGTTTCAAAAGTTGAAGATCTTGTACATGAGACTCATGCATACTTTTCTCGTAGTCCCAAACGATATTTAGAGTTTCAACAATTTGCAGATGGTGTTACGGATGGAAAAAAACTACTGAAAGATGTTGATACAAGATGGATCTCATTAAATGGACTAGCTCAAAGACTATTTAGTGAGTTCAAATCTTTGGTAGGGTTGATGTATGAAAATCGCTACAATGTAGACAAAGCTCAAGATCTTCTTTTTCGACTAACTAATATAGAAACATTATTGACATTGGATGGAATTCTTCCTATGCTACATGAAATGGATGTCCTCATGAAAATGTCTCAAAATCACACAATGTATATATAGCAGCGTATTTTCCAATCTAGGATAATCGCATGCTATGTTGTTTATTCAACAAGGCCCAGGATCAAATCCTACTGTCGCCACTATAAACCGCAGCTAGGTGCAACAACCGCAAGTCACACAATAGCAATTAACTTATGCCTCAATGTGAGCCGAGACGTCCACTATGGGGTCGCCACTTTCTAGCCAAGACACACACTGTGCCATATACTCAATGCATTTGAACCTCCATCCTTCAGGGGTTTCACCCAACAACTACCGTTAAACCACATGTCACCGTATTCACTTCTACTCACAATGTATATTTCCGAATACAAAAATGTGAGAGATTTAGCATGCCTTGCATTGGATAATTTTTATATGATGCCAGACTCTTTTACTGGTCCAGAGTTTACAATTTTGACTAAGATCATCAATATAGAAAATACTAAAAAAAAATTGACGTTTGATGAAAAAGGGATACTATGTATCGCTGTGTGTGGGTATATGGTCCCCTTTCATTATATTAGTAAGATGGGACAAATCACCAAAGATTTCCTTGTGTCAAGAGACCAATTTGGTAATATTGTGATTTTAGTGAGACAAAATGTGATAGAAATTGCAATATCACTATCATCAAAGATAAGAGAACGATTTCCTCGAGATGAATTGTTGGAGGCCATGTGTGTGGTATACCCTCAGTATTGGAACAATTGTCAATGTCCAAGAAATTTTAAAGATGATTTTCAAAAGAGATTAAAATTTTTAGTAGAACACTTTTGCTAGAAAGTCTTGATACATGGAGAATAGATTGAAGGTATTTTAGATTCATCAAAATTGTATCAATAAGGTGGACGCTTTGCTGAAATAATGTGGGAGAAATATCCTTTTTTGGAGAATCCTAATGAAAATGGTGCTATAACAAGATTATGGAATACTTTAAGTGCTAGCCAATACCTGCAAGAAAACATATCAGAATATTTCAAATTAGCAGATTTGTGTAAAACCATGATTTTGGGATCAATGGAGGATGAGAGAATGTTTAGTGCACTATCATTCTTGAAGTAAAATTTGAGGAACAAGATTGATAAACATGTGGATACATGTTTAATATTATATGTAACAAAGTATGACATTAACAATTTTTCATATGAAAGAGCACTGGCACTTTGGCGATTAGATTGTGATAGAAGGGGAGAAAAAAATATAAGAAATTTATCTAATGAAATTGATACAAAACATAATGTTTTGGAGGCTCATAATAATAGTACATCTAGAGAAGATCATGTTCACAATGTAGAAAATGATGACCAAGATGAGAACTGGGAAATTGAAATACCCTAGGACTCTTATTTTGGTATACATGTTTCGTTGATCATGCAAGATTACTATATGTAAAATTCAGGTAAAAATGGGTTCTATATTTTGTATTTTTCATTGTAACATTGCAGCTACATTTCTTTCATGCGTGTTATTTTAAGATTGATGTTTCATATTTAATCCTTACATTGTTTGTTTCTTATTTGTGACAGGAAATGAAGCTGGATTTGATGATTTTGGGACCTATTTCTTTTCACATAGACAGTGTTTGACTAGTATTAAATGATAAATAACTAATTTAACAAGACTAATGCAAAGCATCAATGGGATCATTTAAGTACATGAAACTACCTTGATGTCTAGCTTTGACATCTTGGAAAATTTTAATCGTATATATGTTGCTTGTGTTTGGGGAATTTTGCTGAGTTTCGAGTTTTATATTTTCTTGGAAAATAATTATTGATATTTGGAAAATGTGTGATTTTATACTGGTATTGGAAACGAAGCTAGTTTTGATCTTTGATTGGAAATGAAGTCGGATTTGATGAAGTTGGGACCTATTTCTTTTCACATAGATAGTGTCCTAGTATTAAATGATAAATAACTAATTTAAGAAGTCTAACGCTAAGCAACAATGGGCTTATTCAAGTACATGAAATTGTGTTAATGTCTAGCCTTGATATCTTTGAAAATTTTAGTGGTTTGTTTGTTGCTTGTTTAGAGGATTTTGTTGAGTTTGAAATTAGTCTCTTGAATGCTTATGGTTCTCATATCATGCATAGATCGATAGATCGATAAATCTAGTTCTATTATTATAATAATTATTGTTTTCTTTATATATTTGGTGGTTTGAGGAAAGATATTTTATTTCCTTTCACTTTGTGGCATGATTTCGACATCTTCACCTTTTAGAATATAGTAAAATATTTTTCTTATTATAGATTTTTCTTGGAAAATAATTATTGATATTTGGAAAGGGAAATAAGCCCTAGGTAGCTAAGAGAAGAGAAAAACTGTCTATGTACTAGGTTCCTGCGCATTCATCATAGGAGACCTATTGGCATGAGACCGACATTCCTTTTATGCAATTACACTTTTCATGCCAAGGCAGAGCTGAGTTTGCTGACCTGGGAAGAACAGTGGCAGTTGATCATAATGCTAAGGAGATTAGAATGCTAGTTTCACAAACAACTGACCATGCCACCAATGCTGGTGGTACCAAAGGAACCGCATCAGCTTATTATGATTCTTTCGAGATTGCTCAGGGTGAAACCGAGGCTGTTTTGGGAAGCATGGAAGGTAGTTGTGGTTGCCTAGCATTTAGTAGCAAGGTATTCTTATGTTGATTACAGATTCCTGGAATATATTGAAATCTGATGGTTACAAGAGGGTCAATTTTTTGACCTTTCTAGTGACAGTCAGATTCCTAGATATTCCTGGAATTTGCAATCCTCATAATTTCAACAATCAGTACAATAGCATGTGTTTAGTTTTAAGAGTTAACATGTTTAAATCCAAAAGTATTGAATACCCCTTCCTAAATTCACATATGTATTCCTTAATAGATTTTAATATTCAACTACCTCTTTATTATTGTAATTAACTACAGGGAGACTTTTTTGGGAAGTTTGATTGTCTACTGGGTGTTCTATGTAAATGACTGATTGTATTAATGTCGTTTGTGTGCAAGAGTTCTTGATATGAAATGTGCATTCTCTTTAGGAATACAAAGGGCATGCAAACAATTTTATTTGCAATCTTCTGCCTGGAACACCCTATTCACATGCTCAATATACTCCAGGTGATCTCTTAGATTTTACTGGCATTGAAATATAGTACACTTGCTCTCTCTTCTTCTAAATTTAACATTATATGTTGTTGTGTAAGCAGGAGGTCTTCTTTCCACATTGCAGGATACTAATTTGCAATACGTTACATCTTCTTCCTTCTTGCTCTTGACATATGAAAAATACTTGAGCTCCTCAAAATAAGTATTAAATTGTGGTGGGGTAGTGACAATCACTCCTCACATGCTAAGAGCACTTGCAAAACGCCAGGTATAAATTCATAATAGCCCAATGCTTAATTTTCATATTATTTCAAAAAGTTATTAATGTATGTAGGATATAAATAAATTTTTTGTTGATGAAGGTTGATTACATATTGGGAGATAATCCTATGAGGATGTCATACATGGCTGGATATGGTTGCCTCTATCCAAACTTATTCATCACAGAGCCTCTTCTCTGCCCTCTAAGGCCAGTCATCCTCAACCCATTCCCCGCAAAGAAGGATTCCAATCTCTGTACAACAGTGCACCCAATCCTAACATCTGGGTGGGAGCTGTGGTGGTAGGCCCAGACAACATGAATAGGTTTACTGATGTGAGAAACAGTTATGATCAATCTGAACCTTCCACCTACAATAATGGACCCTTAGTGGGTTCCCTTGCTTATTTGGCCCAGAGACCAATGTTATACTTCTGAAATTTCTTCATTCCAGATATTTCAGGGTGAATGATGCATTCATCATGTTGCAGAATAGTGTGGCATGGAGGAAGGCATTTGGAGCTAACAGTATAGTTGAAGAGGATCTTAAATTTGATGAGAATATGAATTCAGTGGCCTTCATGCATTGTTATGATAAAGTGGGCCACCCTGTGTGCTACATTGCTTATGGGATTTTTTGAGACAAGGAGCTCTACCAGAAGATATTTGGAGACGATGAGAAGCTGAAGAAGTTTATGAGATGGAGGGTCCAAATTCTGGAGAAGGGCATCAAGCTCCTTGATTTCAAGCCTGGTGGTGTCAATGCCATGATTCAGATCACAGATCTTAAGAATATGTGGAAGGGAGAATTGAGAGCTGCATCAAACCAAATTCTTGCACTTTTTTTCGTGTACTACCTGTGAGATGGGCAAGAAAGGTCTATAAATGCTCAAAACACACATGTTTTTTCCTTTTCTAAGCTTGCCTAGAACAATCTATCTGAATGACTATAAATGATCAGAAGGATGATGTTAGATGTCCTCGTAGATCTGGTGTTTTGAGATTTTTGGAACACCAAAAATTGGAATATTTAAGTTCAAGAAGTGAAAGGGCATCAGAATTAAGATCTCATCATTTCCACAGTACTTGTGTTGTCAAGCAGTCTCACTATATACAATAGCTTTATCTTATTGTAGAAGTTGCTGAAGACTATCATTGCAGTGTTTTGATACAACACCCTTGTGACAATAACCTTTTGTATGAAAATAATCCTAAAGTGTTCATGATAGTCCTCCTGTGGGCCTAACTGAAGTATACCTGTGGTGAGTAAGTTATTAATATCATACAGTTTCGCTAAGCAAAATGATCTTCTAGAGTTTTTTGGCATGATATTATAGTCATTAACACTGTCTTGAATGAGTGGTTTGCAGAACAAGGCCAACAACCTAAAGGGATCCTAAAAGGCATCAACAAGCCTAAACCTTGTGGTATACTATTGATAGAAAGAAGCTTTAGAACAAAAAGGCATCATCACACTTAAGTTATAATTCTCATTGACACATGCAAAATAGAGAATAGTAGGCAGGTTGCTTCAGATGCATTTGATCAATGTATGATACTAGATGATATAACTTGACCAGAGACTTTAAGTTTGTTTGAACAGAGATGTTAGAGGCACCACTGGGAGCGATGATGACAATAATCAATAAGATAGTAAATTTGAATTTAATGACTAAGAGAGCTTGATGAGTTGAGCAATAGAAATCATATTGGCTAATGAGCATAATTTTTTTAGGCAGTGAAATGTAGGAGCAGTGACTATGGACATTTGGAGCAGTGGTGGTGGCAGCTGTAGTTGTGAATTGTGGAAATAGTTGCAGGCGCAATAATGGTGTATGGTAGTAGCCATTCACATCTTTGTCTAGAAACTGAGTAATGAAAGCCTGCAAGTAAACACCTTTTTATGTTGGCACCTTTTGAAAAATTTCTTGGAAGTCTCAGAACAGAGTAGAAAAGTAAGGAACATTGGGAGCGCTCTCCTTTGAAGAACTTATGAGCATGAAAACAGAGGTACCTTAAAGAAAGTGCATAACAAATTTTATGTCTTGACAAGCACAATAAGTAGAAGACCCTGATTTTGGCATCTTGGTTGGGTAATTGGGCTCTTTGATGCATTACATTAGGAACTTATAAAGAATGGTCTTGTGGATATGGATGCTTGAATGTGAAGGACCCCTCCTCATCATGGATTGGGGAATTTGATGCATTAGTAACATTCATATAGTGTTGAAGGATAATGCAGCAGTTTTGGGATAATCTCGTGAGAGGATTTCTTCACCCTGGTTGAAGAAGGATCATGATGATTCTTCAAAATTTTCCTCTCTGACCTAAAGCAAGCTTCCTAGAAGTTGGTTGTTGTAGTTTAATCGTGGAAAGTTTCATCTCTCGTATGAGGAGCTCGTGATTGAAGGCTAGATGATCACCTAAAGCAAGGCCTCAGAGGGAGCTATAAAATACCTGGCAAAATGACCCAATGACTTTTCTTGCCCAATGATTATTGATAAAAGCAAGTCATGACAGCTGAGTATGATGACACTAATGATGGCTTGATATATATCTCTTTTACCTTAGAGGCTACATGATTATGATTAATGTTTTTGGTACATGAACCTATGGGTCAATAATAGGAAGGGGGCAGGTTGCAGATAGCTTGATGATTATGGAAAGTGGACGAGATATGACATTTTGATGATGTCTACCTATCAGATGATGACCTCTCATTTATCGATGTAAAGTTAAGATGGAAGACCTAGACTTGATGTACTATTTTTTGTGCTTAAAGATCTGATGAGATGGAGAAGTATATATATATATCTATATATATCTATATATATATATATATATATATATATATATATATATATATATATATATATATATATTGTGGGATCCCTGGTGATTCTTGAAAAACACCTACCATATGCCTCGTCATGAAGATTTGAATCGATCTATGAATAAGCCTCATATATTATATAACTGCTTGTTGGGATATCTTTGTGATTCTATTACCTATGGTAGCAGATACACTGCCAATTCCATGGATATTCTGATTATGGTGTGATGGTGGAAAGAGCACAAGAAATCATAATTCCTCTATATTATTACAATTGCCTATTTAGGGAAAACAAGACATAAGAAATACATAGTGGCTATTTATTATTTTTGAGGTATTATATAATTTCTATGAGAAATAAAGTTAAATATGTATATGTTTTTGTCAACACGGGACATCATAGAAAGGTGGAAAGTGGTTTTTATTTGAAGCACATTGATGAAGCTCTTCTAAAATATTCTCAACGTCACCTTTGTAAGTTAAATAATTATTTTTATAATTCTTAATAATTATCTCACTATCATTATTATGTCTAGCAACACACATGAGTATTGTTTCTCAAGGCAGTGACATAGACAAGAAATATTTCTTAATACAGTGATACAAAGGAGGACTATTTCTCAAGCCAATTAGACAGGGAAGGATTTCCCTCTCTAAGAAAGGTCCTCTTATACTTCCAAACCATATTTTTAAATAATAATTTTTTGGAGGTTTTTAGTCTCTTTTAGGACCTTAAACACTGATGTATTTTAAGTGTGAGTTGGATTGTGTTCTTATTTTGTTGGTTTGGTTTTTGATGCCTTGAATGTTGTGATGGAATCACCACTTCAAGATACTGAGTCTGTCATCATAGAACTTGAAATTCCATGGATATGCCACTATTATGTTAACCCTTATTCATAGGAGTGTTAGTTCTACATGTTGAATATTATACTTATGTAAAAGTGTTGATAATGAATGTCGAGTCATATATAAATTGAGCTTATCTCATGCGTGTCGAGATAGTCATCACATGAATATGAGATTTTTCCTTCATATACATTCTAATACTTCCATTATAAGATAGTTTGAGAGAAGGTAAAGATCTTGTCCCAAGAGTTACATTCACTATAGTCACAAAGACACCACACCCATTACATCATGAAGATATTACAGGTGTACCAAGATTTTTATTGAGAGAATAAACATGTTTGTCACCTCTATATGATATAGTATATGTTTAGACATTGATTATACACTAAGAGATCAAATGAATGTTTAATATATTGCCACATTCATCCTAAAGAACATGTGTCGATTGAGAATGTCATGTAATACGAATTCTATAATATTGTTGAGGTTTTTTGTCAATATGTCAAGACATATATGTTTAGGTCCATTCATACTTTTCAGATATATATATCAGATCTGTGTCCAAACAAACATTTAGATAATCAATATAGCAACCTAAATTTTGTTTACTTGAATGTTGAAAACTGAGGCATATGAATCAAAAAATTTAATCTATTATTTGAATATTAGAGGCATGAACACCTATTTACAAAATATAGGATGATATTCATTGTTTTTGAGCATAGGATCTGTATCTAGAGGCAATGAAGTAGAAAAGTATGTAGGCACTTAAATGATACTACAACGTATTGCTTAGAATGATACTTAAAGTCTCCATTGGATTATATCAAATGCAATTTGTTGGTGTAAGGATTTTATTTAAGTAAGCCATAATGAAAAAAGAAATTAGCATATCTACCCATTCAACATAAATGATAAATACACTCAACTACAACTTTCAAAGCAGTGAATAATTCAGAAATTTCACCACATTTGAATGGATCTGACTTTTAAGAAAAGCGCATGATAAAAGCCGGTCTTTGCATCCAAGGAATCAAATTCATTTAGCATAACATGTATGATTTTCAAATTTGACGGAACACTCAATATTTTTAGATATTAAATTTTAATGTTTGTTTCCATTCTGTGATTAGATGGTGGGGTATATTTCTGAACAAAAATCCATTTTTGGTGAGGATTTGTTGAAATGTCTTCTTAGAATATTTCTGTAAAGAAAAATTCACTAGCTGATGTGGAATTTTTAAGTCATCTTGGTTGAAAAGCATACTATATGCTGATGTTGTTACCCAAAATAGAATCTATGTTGCTTTATTGAATACATTATGATATATTTTTCTTTCATGAACTTTTTGGATCCTTAGTCTGGATTTTTCAACTTATGTTGGACACAAGGAAATATGTGCCTCCCTTGCTTAAATCTCATTTTTTAGCATCAATGTCGTGGGGCTTTCACATTTTTTGGCAATGAGTAGCTACATAATTATTCTGTCCTTCTAGAGTCTTAATAACAATTTGTAAATTTGTATTTGGAAAAATATATTTAGATATTTGATGTCCAATGGTACTTCTCTTATGCATGCAGAATGGTCCCTCCGAGTCCCTTGGTATATCAGGATGAAAATTGCATTGGGTGCAGCAAAAGGTCTGGCATTTCTTCATGGAGGGGCTGAAAGACAAGTGATTTATCGGGATTTTAAAACATGCAATATTTTTCTTGATTCGGTGTACCTACAACCTCAAAATTATGAGATGGCTTAGTGTTACACTTTCAATTATCTTAAGTCTTTATGGAGAGATATGTACTTGGTGCAGGAATACAATGCCAAGCTATTTGATTTTGAACTAGCAAAAGATGGACCTGATGGAGACAACACTCATTTTTCAACTCGATTTATGGGAACATATGGTTATGCTTCTCCAGAATATGTAATGACTGGTGAGAACTTTAACCAGTTTAAAACTTGTGGCAATAATATCTTGGTGAGGAAATTTTAAGATTGATACATATCAACAATATTTGTAACCTCTTTAAGGGTCCTGTCTAGTAAATGGGGAAAGTATCAAAACTGCCAAGTTTGTTCTGGGAGAATTTTTCAGGTCTCGTCCTATTGGCCTAATGTTGACTGTAGACCAACCAATTTTCAAAACTCATGAGAGTTTATATGAGCTGGAATTTTCAATAGTTTATGAAAAAAGTATATAAACATGCATAAGTCTCCTAAAAGAAACTTGTGTTTGGTGATACATATTTAAGTGGATATCAATGTACTTTTCATTGGATTCTCTCTTATTCTTGACTTATAGATTAGCACAGACATTTCCCTTTTTTACATTTCCTATTATTGATGTGAATTTTAATAAAATTCAGCATAGACATTTCAGATATTGACAAAGTTAAATAAGACTAAGTGAGTCAATGATTAAGGTTGGAAGTCAAGACAGTTTTCAAACTGCATTTTTGTTCAGTTTAATGATGGATGCATCCAACAATAATCCTATTAAAACCTTTAGATGGAGAGGTTATTATAATACAAAATTTGGCTTTCTTCAATTCATAATTTATAGGTTTTTAGCTTTACTAGTTCACACTCTACTGTTTCAGACATGTTCCAAGCTTCAAAATCACTCATCTCCTACCATCTGAAGCTAAAGTGAATAATGCCCTCATGGATAAATTTTGATAAATTGGAATATCCGATCTTTTGCATATAGGATGCTCTTTGCATAGACCTAGACTAGTGGGAAAGAGGCTGTCTTATGTGATTGTAAAAAGGGTCTGGACAAAGATACTATTGCAAGGGTCTCATGGGTGGAGGTAAGAGGTCTCCTAGAGATCTCATCAATCTGCATAATGAGGTCATGTCACTCTCTGCCTATAACTCATTGCTTCCGTGTGTGAGCTCTACAAAAGAGCGAGGTGATCATCCTGTTGTGTGGGTTGATGGGAGTTATTCTAAGGCTCCTCCTTTTGATTCTGTTGTGGGTGGAAAAGTTGACAGGTCGAATTGTGCCCTAACTGGATGAACTTACAACATCAAATCTTATTTATTCAACATAACATAAAATCTATTGTTTCAAGTGATACTATTGTTGAAGTCATATAAGGAAGCCTTTGTTGCCTGCATATTAGATAAAACCTTTGTACAGTGAAAAACTTTGTAGTGATATATTTTGATAATATTTGAAGTGTTTTCTTCCACTTCTAACATCCAAATATACGATGCATATAAGCTATAAAATTATAATATAAATTCGTATATTTCATTTCTCTATCTAAAAAATGTTTTGAGAAATCCCTAAGCTCCTAAATATTACCTTCACTGAAAACTATCAAGTCTCTACATTTGAAAGAATTTGAACAAGAATAGTTTTCCTTCCAATAAAACATATTGGTCCCCATTTTTTTACCATATTCTTCATCTCATGGATCTATTTTCGGAGTAGTAGGGATTTCTAATAATTCTATAGAATCTAGATTTGCATGACAATATTTTTGTTAGATTTTTCTCTTCATGGATTTTTTTGTTATGGGTCTGTTTAAATTTGAATATTTTGTTGCCTTCATGATCAATAATTAAACTCATCACCACTACTACACATGGGATCATCACTAGGAGCTACATAAACATCATTTGACTCAAAGTATGAGGACTCCTTAAACTCCTCTCCAACCTCAATATCACTGCTAGTAGTAGCATGAGAAACAACACTACAGTTACCAGAACTAGAAGAAAAAGTTTTCCATACTGCACGAGAACTACTTCCATCATGAGTCACCATGTGCCATGGTTGCTCTTGATGGTTCGCTTCCTTCAACTCCTGGTTCAACTACCATATCTTCATTGGAACCAACACCCTGAACTCCACTAGACAACGATTCACCATTTTGTACTAGTGATTCACCATTTGTAAGAGTGATTCACCATGATTTTACAAGATAATATAAACTCATAAGAGACTCACAAAAAAAATTATCTACACATATTATATTATTAATAAAATCTCCTTCCATTTTTCCTATGTATCATGGGGATTCGCCCAATTATTATACATATAAATTTAGGGGGGTTCTTAAAATTTCCCCTATGAATAAGACATTATTTATCATACAAAATGGGACATCTATTGGTATCCCTTTGTCTTTCAATTGGGACACTATGTCCATTACATTAAACAAAATGTATAATTTCACAGACACAATTCAAAAAATACAACGCCTACTTTGATATCCAAGCATAGTGATCATCATTCTTCGCTTCAACTGTTGTCACAGTTAGATCTAATTCCATGAAACAGGTTATTTTCAGGAATGTTTTGTTGACGGTGTTGATTGTTTTCTTCTTCTTCAACTTCCATCTACAAACATAAAAATAAAATGTAATGGGTGTATATATATTGATGAGAATAATGAAAATTGCAATATTAAATAATATATATCAATGTAAATAAAAAATAAATGACATAGCATTGCAACAATTGACTTACAAGCTATACACATTCTTTCAAAACCATGTAACATGCCATCTTTCAAGATTTCATCTGTTCGCACAGTTCCATACTTCGTTTCTTGCAAGTTTTATACCCCATAACAAATCATATATTTAATATAAAATATTTTTTTGTTCTATTAATTATAGACGGAGCTAAGTAAAACAAGATCGATAGATGCTTAAAAGTTCCACAATTAAGTTTTGATATGCCAACATATAATCACAACCCATATTTAACCCAATTTCAGTCAATTCCTTTGATGGTTCTTCTTTGTATGTTAGCACCTATTTCAAGACATTCAATGATGATTTTTGTAAAACAACTTAAAAAATAGAAAAACTAAATCTAGTTAAGTTGTTATAAGGAAGTAACAATTACTCACAAACTTAGATATCAACCCTTTTCTTCCCTGTCGTCATGTTTTATGTGCTAAATGGGTCCCATTTTATTTTCTTTTCTGCAAGAAAATACTTGAAAATTAATATTTAATGCGAAATTGATTATTTATTGTACCTAATGTTCTAAAAATTCAATGATTACATATTACATTTGAGGCATGTTGTTGTTGAGGTGGCTCCTCCTGCGATGCAATTTTGTCCATTTCTTTGACCATCTCCTTGTACACCTTTTTGGACATTCCTACTGGCATATTTCTGATATCAGCTCATTCATCTTTTGAGATTCTCATAATCTTCTTGAAAATATAACATGACAATAAACTATTTAATTTTTATACTGATGTATGAAAAGTAAATATAACGAAACTAATATTTACAAATAATTCTAGACAAACATTTAAAGGAATATTACTTTTTCATTCCTAATTTTTTTTTTTTGTATGTTTTTTCTATTATAAGTCTGACATGTATCATAGACGAATTCTTTGTAAACTCTTCTGGTAGTTTAGATAAAATTTGGTTCTTGGAATCATTGGATTGGTTTTTGTATTGTAAGTGGAAATAACGTCTATACATTCATTCCACCATATCCTTCAAACTTTTGTAAAATATTTCCCCCCTTTCTTTAACCTCCAACACCACTCTAGATGAGCTAAGGAGAAATTCATTTTCATTTTCATGTTCTATTTTTTTATTTTCTAAGAACAACATTCCTTTTCTGAGTTGTTTGTCCATGTAGAACATGAAACATATGTGAATTAATAGACTATTTGACACATGTTATCTAATAATTTTAATTATATTATTAATGAAAATTTATAAAAGAAACTCATATTGGATCAATAGTGTTTTTTCATTCACCCGATTCATCCTTTTGAAAATTTTGCATCAAGATTTTACGCTCGTCTGGTCCTAGATAACAAATAATATTTTCGAGGTTTGTCATTTTGTGGCTCTGCATGATACAGAGTAAAAATACATATTAATTAAACTTACATATAGTTCAAAAATAATATTTTTTGTAAAGAATTTACAAATAACTTTCCTTTTTTTCTTTTTCTAATGTGTTATCAATATATTTTTTACTTGACCTCTTCTCAGTCATTTCTTTATCAATCTCAAACCTGTACCATATAATTCATTAATATATTTATAAATAAATTGTCAAATTTTCAATTAAAAAAAAAATCTCAAGAAACCGGTGCGGCATTTATGGTGTACGCATCAATGACGGTGCCTGGGTGTCTTAGAAACACACCGCACAAATAGTATAATAGATCATACGGTGCTCTATGTCAACAAGGAGCACCAGTGCATTACATGTTAATCACCTCACCAATTAACCATGATAAAATAATAAAAGTCGTATAGTGTTAGTTTTTGTAGCATAAAACAGTGCCATACTTTACATATGGTGCACCGATTAAAAAAAGTTGTTTTTTTAATTTTTTATCACATTAGTTTCACGGTGCACTTGTACAATACAGAGCACAGGTTTAGTAGGTTACGTTGGGCGCACCGATGGAAACAAAGTGTATTTTTTTTTAAATTCACGCAAGGGCCGACATAAATTTGGAACTAACTATGCAAATCGTCCCATTGGTTAGATGTCTTAGGTATATATTTAGCAATAAAAACCCTATAAATCTAGATTTAAAAGCCCTAGCTCTGAAATTATAGAAAGAGGGAGAAGAAAGGGCAAAAACACAAAGAATGTAGGGTTTGTAGTTTTTAAAGGAATTTTTTTTTTCGAAACAGAACATTCGCGTTGCGCCATAATGAAATAGTGCACCGGTTTCATATTTTACAAATGGTGCACTGAGAAAAAATATTTTTTATTTTTATTTTTTATTATAGTACCTTCACAGTGTGCTACGATAATAGAGCACATCGGTAAACTTAGGTACACAGGGCGCACTGATTAAAAAAAAAAAAAAAAAAAAATAATTTACTCAACGGCTGACATGGATTGTGATTCGACTATGAAAGTTGCCCCATGGGTTGGATTTATTAGGCTCATATTTAGCAATACAAACCCTATAAATATAAATTGAAAATCCCTAATTCTGAAATCACAGAAAGAGCAAGAGGAAAGGGTAGAAACAAAAGGAATGTAGGGTTTGTTTCAAAAATGAATTTTTTTTTTGCAAAACATCACATTCGTGGTGCGCCAGAATGAAATAGTTCACCGGTGCCATATGTTACATATGGTGCACTGATAAAAACATATTTTTATTTTTATTTTTTTTTATCAGTATTATTTCGCAGTGTGGTGGTATAATAGAGCGCACTAGTGCATTATGTTACGTAGGGCACACTGAAGAATTTTTTTTTTTTTTTTTTAAATTCACGTAAGGGTCAACATAGATTGGAAGCTGAATATGCAAGTTGTCCTATGGGTTAGATGTCTTATGACTATACAAACCCTATAAATCTAAATTGAAAAGCCATAATTTTGAAATGACAGAAGAGGGAGAAGAAAGGGAAAAAACAAAAACAATCTAGGGTTTTTGTTTCTAAAAACGTTTTTTCTTTTCTTTTCTGAAAGCTGCAAAAAATGTAAAAAAAAAAAACTGCAGAAAAAAGTAAAAAAACAATAAAATTTGATTTTTTTCTATTACTGCATAAAAAAAACTGCAGAAAAAGTTTAAAAAAAATAAAATTTGAATTTTTTCTTTTACTGCATAAAAAAACTATATAAAAAATAAAAAAAAATAATAAAATTTACTCATATCATTTGAAATTCTATCGTACAGGGTTTGAATCACCAGAGGTTTGGGATTATGGTTGTCTGAATACTTATGTTCGAACGTATTTCCCTTCTCCACAGTGCTCTTGTGCTCCGTTTCCTCCAGGTATGTATCCTGTAAATCTCTGGCAATTTTTTTTTGCAAAAATAGTGAAATAACGAAAAGCGTTTATTATTTAAAGAAATGTTTTATGAAATTAGATTTTCAAAAATATTTTGCCACCCATTTTTCAGTTTAGTAGTTTTTTTTTTCAGTTAAAGAAAATAGAGTTGCACCTTTTTTATTTGCGGTTATTCATAACCAGTGCGTCCCTTAATCGAACTGCACTGGTGCATCTGGGTATAAAATGACACTGGTGTGCATTACCAAAAATGCACCGGTGCAATGATCTGTACATTACGCATTGAAATTACATTCCTATTGGCATACTTCTGATATCATCTCATTCATCTTTTGATATTTTCATAATCTTCCTGAAAATGTAACATGACAATAAACTATTTAGTTTTTATATTGATATATGAAGGTAAATATAACAAAAGTGATATTTATAAGTAATTATAGACAAACATTTAAAGGAATATTACTTTTTAATTCCTTCCTTTTTGTTGTTGTATGTTTTTTCTATTAAAAATCTGACATGTCTCATTGACCAATTCTTTGGAAAATCTTCCTGTAGTTTAGATAAAATTTGGCTCTTGGAATCACTGGATTGATTTTTGTATTTTAAGTGGAAAGAAAATTTATACATTCGTTCCACTACATTCGTTCCTCAGTTATATGTCCTCATATATATTATACAATTATACCTAATAAACAATGTATGTAAGGAAGTATGTTAGATCCTTGACCTTCCTTCTCTAAGGATTGGTGTCATACCTCAAGAAAGTATATTCACATGGAAATGGTCACTCTGTATTTTAATGTGGAAGATCCATTCCTTTAGATTCAAAATGACAAGCCAATTGATCTTACAAGAGGAGACTCAGTGCTTGGAGTCTTATATGATCTTACAAGGCACTTTGTGTAGTATACACAAAAGAGGAATTTTCTCTAGTCACACTCATAAACACACAATCTAGCCTAGTAAGAATAAAATGTAAATGAAATAAATATTAATCATAAAGAAAGAGGATTCAATAACGTTTTAAGTCCCCTTCTTATTTGTTGGCATCTCACATGGTGAACCTCTTCGTAACTATGTCCATGACTTTCACCACTATAATATGCTTCATAAGTGGAATCAATAATAAAGTGAATCTGTAGCACTCTGATTTCATAACATCATATAGAAAAATTGAAATATAAATTAATGTGGATAGAGCTAAAATTAATTAATGAAATCAAAGTGCTACAGGGAAATGGTCACTATATATTTTAATGGATGTAATATCCATTCCTTCAGCTTCAGAATGACAAGCCAATTGATCTTAGAAGAGGAGACTCAGTGCTTGGTACACATAGAGATGTTAGAAACTGTAAAATTACAAAAAAATCAACTTGCTCAGCTACAAAAAAAATTGTGTAAGGACTCAATGTTTCGTTCAACCATTAAAATATATATACTATCGGATTTTTATGAAAAAATCTTGCGCCTTAGTGCAAAGTGTTTCACAAGTTCCTAAGACAATGTAACATGGGAATATTACCACTGTCACATAATTAATCACTTCCTCTTTTTAGTTAAATATAAATACAACACGAGGGAGGTTTCCCTAGTAGCCTCAAGGAATCCTTACGAGAGATAAAATTAAGTCTAGGGCCTTCTATACTAACAAATTATTACTACCACCTAAGCATAACATTCAAGGTAAGGAATAAAATTTTTTGTGAGGGGATTTTGTATATTTTAGCATATGAACCTTATAAGAGAATTTTGGGGTGTTTAGAAAGTTAGCATAAGTCAAAGAGTAAACCACAAACACTAAAAATAAAGAAAAAATTATGCTTGTTGCAAAAATTGAAATTAATATAATATATTTTAGAACAAAAGTTATTATAGCAGCAAATAAACTAGCCCTTGAACTTGAATTCCAATGAAAACTAGGGCTGAAAAGAAAAAATAGACTCCAAAGGTGACTCATGAGAAGTCTATTTAAACCTTACATAAATACATTACAAAATTTCTTCAACATTGTAACTGAGTAACAATATAACTAAAGTATATGTATTTTGAAATTTTCCCAAGTGAAGTGCTCAATGAAAGCCATGTCCCAATAACTTGATCTTTGTGATATGAAATATAAATGAGATCTCAAGTGTAATTAATTGAATAAACTCCTTATTTACTTATGATAATAAGGATACAAAGTTTATAACTATCTAAATCTATTACATTTTTTATTATAATACAAATTGATTAGACATGTGTCTATGTGAGCAGATATGGAGACAAATAGGATGTAGAAGCAACAATCTTTATATTTCAGGAATCAAGGAAAATTAAAATTAGGGTTTTTATAATAAATATAATTTTAATGTGTTCTTGTGAGTTGACGATGAACACATAAAGGTGTTTGAGAATCATGTTATGCAGATCTTCATGTAAAAAGGTTCCCAAGCTTTACCAAATTCGTAAATGATGAGCTTCTCACAGACTGTCGGTGAGATTGAGGGTTGAAAACTTATTGCTTTAATAATATGAAAGATGCATGAAGCTTGAGTGTTAGCTAAATTTCATTGGATTAGTACAATGCAAAATTCAGAGTGGGAAAAAGAAGAGGATTTAGTGATAGAATATGCACAATTAATGGTGGGGTAGGGAAGAGGATGGGTAATTTAATAAGAAAAATTTAGAGTAATTGAGGGAAAATGGTGGGAGATTGTCATGGAAATGTTAAGATTAAATTGGATACGTCGTCATGAACAGAACCCAACTTCTATCATCATTTTTAATTTTTTGTTTTGTTAATTACTCTACCACATTTATAGATTGCACATATAGGCCCTTCATTTTTCCCTAGTAATGACAGATCAATGAACTTCAAAAGAATTTTGCAAAGTTGTTCATGCAGTGAATTCCATGATATTCTATACCGGGATGTTTCATGTGTGTCCAGACTCCAGAACATAGATACCGTGTTTATTACAAGCACAACACTCTTTATGATTTGTATCATAACCTATACAATGCATCAAGGATATAATAATGGATCCATCTTTGGATCTTTGAAAATTTAATTCAAATTTCAAAGTATCTTCTCATAGTGAGACAGGGTATGCATTACTTGTATAGGCCTACAAAACCCTAATGTCATCTATAACACGTTCATCATCAATATGAAACATATAAGTACCTTCACCCTGTATAATCAGAAACAAAAAAGCATATTAGGTGAAACAACTCGTATCACATCTTTTAATGCATACATATTTACAAATAAGCTGTAAAATGAAAAACATAACAAGCTGTTATAGCCAAGAGAAATGAGCCCTAAACCATGTAATCAAGTAGGGAAATTTAATAATGCTATTCTGTTTCCTCCTTTTGTGTAATGAAATTCACATTCGAGGAAAGCCATCAACCATTTCTCATTGCTCCAAAGATAGTACCTAAGGTAAACCAGTTAGTTGTAGTTTTGGCAACCTGACCTAGCAGGGACATCAAGTAAAAAATTGTAGTATTCCTATGAAGAAACTTTACACCACTCATCTGATTGCTAAGATAAACCAAACAATCCATGTGGTGCTCATCATAAAACCTTAGGCTAAAATTATTGGGAAATCTTGAGAAGGTATACCCAAAAATTGCAATTTTACCTTTTGGAAACATGTGAATTGTGATGTATGCTTGAAATTCAAAATATGAACACCAATATTACTCAATTATAATTAAACAGAAAGGGGGAGTATGATAATGCAAAAGAGAGATCATCTAGATCCAGGAAGAGCCATATATGGATAAAATACACCAATTTAACGTTAAATATAATTGGTTTGGCAGAGAAATGAGACAGTTGGAATAGACAGACAGCTTATTAGGGCTCAGTTGAGTAGGAAACCAATTGCAAGATGAAAATACTTTCAAAAAGGATAAAACTGAATGACTTGATGCCATTACTCATTGTTTATAAAAACATGTCAAAGAACCACAAGTAATTATCTTGTGTGAGGATAGGAAAGGCTACAAAGGAATAGCTAATTGAGTTGTGAAATGCAACTTGAGTGGGGCAAAAAATTGATTTGATTACATTCAGATCAAATAGCTAATTTCAATATGAGGAATACTTATGTAGGCATCAATACAAATTATGAAAGATAAGGGAAAATTTCATGAAATTTCTCTACATAGTGAAATATGACATGTCCAAAGCTCCATAATGCTCCTCGAATATGTACAAGAGGTAAGAAATTCACTAGGTAGTTGGGAGTACACTGTCAACCATTAACAGTAAATAACATAAAAATTAAAAATTCTCTTACCACTAAAGAATTGTAAATAAAATGCTCTCTATCATCTGCAATTATTTTCCTGACAATCTTGCCTGTGTATTCAATGACCTACGTCATAACGAATGGGTAATTTTTTGGGTCTCACATTAGAAAAAACAAAAACAGACTTCAACCTTAACATGATTTGCAATGAAATTTCTAATGACCAGTAACTAATTCACAAAACTTTCCATGTCCCCGGCTTTATGCGCTTGTTTTACAAAAATGCCAAATCCATGAATTCCCGACTTTCCTGCAAAATATGCAAAATAGTTTGCATTTATGTTATTAGGTAGCATTCAATATAGATTAATACATATTTATGCCATGAAGCATACTCAATTTTTCTTGTTCTTGAAAAAAATTTAGAGAGGAAAGCTTAAAAAAAAGCATACTCGTATATCATCCTATATATTTCGCATAACATTTTCATGATCTACCTAGATTGCTTGTGAAGTTTAATCCTTCTAATTGTTTGTTCGATGGTGATTTATGCTTATTTATATAAATATGCATGTATTATTCACTACTAATTAGAAGTATAGTTCATGAACGTTAATGTAAGAAGTGTTCTTTTTCATCGTATATTTATTGTTACAAAACTTGAGGTTTCCCATCATTGAACCAAGGAGATAGTTCCTTATTAGAGATTGTATATTATTCTTTTATGATCATGGATATTGTTGTTAGGCCTGCTCCTGCATGTCATGATCATAAAAATTGTCTTCAAGGGGTATAATTCCTTTTATTAATGTCACGTGAAGAATTCTAACTATAGACATCCTTCCTATCTGGTTATGTCGTGTACATGTCTTAAGATATCAACTGCTTTCATCAAAATTTATTTGTAAAGATCTTCAAGAGAGACACTCACAAATTTTCTTGGCTCAATGAATTGTATCGGTTTGAGTTTTGTATACATATATACCAATATTTACATTGAAAGTCTACATTAAACGTATACTACAAATTGTATCTTCTAAGGTCACTGTAGCTAGAAGATAAGCCTGGTGAGCCTCCGCTCTTGATATCCTTTATGCTTAGAAATAATCTGGGGAATATCGGTTCCTATGTTTAAATACTTTTAATATACTTATGCTTAGCAGGTTGTCTTATGGTGACTGATGTCACTTCTTATAGTCTTAAAACACTATTTTCTATATATATACCTAGAATAAAGTGTCTTTAGCACCAAGTTTGATGTGACATACTACTGTAATATTAGTGAAATACTTTCTCCAACATGATGACATGAAGGAGAGTGATGGCCCAGTTTATAATTATTGAGTTTATTTTACTCATAAAATGGGTTTCAGTCCTCTTGAAACAACACATAACATAAACTTATGAAACAACACATAATTTAAATATTTTGGAGTGATTCCAGAGTATGTGAAGTGTGATCAGAACTTCAATATATAGTATATTGAACAGTGAACTCTCTTTAAGTATATGTATCTAGGGGTACCAAAAAACATTAGTCAAGGAGATTGAGGTGTAGTCCCTATGATCCCATTGGACTTAGTTAGACTAGGTATTATAATTGCAATTACGTTTTCACTTTGTTTTTCCAATTTCATCCTATATATTTCATGGGGGCTTGGTCACATGTGATCACCCACCTAAATATGTATTTTATAATTATAACCTTAGGATACTTGGTTAAATATGATCACTCTCGACCAATGTTGTACCTCTATAAATAAATATTCCAAAGAAGAGTGTACCATAGGTGCACCTTGCAACAATCTCCTCTTTACTTGCATGCTCAGTTTCTTGGGTTTCTATCTTTCTTAGATGCAATTATTCACATTTCCAATGTGTGCCCATACCAATATCAGGGTCTCTTTATTACTTTGAAATTTAAAACTCACTGGGAGTTTCATTACTTGGAATTCTCCTTGAGCTTCCCACTCCAAGTGGTTAGAGCAATTTCTAGGCTTGTTGATACAACCAATTTTTATATTCAGGCTATTAACAAAATGATATCTAATATAATGCACTGTGGAAACCCCTCATAATTAAAATACAAAGAGTAAAGGGATCTCTACTTGAATGGTTCATGAGGCACAATACTTGCTAAGGTTTTGCAAATGGGGTAGCAAGCTAAGTGGGCTTTATTGTGGGGAAAGCTCCACAGTTAAGCGCGCTTGAGCCAGAGGAGTTCTGGGATGGGTGACCTCCCGGGAAGTCTTGGTTACTGGGTGCAAGCCTCGGAAGTGATGATTGACGCTATGTGATTCTTTTCACTAGTTTCAATCCCACTTCTTCACCCCTGTGAGCATCACCCGATGCAATGAGTGATAAGTGGACTATTCAAAAATCATGAGAAATTAGTCAGTTGCGACTACCTCTCATGGAAATGGTCATACATGAATGACTTACTTAACGCAGTTGAATCCCAAAAATGATATCTAACATGCATCATATTTTTGCTCATGTTTCCCTCGTCCTTTTTTCATATCGACTTCTTCTTCTTCTTCTTCTTTTTTCTAGTTTTTATTTTTGCAATTTTTCATAACTACTGTTTTTATTCGCAATTGGTGTAATCATTGGTCCTTCTGGTCTATTATATGTTTTTTTGATACATATTGTTGGTTTTTTTCCATTGCACTTATTAAATCTATAGAAAGGGTGCATTCTATTGATTAAACAAGTGTAAAGATACCATTCCATTGATTTACCCTGCAAACGGTCCATTCCACTGATGAAACCCATTAGATGATTTAACTCTTGCAATTTATTTTTCCCATGCTTGTTCTATGCCTGTAAACTCAAATCATTGGCCCACCTAGCAATGTGGCCCACTTAGTGTCTTAGTGTAAGAACACTCTTAAAAATCCTTAGCTCCTCGTCAAGCTCATGAAATACTACTTGCAATGATTCCAAATTGTTTTGACAATTCTTCATCTAGGAAAATTAAAGGAATTTTCTCCTATGATTAAATCATAAATCATTAGGGACTTGGATGTTGTGTATATGTGAATTTGTTTCTAACCTATGCTTTACAACTACCTCATAAGGAGCTTCTCCTTCATTTTTCCTCGCAAGCCATTTAGTCCATGAAATCGTCCTTTGACCATGGCTGTTAATTAGCCCAAGTCCTCCGTCTTCTCTATGGAGGGTGTAAATGTCACTAGTAACTCACTAGTTGCCTTCCTCCTCACTTTTATCATGGAAAATTATCAAGGATATGTTTCAAATTCTTATAACCAATTCATCAAGGGAAATATCAGTAAAAGAATCACTAGTAACTGACTAGCCACCTTCCTCCTCACTTTTATCATGGAAAATGATAGAGGATATGTTTCAACTTCTTATAACCAATTCTTTAAAACTTAAGGTAGAGGTGTTTTGCAAAGGATGATTAAAGTTATTGTAATACTTTTTTGTTTTGTTTAAATCTTTCAAGTGTTCATTAGGTGATTTGGAGATATGAATTAATTCAGTGAAATTCTTTATATATTTTACATTTGAATGATGTTCTTTGTATTATAGATGATGAATCATGATGTTATTGATTTTTGTATAATTATTTATTTTTTATTTTAGGCTTCTGCCTTGGCACAAAATTTTAATAAGAAATTGCTTAATGGTTTTTGTGAACATTACACTTATTTTACTTTGAAAGCTACTTACAAATCTAGTAATTCTCAACTCTTGGAAACTATTGATGTAGGTTTCTAGATCGATTTGAAATTTTACTTTCGGAATATTAAGTGAGATGTAAAAAGCTAATCTTGGGAAGAAACTATCAAGGAAAATGGATGTATTATCATACTTCAAAAAGCCTCAATCCAAGAATGCACATTCTCTTCATGCTTCAAGCTCCTTTGAACAATTTTTTACTGAGAGAGATGTTGACTCTTGTGAAAATTCATCTAATATCCATATGATGGATTAAATAGGTTCCTCAAGTGATTAGGGTTAGATAAATGCGGTTTCAACATAAATTAGTGATGAAAATGTTAAATATTTTTCCTTGGAAGGAGTTAGAAACCATTCACAGAGAAGGGAAAAATGCCACTGGACCATAGGGATAAAATTCCAAGATGACTAGGTCTCAAATTTTCCATTTATTGAAGAAATAGCTTCTACAAATAAGGATTTACGAGAAGTTAGATGTATTGTGGGTAGTGTTAGGATGAATCCTTAGTGTAAGTGTACGAAGAAAGACCCTTTCAGCTGTGCATAACAAATAACCCTAACAAAAAAAGATGGCTACTAATATCTTTAGATCTACAGTTATTTGATCAAGACAAATGCTGCCAAAATCCAGATCTATGCATAAAAATACATTAAGCAGCAAAAATAAGGTTTTTCTCCATGCATCCAATAGACAAGGCAAGAAAAATATTTTTTGAATAATTTTATATTAACGGCACCTGGGAGGAAAACAACAAAGGTGTTTCGAATTCTCATCAATGGGATGGATTCTTGGAAGTCCTGAACACTTCAAATCTAGAATTTACCTCTCTTGCTGGTGTAGAAAACCCAGACAAACATAGAACTCAAAAGGAGCTCACAAAGAAAATAATAGAAAATATGACAATGATAATGGCTCGAAGTCAGACCAAGAGTATAGATCGAGAGTGATCTAAGGGGCAACAAAAGGTGAAGAATGGTAGGAAAAACCCTTCTATTTATAACAAAATATTAGGTCATTCTAGATCTTGGTGCATGATTAAAATAATATTAACCAAATCTAGATCCACATTTTATGGAATATTTTATTATATTTGTTGGAGGGGAAAGGAATTTGACTTGGGTCAAATCCATTTATTTGTAAATAATAAATAAATAAATGATTTGTTTATCATTTTAAGGAAGTGGTTGAATGATAATTAAATAAATAATGATTTATTCAGTTATTTATAAATGATTTAGTCAAATTTAACAAGGAATATTATTTAAATAAGGTTTAAATAATTATTCCTAGAAAATAATAAGATAAATAAGGATTTATCAAATTAATTTCCTTGTTTTGGGTTAAATATGACCAGGAATAATAATTAAATTACTGTTTAATTAATTATTTCATGAGGAAAACCAAACAAATATAGATATGTTTAATATTTCCCCTTGGGGTTTCCTGTTTAGACCATAAACAACCTAATAAATGTGTTTTATTAAGTTATTTTACATAGTGAAAGAAATTTTACTTAGGGTAAAATTGGTCTTACATGTTGTACTTGGGTCCATCTAATGATAATAGGTTATATGACAAAAAAATGGTGTAACAGGTAGTTGGAAATGTTGCAAGGTAGTGAAATTTCACTAGATACAGTACAAAAGCTTGCCGAAAAGGTGTATGAAAATAAAATTGTAAATGGTAAAGAGAAATCTATTGTTCGATGGAAATCTATATAGGAATGTCAACATATCCAATGTGTGGAAGAACACCAAAAAATATTTAATAAGTAAGAGAAAAATAGAGGCAAGTGGAGGAGCCATCATATCTCAATTTGAAAAGATGATGGAAAGAAGTTTGTTATCTAAGACAATAAAATTGAGAACTGTATTTCACATCTTATGTAAAGATCGTCCTATGGCATATTATCCAGATCACATGAAATTTCTATCTTTTCTTCACGTGCCAAACTTTCCATCTTCTCATTGGTCCATAACTAGTGGTTGGGAATGGGCAAGATATCTAGCTCAAGTAGAAAATGATGATTTTAAACCAGAGATTGAAAATGCTAGGTTTTTGGCATTGTCTTTGGATGAGGTTATGGCTATAGATAATAATTCGTGGATCTGCATGAGAATTTGTATGGTTAATGACCATATTAGGCATTCCTATCCACTTGGGACTAAAAATATGAGAGAGACTTCTACAACTAGAAATATTTATGAACTTGTTCTTAATAGTTTGAAGGAAACTGGTATGGATCATTTAATGATTGCAAAAAAGTTGGTATGTGTTGGAGTATATGGGGCATCAGTAATGCAAGGAAAAAGGAAAATTATTTTTGTTAGAATACAACTATCAACTATGCCAGATATGCTTAATATTCATTGTATGTCTCATAGGATGAATATTGAATTTAAAATAGTAAGCAAGTTTCCATCAGTTTCAAAAGTTGAAGATCTTTTATGTGAGACTCATGCATACTTTTCTCGTAGTCCCAACAATATTTAGATTTTAGAAAATTTGCAGATGGTGTTATGGATGGAAAAAAAACTACTAAAATATGTTGATACAAGACAAATCTCATTAAATGGACCAGCTTAAAGACTATTTAGTGAGTTCAAATATTTGGTGGGGTTGATGTATGAAAATCGCTACAATGTAGACAAAGCTCAAGATCTTCTTTTTTCACTAACTGATATAGAAACATTATTGACATTGGCTGTAATTCTTCCTATGACACCTGAAATCAAAGTCCTTGTGAAAATGTCTCAAAATCACACAATTTATATTGCCGAATACACAAATGTGAGAAAATCAGCATGCCTTGCATTGGATAATCTGTATATGATGTCGGATTCTTTTACTGGTCCAGAGTTTACAAGTTGGACTAAGATCATTAATATAGGAAATACTAAATTTTTTTTTACGTTTGATGAAAAAGGGATACTATGTATTGCAGTGCGTGGGTATATGGCCCCCTTTCATTATATGAGTAAGACGGGACGAATCACCAAATATTGCCCCATGTCAAGAGACCAATTTGATAATATTGTGATTTCAGTGAGACAAAATTTGATAGAAATTGCAAGATCACTATCATCAAAGATAAGAGAATGATTTCCTTGAGATGAATTGTTGGAGGCCATGTGTCTGGTATACCCTCAATATTGGAACAATTGTTAATGTACAAGAAATTTAAAAACTGATTTCCAAAAGAGATTAAAATGTTTAGTAGACCACTTTTGCAAGAAAGTCTTGATACATGGAGAACAGATTGAAGGTATTTTAGATTCATCAAAATTGTATAAACAAGGTGGATGCTTTGCTAAAAAATGTGGAAGAAATATCCTTTTTTATAGGATCCTATTGAAAATGGTGCTATAACAATATTATGGAGTACTTTAAGTGCTAGCCAATACCTACAAGAAAACATATCAGAATATTTCAAATTAGCATATTTGTGTCAAACCATGATTTTGGGATTAGTGGAGGATGATAGAATGTTTAGTTCACTATCATTCTTGAAGTCAAAGTTGAGGAACAAGCTTGATAAACATGCAGATACATGTTTAATATTATATGTAACAAAGTATGATGTTAACAATTTTCCATATGAAAGAGAACTAGCGCTTTGGCGATTAGACTGTGATAGATGGGGAGAAAACAATATAACAAATTTATCAAATGAACTTGATACAAAACATAATGTTTTGGAGGATCATAATGATAATACATCTGGAGAAGATCATGTTCACAACGTAGAAAATGATGACCAAGATGAGAACTGGGAAATTGAAATACCCTAGGACTCTTATTTTGATATACATGTTCCGTTGATCATGCAAGATTACTATATGTCAAATTTAGGTAAAATGGGGTTCTAAATTTTTTATTTTTCATTGTAACATTGCAGCTACATTTCTTCCATGTGTGTTATTTCAATATTGATGTTTCATATTTAATCCTTACATTGTTTGTTTCTTATTTGTGATAGGAAATGAAGCTTGATTTGATGAGGCTGGGACCTATCTCTTTTCACATAGATAGTGTCTAACTAGTATCAAATGATAAATAACTAATTTAACAAGATTAACACAAAGAATTAATGGTCTCATTAAAGTACATGAAACTACCTTGATGTGTAGCTCTAACATCTTGGAAAATTTTAATCGTATATATGTTGCCTGTGTTTGGGGAATTTTGCCGAGTTTCGAGTTTTATATTTTCTTTGAAAATATTATTGATATTTCGAAAATGTGTGATTTTATATTGGTATTGGAAATGAAGCTAATTTTGATCTTTTATTGGAAATAATGTCGGATTTGATGAAGTTGGGACATATTTCTTTTCACATAGATAGTGTCCTAGTATTAAATGATAAATAACTAATTTAAGAAGTATAACACTAAGCAACAATGGGCTTATTCAATTACATGAAATTGTGTTGATGTCTAGCTTTGATATCTTCGAAAATTTTAATGGTTCGTCTGTTGCTTGTTTAGAGGATTTTGTTGAGTTTGAAATTTTTGGTTTGTTTTGGTCAAAGTTATTTTTAGTCCCTTGAATTCTTATGGTTCTCATATCATGCACAGATCGATAGATCTAGTTTGATTATTATAATCATTATTGTTTTCTTTATATATTTGGTGGTTTGAGGAAATATATTTTATTTCCTTTCACTTTGTGGCATGATTTCAACATCTTCACCTTTTAGAATATGTAAAATATATCTTTTTTTTATTATAGATTTTTCTTGGAAAAGTATTATTTATATTTGGAAAGGGAAATAAGCCTTGGGTATCTAAGAGAAGAGAAAAATGATCTATATACTAGGTTCCTATGCATTCATCGTAGGATACCTATTGACATGAGATCGACATTCCTTTTATGTAATTAAACTTTTGATGCCAAGGAAAAGCTGAGTTTGTTGACCTAGGAAGAACAATGGTTGTTGATCATAATTCTATGGAGATTAGAATGTTGGTTTCAAAAACAGCTGACCATGCGACCAATGCTAATGGAATCAAAGGAACCACATCAACTTATTATGATTCTTTCTAGATTGCTCAGGGTGAAACCAAGGCTATTTTGGGAAGGATGGAAGGTAGCAGTGGTTGCCTAACATTTAGTAGCAACGTATTCTTATGTTCATTGCATATTCCTGGAATATATTGAAATCTTATGGTTATAAGAGGCTCAATTGTTTGACCTTTCTAGTGACACTCAGATTCCTAGATATTCCTTGAATCTGCAATCCTCATAAGTTCAACAATCTATACAATAGCATGTGTTTAGTTTTAAGAGGTAACATGTTTAAATCCAAAAGCATTGAATACCCCTTCCTAAATTCACATATGTATTCCTTAAGAGATTCTACTATTCAAATAACACTTTATTATTGTAATTAACTACAGGGAGAATTTTTTGGGCAGCTTGATTGCCTATTGGGTGTTCTATGTAAATGACTGATTGTATTCATGTTGTCTGTGTGCAAGAGTTCTTGATACGAAATGTGCACTCTCTTTAGGAATACAAAGGGCATGTAGACAATGTTATTTTCTATCTTCTGTCTGGAACACCCTATTCACATGCTCAATATACTCCAGGTGATCTCTTAGATTTTACAGGCATTGAAATATAGTACACTTGCTCTCTCTTCTTCTAAATTTAACACTATATGTTGTTGTGTAGGAAGGAGGTCTTCTTCACACATTGCAAGATACTAATTTGCAATACATTACGTCTTCTTCCTTCTTGCTCTTGACATAGGAAAAATAATTGAGATTGTCCAAACAGGTAGTAACTTGTGGTGTGACAGTGACAATCACTTTTCATAAGCTAAGAGCACTTTCAAAATAGCAGGTATAGATTCATAATAGCCCAATGCTTAATTTTCCTATTATTTTAAAAATTTATTAATGTATGTAGGATTTAAATCAATTTTGTGTTGATGAAGGATGATTAAATACTGGGAGATGATCCTATGAGGATGTCATATATGGTTGGATATGGTTCCCTATATTCGAAACTTATTCATCATAGAGCCTCTTCTATGCCCTCCAAGGCGAATCATCCTCAACCCATTCTTCGCAAAGAAAGCTTCCAATCTCTGTAAAGCATTGCACCCAATCCTAACATCTTGGTGGAAGTTGTGGTGGGAGGTCCAGAAAACATGGATAATTTTACTGATCTAAGAAACGATTATGATCAATTTGAACCTTCCACCTACATTAATGCACCCTTAGTGGGTTCCCTTGCTTATTTGGCCCAAATATTGATGTTATACTTCTGAAATTTCTTTGTGCTAGATATTTCAGGGTGAATGATGCATTCATCATGATGCAGAATAGGGTTGCATGGAGTAAGGAATTTGGATCTGACAGTATAGTTGAAGAGGATCTGAAATTTGATGAGAATATGAATTCAGTGGCCTTCATGCATTTTTATGATAAAGTGGGCCACCTTGTGTGCTACATTTCTTATGGGATTTTTCCAGACAAGGAGCTCTACCAGAAGATATTTGGAGACGATTAGAAGCTGAAGAAGTTTCTGAGATGGAGGGTCCAAATTCTGGAGAAGGGCATCAAGATCCTTGATTTCAACCGTGGTGGTGTCAATTCCATGATTTAGATCACATATCTTAAGAATATGCTGAAGAGAGAGTTGATAGCTACATCAAACCAAATTCTTGCACTTTTTCAGGGTAACTACCCAGAGATGGTAGCAAGAAAGGTCTATAACTGCTCAAAACACAGATGTTTTTTCCTTTTCTGAGCTTACCCAGAACAATCTATCTGAATGGCTATAAATGATCAGAAGGATGATGTTAGATGTCCTCGTAGATCTGGTGTTTTGAGATTTTTGGAACACCAAAAATTGGAAGTTCTAATGCATATTTAGATATTTATTAAAGTTATATATATATATATATATATATATATATATATAAGTAATAAGGAATAAGTAATCCAAGATACCTCTACCTTTATATGATCCTGTGATTTGAAATGAAATCGTGACAAATATGTGCTCTGGATTCCTCTTCTAATGGTTATTTTGATCGTTGATCAATTTTGGGCACCCTCATCCATGATTTGACACAAATATGATCGAATTTCTTGATGAATCGAGTATAAACTGTGACAATTTCAGCATTCCTATAATCTCTTAAGACATTTGCATTTGAGGAATGAAATATTACAATTTCATTAAATATCTTAGTTCACACCTGAATTTTGATCAACCTATAGTGGCATGTTTATTGTTTTGATATCCTACGTTGAATGAATGGTTATGATTGTATTGGAGCATACCTCTGATAAGTTTAAGTAATGACCTAAGTGAAGACATGTGTTACTTTCACTTGGAATATTTAAGTTCAAGAAGTGAAAGGGCATCAGAATTAAGATCTCATCATTTCCACAGTACTTGTGTTGTCAAGCAGTATCACTGTATACAATAGCTTTATCTTATTGTAGAAGTTACTGAAGACTATCATTGCAGTGTTTTGATACAAAACCATTGTGAAAATAACATTTTTTATGCAAATAATCATAAAGTGTTCATGATAGTTCTCCTATGGGCCTAATTGAAATATAATTATGATCAGTAAGTTTTGAAGATCATATAGTTTCGCTAAGCACAAAGATATTCTACAGTTTACTGGCATGATATTGTAGTCACTAATACTGTCTTGAATGAGTGGTTTGCAGAACAAGGCCAACAACCTGAAGGGACCCTAAAAGGCATCAACAAGCCTAAACCTTGTGGTATACTATTGATATCAAGAAGCTTCAGAACAAAAAGGCATCATCATAGTTAATTTATAATTCTGATTGACACATGCAATACAAAGAATAGTAGACAGGTTACTTCAGATGCATTTGATGAATGTATGATACTAGCTGATATAACTTGACCAAATAATTTAAGTTTGTTTGAACAGAGACGTTAGAGGCACCACTCAGAGTGGTGATGAAAATAATCAATAAGATAGTAACTTTGACTTTAATGACTAAAAGAGCTTGATGATTTGAGCAATAGAAATCAGATTGGATAATGAACATAGTGCTTTTAGGTAGTGAAGTGTAGGAGAAGTGACTATGGAAATTTGGAGTAGTGGTGGTGGCAGTTGTAGTTGTGAATGGTGGCAATAGTTTTAGGTGCAATAATGGTGTATGGTAGCATCCATTCACATCTTTTTCTAGCAGCTGGAGCAATGAAAGTTCATGCAACACCTTTATGTTGGCACCTTTGGGTACCCCTTGGAAGTCTGGCAGCTAGGAGTAAAAAAGTGTGAAATATTGGAGCAGTTCCTTTTAATAATCCTTATGAGCATGAAAATAGAGGTACCTTGAAGAAAGTGCATAACATGTTTTATGTCTTGACAAGCATGATAAGCAGAAGACCCAGATTTTGGCATCTTGGTTGGTAATTGGGATATTTGGTGTATTACGTTAGTAACTTATAATGAATGGTCTTATGGATATGAATGCCTAAATGTGAAGGACCCCTCCTCATCATGGATTGGGGAATTTGATGGATTGGTAGCATTCACCTAGCGTTGAAGGATAATGTAGCAGTTTTGGGATAATCTCATGAGAGGATTTCTTCACCCTGGTTGAAGAAGGACCATGATGATTCTTTAGAATTTTCCTCTCTGACCTAAAGCAAGCTTCCTAGAAGCTGTTTTTTGTAGTTGCATCATGGAAAGTCTCATCTCTCGTATGAGGAGCTCATGATTGAAGGCTAGATGATCACCTAAAGCAAGGCCTCAGAGAGAGTAGTAAAATACCTGGAAAAATGACCTAATGACTTCTCTTGCCCAATGATTATTGATAAAAGAAAGTCATGATAACTGTGTATGATGACACTCATGATGGCTTGATATATATCTCTGTTACCTTATATGTTGCATGATTATGATTAATTTTTTTTTCTACATCAACCTATGGGTCAATAATATGAAGGGGGCATGTTGTAGATAGCTTGTTGATTATGGAAAGTGGATGAGATATGTCAATTTGATGATGTCTACCTATCAGATGATGACCCTCTCATTTATCGATGTAAATTTAAGATGGAAGACCTAGGCTTGATGTACTATTTTTTGTGCTTAACGATATGATGAGATGGAGAAGTATATATATATATATATATATATATATATATATATATATATATATATATATATATATATATATATATATATATATATATATATATATATATTGTGGGATCCCTAGTGATTCTTGAAAGACACCTACCATATGCCTCGTTATGAAGATTTGAATCGATCTATGAATAAGCCTCATATATTAGATAACTGCTTGTTGGGATATCTTTGTGATTCTATTACCTATGGTAGCAGATACACTGCCAATTCCATGGATATTCTGATGATGGTGTGATGGTGGAAAGAGCACAAGAAATCATAATTCCTCTATATTATTACAATTGCCTATTTAGGGAAAACAAGACATAAGAAATACATAGTGGCTATTTATTATTTTTGAGGTATTATATAATTTCTATAAGAAATAAAGTTAAATATGTATATATTTTTGTCAACACGGGACATCATAGAAAGGTGGAAAGTGGTTCTTATTTGAAGCACATTGATGAAGCTCTTCTAAACTATTCTCAACGTCACCTTTGTAAGTTAAATAATTATTTTTATAGTTCTTAATAATCATCTCACTATCATTATTATGTCTAGCAACACACATGAGTATTGTTTCTCAAGGCAGTGACATAGACAAGCATTGTTTCTTAATAAAGTGATACAAAGGAGGACTATTTCTCAAGCCAATTAGACAGGGAATGATTTATCTCTGTAAGAAAGGTATTCTTATACTTCCAAACCATATTTTTAAATAATAATTTTTTGGGGGTTTTTAGTCTCTTTTAGGACCTTAAACATTGATGTATTTTAAGTGCGAGTTGGATTGTGTGCTTATTTTGTTGGTTTGGATTTTTATGCCTTGAATGCTGTGATGGAATCACCACTTCAAGATACTGAGTCTATCATCATAGAACTTGAAATTCCATGGATATGCCACTATTATGTTAACCCTTCTTCATAGGAGTGTTAGTTATACATGTTGAATATTATACTTATGAATGTCGAGTCATATATAAATTGAGCTTATCTCATGCGTGTCGAGATAGCCATCACATGAATTTGATATTTTTCCTTCATATACATTTTAATACTTCCATTATAAGATAGTTTGACAGAAGGTAAAGATCTTTTCCCAAGGGTTACATTCACTATAGTCACAAAGACACCACACCCATTACATCATGAAGATATTACAGGTGTGCCAAGATTTTTATTGAGAGACTAAACATGTTTGTCACCTCTATATGATATAATATATGCTTAGAAATTCATTATACACTAAGAGATCAAATGAATGTTTAATATATTGCCACATTCATCCTAAAGAACATGTGTCGATTGAGAATGTCATGTAATACGAATTCTATAATATTGTTGAGGTTGTCTGTCAATATGTCAAGACATATATGTTTAGGTCCATTCATACTTTTCATATATATATATCAGATCTGTGTCCAAACAAACATTTAGATAATCAATATAGCAACCTTAATTTTGTTTACTTGAATGTTGAAAACTGAGGCATGTGAATCGAAAAATTTAATCTATTATTTGAATGTCAGAGGCATGAACTCCTATTTACAAAGTATAGGATGATATTAATTGTTTTTGAGCATATGATCTTTATCTAGAGGCAATGAAGTATAAAAGTATATAGGCACTTAAATGATACTACAACGTATTTCTTAGAATGATACTTAAAGTCTCCATTGGATTATATCAAATGCAATTTATTGGTGTAAGGATTTTATTTAAGTAAGTCATAATGAAAATAAAAATGAGCAGATCTACCCATTCAACATAAATGATAAATACACTCAACTACAACTTTCAAAGCAGTGAATAATTCATAAATTTCACCACATTTGAATGGATCTGACTTTTATGAAAAACGCATGATAAAAGCTGGTCTTTGCGTCCAAGGAATCAAATTCATTTAGCATAACATGTATGATTTTAAAATTTGATGGAACACTCAATATTTTTAGATATTAAATTCTAATGTTTGTTTCCATTCTATGATTAGATGGTGGGGTATATTTCTGAACAAAAATCCATTTTTGGTGAGGATTTGTTGAAATGACTTCTTAGAATATTTCTGTGCAGAAAAATTCACTGGCTGATGTGGAATTTTTAAGTCATCTTGGTTGAAAAGCATACTATATGCTGATGTTGTTACCCAAAACAAAATCTATGTTGCTTTATTGAATACATTATGATATATTTTGCTTTCATGAACTTTTTGGATCCTTAGTATGTATTTTTCAACTTATGTTGGACACAAGGAAATATGTGCTTCCCTTGGTTAAATCTCATTTTTGAGCATCAGTGTCGTGGGGCTTTCGCATTTTTTGGAAATGAGTAGCTACATAATTATTCTATCCTTCTAGAGTCTTAATACCAATTTGTAAATTTGTATTTATAAAAATATATTTAGATATTTGATGTCCAATGGTACGTCTCTTATGCATGCAGAACGGTCCCTCCCAGTCCCTTGGTATATCAGGATGAAAATTTCATTGGGTGCAGCAAAAGGTCTGGAATTTCTTCATGGAGGGGCTGAAAGACAAGTGATTTATCGGGATTTTAAAACATGCAATATTTTTCTTGATTCGGTGTACCTACAACCTCAAAATTATGAGATGGCTTAGTGTTACACTTTCAATTATCTTAAGTCTTTATGGAGAGATATGTACTTTGTGCAGGAATACAATGCCAAGCTATTTGATTTTGGACTAGCAAAAGATGGACCTGAGGGAGACAACACTCATTTTTCAACTCGAGTTATGGGAACATATGGTTATGCTTCTCCAGAATATGTAATGACTGGTGAGAACTTTAACCAGTTTAAAACCTGTGGCAATAATATCTTGGTGAGGAAATTTTAATATTGATACATATCAACAATATTTGTAACCTCTTTAAGGGTCCTGTCTAGTAAATGGGGAAAGTATCAAAATTTCCAAGTTTGTTCTGGGAGAATTTTTCAGGTCTTGTCCTATTGGCCTAATGTTGAATGTAGACCAACCAATTTTCAAAACTCATGACAGTTTATATGAGCTGGAATTTTCATTAATTTATGAAAAAAGTATACAAACATGCATATGTATCCTAAAATAAACTTGTGTTTGGTGATACATATTTAAGTGGATATCAATGTACTTTTCATTGGATTGTCTCTTATTGTTGACTTATAGATTAGCACAGACATTTCCTTTTTTTACATTGCCTATTACTTATGTGAATTTTAATAAAATTTAGCAGAGACATTTCAGATATTGACAAAGTTAAACAAGACTAAGTGAGTCAATGATTAAGGTTGGAAGTCAGGACAGTTTTCAAACTGCATTTTTGTTCAGTGTAATGATGGATGCATCCAAAAATAATCCTATTAAAACCTTTAGATGGAGAGGTTATTATAATACAAAATTTGGCTTTCTTCAATTCATAATTTATAGGTTTTTAGCTTTACTAGTTCACACTCTACTGTTTCAGACATGTTCCAAGCTTCAAAATCACTCATCTCCTACCATCTGAAGCTAAAGTGAATAATCCCCTCATGGAGAAATTTTGATAAATTGGAATATCCAATCTTGTGCATATAGGATGCTCTTTGCAGAGACCTAGATTAGTGGGAAGGAGGCTGTCTTATGTGATTGTAAAAAGGGTCTGGACAAAGATACTATTGCAAGGGTCTCATGGGTAGAGGAAAGAGGTCTCCTCGTGATCTCATCGATCTGCATAATGAGGTCATGTCGCTCTCTACCTATAACTCATCGCTTCCATGTGTGAGGTCTACAAAAGAGCGAGGTGATCATCCTGTTGTGTGGCTTGATGGGAGTTATTCTAAGGCTCCTCCATTTGAGTCTGTTGTGGGTGGAAAAGTTGACAGGTCGAATTGTGCCCTGACTGGATGAACTTACAACATCAAAGCTTATTTATTCAACATAACATAAAATCTATTGTTTTAAGTGATACTATTGTTGAAGTCATATAAGGAAGCCTTTGTTGCCTGCATATTAGATAAAACCTTTGTACAGTGAAAAACTTTGTAGTGATATATTTTGATAATATTTGAAGTGTTTTCTTCCACTTCTAACATCCAAATCTACAATGAATATAAGCTATAAAATTATAATATAAATTCATATATTGCATTTCTCTATCTAAAAAATGTTTTGAGAAATCTCTAAGCTCCTAAATATTTCCTTCGCTGAAAACTATCAATTCTCTACATTTGAAAGAATTTGAACAATAATAGTTTTCCTTCCCATAAAACATATTGGTCCCCATTCTTTTACCATACTCTTCATCTCATGGATCTATTTGCAGAGTAGTAGGGATTTATAATAATTCTATAGAATCTATATTTGCATGACAATATTTTTGCTAGATTTTTCTCTTCATGGATTTTTTTGTTATGGGTCTGTTTAAATTTGAATATTTTTTTCCTTCATGATCAATAATCAAACTCATCACCACTATGACACATGGGATCATCACCAGGAGCTACATAAACATCATTTGACTCAAAGTATGAGGACTCCTCAAAATCCTCTCCAACCTCAATATCAGTGCTAGTAGTAGCATGAGCAACAACACTACAGTTACCAGAACTAGAAGAAAAAGTTTTTCAAACTGCACGAGAACTACTTCCATCATGAGTCACCATGTGCCATGGTTGGTCTCGATGGTTCGCTTCCTTTAACTCCTGGTTCAATTACGATATCTTCATTGGAACCAACACCCTGAACTCCACTAGAAAACGATTCACCATTTTGTACTAGTGATTCACCATTTGTAAGAGTGATTCACAATGATTTTACAAGATAATATAATCTCATAAGAGACTCGCAAAAAAATTTATCTACACATATTATATTATTAATAAAATCTCCTTCCATTTTTCCTATGTATCATGGGGATTCGCCCAATTATTATACATATAAACTTAGGGGGGTTCTTAAAATTTTCCCTGTGAATAAGACATTCTTTATGATACAAAATGGGACAACTATTGGTATCCCTTTGTCTTTCAATTGGGACACTATGTCCATTACATTAAAAAAAATTTCTAATTTCACAGACATAATTCAAAAAATACAACACCTTACTTTGATATCCAAGCATAGTGATCATCATTCTTCGCTTCAACTGTTGTCACAGCTAGAGCTACATCCATGAAACGAGTTATTTTCAGGAATGTTTTGTTGACAATGTTGATTGTTTTCTTCTTCTTCAGCTTCCATTTACAAACATAAAAATAAAATGTAATGGGTGTATATATATTGATGAGCATAATGAAAATTGCAATATTAAATAATATATATCAATGTAAATCGAAAAGAAATGACATAACATTGCAACAATTGACTCATAAATTATACACATTCTTTCAAAACCATGTAACATGCCATCTTTCAAGATTTCATCTGTTCGCGCGGTTTCATACTTCGTTTCCTGCAAGTTTTATACCCCAGAACAAATCATATATTTAATATAAAATATTTTTTTGTTCTATTAATTATAGATGGAGCTAAGTAAAATAAGATCGATAGATGCTTACAAGTTCCACAATTAAGTTTTGATATGCCAACATATACTCACAACCCATATTTAACCCAATTTCAGTCAATTCCTTTGATGGTTCTTCTTTGTATGTTAGCACCTATTTGAAGACATTCAATGATGATTTTTTTAAAACAACTTAAAAAATACAAAAATGAAATCTAGTTAAGTTGTTATAAGGAAGTAAAAATTACTCACAAACTTAGATATCAACCCTTTTCTTCCCTGTCGTCATGTTTTATGTGCTAAATGGGTTCCATTTTATTTTATTTTCTGCAAGAAAATACTTGAAAATTAATATTTAATGCTAAATTGTTTATTTATTGTACCTAATGTTCTAAAAATTCAATGATTACATATTACATTTGAAGCATGTTGTTGTTGAGGTGGCTCCTCCTACGATGCAATTTTGTCCATTTCTTTGACCATATCCTTGTACACCTTTTTGGACATTCCTACTGGCATATTTCTGATATCAGCTCATTCATATTTTGAAATTCTCATAATCTTCTTGAAATATAACATGACAATAAACTATTTAATTTTTATATTGATGTATGAAAAGTAAATATAACGAAACTAATATTTACAAATAATTCTAGACAGACATTTAAAGGAATATTACTTTTTCATTCTTAATTTTTTTTTTTTGTATGTTTTTTCTATTAAAAGTCTAACATTTTTCATAGAAGAATTCTCTGTAAACTCTTCTTGTAGTTTAGATAAAATTTGGTTCTTGGAATCATTGGATTGGTTTTTGTATTGTAAGTGGAAATAATGTCTATACATTCATTCCACCATGTCCTTCAAACTTTTGTAAAATATTTCCCCCCTTTCTTTAACCTCCAACACCACTCTAGATGAGCTAAGGAGCAATTCATTTTCATTTGCATGTTCTATTTTTTTTATTTTCTAAGAGCAACATTCCTTTTCTGAGTTGTTTTTCCTTGTAGAACATGAAACATATGTGAATTAATAGACTATTTGACACATGTTATCTAATAATTTTAATTATATTATTAATGAAAATTTATAAAAGAAACTCATATTGGATCAATAGTGTTTCTTCATTCACCTGATTCATCCTTTTGAAAATTTTGCATCAAGATTTTACGCTCTTCTGGTCCTAGATAATAAATAATCTTTTCGAGGTTTGTCATTTTGTGGCTCTGCATGATACAGAGTGAAAATACATATTAATTAAACTTACATATAGTTCAAAAATAATATTTTTTGTAAAGAATTTACAAAGAAATTTCCTTTTTTTCTTTTTCTAATGTGTTATCAATATATTTTTTACTTGACCTCTTCTCAGTCATTTCTTTATCAATCTCAAACTTGTACCATATAATTCATTAATATATTTATAAATAAATTGTCAACTTTTCAATTAAAAAAAAAATATGAAGAAACCTGTGCGGCATTTATGGTGTACGCATCAATGACGGTGCCTGGGTGTCTTAGAAACACACCGCACAAATAGTATAGTAGATTGTACGGTGCTCTATGTCAACAAGGAGCACCAATGCATTACATGTTAATCATCGCACCAATTAACCATGATAAAATAATAAAATTCGTATAGTGTTAGTTTTTGTAGCATAAAACGGTGCCATACTTTACATGTGGTGCACCGATTAAAAAAAATTGTTTATTAATTTTTTATCACATTAATTTCGCGGCATGCTTGTACAATACAGAGCATAGGTTCAGTAGGTTACGTTGGGCACACCGATGAAAACAAGGTGTATTTTTTTTTTAAATTCACACAAGTGCCGACATAATTTGGGAACTAACTATGCAAATCATCCCATTGGTTAGATGTCTTAGGTATATATTTAGCAATACAAACCCTATAAATCTAGATTTAAAAGCCCTAATTCTGAAATTACAGAAAGAGGGAGAAGAAAGGGCAAAAACACAAAGAATGTAGGGTTTGTATTTTTTGAAGGAATTTTTTTTTCGAAACAGAACATTCGCGTTGCACCATAATGAAATAGTGCACCGGTTGCATATTTTACAAATGGCGCACTGAGAAAAAATATTTTATTTTTTTATTTTTTTATTATAGTACCTTCATAGTGTGCTACGATAACAGAGCACATCGGTGAACTCAGGTACACAGGGTGCACTGATAAAAAAAAAATCCTTTTTTTTTAATTTACTCAACGACTGACATGGATTGTGATCCGACTATGAAAGTTGCCCCATGGGTTGGATTTATTAGGCTCATATTTAGCAATACAAACCCTATAAATATAAATTGAAAATCCCTAATTCTGAAATCACAGAAAGAGCGAGAGGAAAGGGTAGAAACAAAAGGAATGTAGGGTTTGTTTCAAAAATGGATTTTTCTTTGGGAAAAACATCACATTCGTGGTGCGCCATAATGAAATAGTTCACTGGTGCCATATGTTACATATGGTGCACTGATAAAAACATATTTTTATTTTATTTTATTTTTTATCACTATTATTTCGCGGTGCGCTGGTATAATAGAGCGCACTAGTGCATTATGTTATGTAGGGCACACTGAAGAAAAATATATATATTTTTTTAAATTCACCTAAGGGCCAACATAGATTGGACGCTAAATATGCAAGTTGTCCTATGGGTTATATGTCTTATGACTATAAAAACCCTATAAATCTAAATTAAAAAGCCATAATTTTGAAATGACAGAAGAGGGAGAAGAAAGGGCAAAAACAAAAACAATCTAGGGTTTTTGTTTCTAAAAATGGTTTTTTTTCTTTTCTGAAAACTGCAAAAAAAGTAAAAAAAAACTGTAGAAAAAGTTAAAAAATAATAAAATTTGATATTTTTCTTTTACTGCATAAAAAAAACTGCAGAAAAAGTAAAAAAAAAAAATTTGAATTTTTTCTTTTACTGCATAAAAAAACTATATAAAAGGTAAAAAAATAAAATAAAATTTACTCATATCATTTGAAATTCTATGGTACAGGGTTTGAATCACCGGAGGTTTGTGATTATGGTTGTTTGAATACTTATGTTCGAACGTATTTCCCTTCTCTACAGTGCTCTTGTGCTCTGTTTCCTCCAAGTATGTATCCTGTAAATCTCTGGCTAATTTTTTTTGCAAAAATAGTGAAATAAAAAAAAGTGTTTATTATTTAAAGAAATGTTTTATGAAATTATATTTTCGAAAATATTTTTCCACCCATTTTTCAGTTTACTAGTTTTCTTTTCCAGTTAAAGAAAATAGAGTTGCACTTTTTTTATTTGCGTTTATTCATAACCAGTGCGTCCCTTAATCGAACTGCACTGGTGCGTCTGGGTATAAAATGACACTGGTGTGCATTACCAAAAATGCACCGGTGCAACGATCTGTACATTACGCATTGAAATTACATTCCTACTGGCATATTTCTGATATCATCTCGTTCATCTTTTGATATTTTCATAATCTTCCTCAAAATGTAACATGACAATAAACTATTTAATTTTTATATTGATATATGAAGGTAAATATAACAAAAGTGATATTTATAAGTAATTCTAGACAAACATTTAAAGGAATATTACTTTTTAATTCCTTCCTTTTTGTTGTCATATGTTTTTGTTATTAGAAATCTGACATGTCTCATTGACCAATTCTCTAGAAACTCTTCCTGTAGTTTAGTTAAAATTTGGTTCTTGGAATCACTGGATTGATTTTCGTATTTTAAGTGGAAAGAAAATTTATACATTCATTCCACTAGATCCCTCAAACTTTTGTAAAAGATATTCCCCCTTTCGTTAACCTCCAGCACCACTCTAGATGAGCTAAGTAATTCATTTTCATTTGCATGTTTTATTTTTTTTCTTTTCTTAGAACAACGTTCCTTTTTTGAGTTGTTGGTCAATGTAGAATATTAAACAGATATGAATTAATAAACTGTTTGACACATGTTATCTAAGAATTTTAATTATATTATTAATGAAAATTAAAAAAAGAAACTCATAATGGATCGATAGTATTTTTTTCATTCACCTGATTTATCCTTTTGCAATTTTTCCATCAAGCTTTTACGCTCTTCTAGTCCTATATCAAAAATACTATTATCAAGATTCATCATTTTGTGGCTCTACATGATACATAACAAACAATACATATTAGTTAAACTTACATATAGTTCAAAAATAATATTTTTTGCAAAGAATTTACAAATAGCTTGCCTTTTTCTCTTTTTTTGATGTGTTATCAATATTTTTATTACATGATCTCTTGTCAGTCATTTCTTTATCAATCTCAAACGTCTACCATATCATACATTAATATAGTTATAAATAAATTTTTAACTTTTCAAGTAAAAAAAATTCTCAAGAACCCCGTGCACCATTCATGGTGTACGCACCGATGCGGGTGCGTTAGGGTCTTAAAAACGCACCACATAAACATTATAATAGATCGTACGGTGCTCTATGTCAAGAAGGAGCATGAGTGCATCACATGTCAACCACCGCACCAATTAACCATGATAAACTAATAAATATCATCCAGTTTTTGTTTTTGTAGCATAAATCGGTGCCATACTTTACATATGGCGCACTCATAATTTTTTTTTTTAAATTTTTTATCACATCGCTTTCATGGTGCGCTTATAAAATACAGAGCACTGGTGCACTAGGTTACGTTGGGCCAACCAATGAAAAAAAAACTGTTTTTTTCAAATTCACGCAAGGGGCAACATGAATTGGGATCCAACTATGAAAATCGTCACGTGAGTTGGATGTCTTAGGTCTATATTTAGCAATACAAACCCTATAAATCTAAACTAAAAAGCCATAATTCTGAAATCACAGAAAGAGGGAGAATAAAGGGAAAAAATAAAAATAATTTAAGGTTTGTATTTTTCGAAAGTGTTTTTTTTTCTTTTTTGTGGAACAAAATGTTCGTGGTGCGCCATAATGAAATAGCGCACTAGCTGCATATTTTACAAATGGCGCACTCAGAAAAAACATTTTGTTTTTTTAATTTTTTATTACAGTAATTTCGAGGTGTGATGGGATAATAGAACGCACCAGTTCTCTTAGGTATGTAGGGCACACTGATGAATTTTATTTTTATTATTTAATTTATGCAAGGGTCGACATGGATTGGGATCCAACTATGAAAGTCATGCCATGGGTTGGATCTCTTAGGCTTATATTTAGCAATACAAACCCTATAAATATAAATTGAAAATTCCTAATTCTGAAATCATAGAAAGAGGGAGAAAAAATGGCATAAGAAAAAAGAATGTAGGGTTTGTTTATAAAATGGATTTTTTTTTTTTGCGAAACAACACGTTTGTAGTGCGCCATAAGGAAATAGAGCACCAGTGCCATATGTTATATATGGTGCACTATTAAAAACATATTTTATTTTTTTATTTATCACTATACTTTCGTGGTGCGCTGGTATAACAAAGTGCACTGGCGTGCTATGTTTTGCAGGGCGCACCGAGAAAAAAAATCTATTTATTTATTTTTAATTCAGGGAATGGCCAACATGGATTGGGATTCGACTATGCAATTCATCCTGTGGGTTGGATTTCTTATGACTATAAAAACCCTATAAATGTAAATTGAAAATCCATAATTCTTGAATTACAGAAAGAGGGAGAAGAAAGGGTTCAAACAAAAAGAATCTAGGGTTTTTGTTTCTAAAAATGGTTTTTTTTTTTTTTGTTTCTGAAAACTACAGAAAAAGTAAAAAAAAAACAATAAAATTTATTCACATCATTTGAAATTCTATGCTACAAGGTTTGAATCACCAAAGGTTTGGAATTCTGATTGTCTGAATACTTCTGTTTGAATGTATTTCCCTACTCCACAGTGCTCTCATGCTCTATTTTCTCTAGCTATGTATCTTGCAAGTATCTGGCTGAACATTTTTGCAAAAATAGTGAAATAATGAAAAGTGCTTAGTATTTAAAGAAATGTTTTATGAAATTATATTTTCGAAAATATTTTCCGCCCATTTTTCAATTTACCGCTTTTTTTTAACTTAAAGAAAATAGAGTTGCACTTTTTTTATTTGTAGTCATTCGTCACCGATGTGTCCCTTAATTGAACCACACCGGTGCATCCGGGTATAAAATGGCACTGGTACGCATTACCAAAAATGCACCGGTGCAGTGGTCCATATATTAGGCACCGAAATTACATTTAGGTGTGTCCAACAAATTTTTTTGTTTGTTTGCTCAAATGTAGGGAGAAAATATCATAATTATATGGAATGGACAATTCCTCAAAATCCAACTCGTTTCATAATGTTTCTCAAAGTCCATCCCAGAGTTCTTCCTATCCATCTCGAGATGTAATTTTTACTTAATATTTTATTTATATTATCACTATCTAATTGAATTTATGTTTTTTATCCATGCAGTCAATCATGCACAACTCAATTAAATTTATAATTTATATAAATTTGTAGGTTCATGCAGATTCAACATCAAGTTCAGATGCACAAAATATTCAAACTACTCCAAAACAATGGAAATTCTTATTAGGAGCTACATATCGCAAGGCGCATTTGTCAGATAAAAATGGACAGCCGCTTCACCCTGCCAATTGTAACAATATTGCATCTTCTAGCCACAATCCTGGGACAATGATGGTAATGATTATAATTTTTTGGTATATATATTGATTAATATGTAATTATTTCAATGTCAAACCAATTTATAATCAACAATGTTGTCAACGTGGTTACTAATTGATATCATATATTTTGTACTAAACATGTTCAATTTTTTTTTTTAATTTTTAGGATTCTAGTGATGACGAACAACCTACCTACCATATTCTGTTGCACCCCACGACAATGTCAAATCGAGAGAATACTAAATTAAGAGAAAAAATCAGAGAGGAACGATACCAAGAATGGTTGAGTCAACCACCGATTCAATTCCTGCTATGTCCAGATTCACCAATTAGGAATGACTATAGCAATAGTAGTTCTTCACAAGCTATAAATGGAGGCAATCAAATAGAGTTTAGTATGGATGATTACTTAAGGGATACGACTGCCATGGAGACAATGTTGTTAGATGCATTCCAAAATGATGATCAGCTAGGGGATGATGCTCATATCGCTCACACCTTTTTCGAAAGCCTTAAATTTGCTTCCAGCATCCCTCTCTTTGGACTTGGCGGTCATTCAAAGTCTATGCAGTTGGGGACAATGATGTTAATGTACAACTTGAAAGAAAAGTTTGCCTTGTCGAATGCATGTTTCTTGGAACTTTTGAGGTAAGTTACCATAAAGTACTCCCTTATATAAATTTGAAATATAATCAATACACTGCAATAAACATTAGAAATGGTAAATTTTATGAACGTTAATGATTATATCGACATTAATGTACATTTATTAATATATTTTTCCATGATCACCAACTACAGGTTATTCAAAGATAAGGTTCTTGTGAGTGATAATGTCTTTCTCGGTAGCTGCAAAGAGGTAACGAATTGTTGGAAATGTTGGGTGTTGAGTACATATCATATCATGCATGTCCAAATGATTGTATTCTATATAGAGGAGAATACGTAGAAAAAGAGATGTATCCAAAATGTGGGCATGACAGGTATGATAAATAAAAAAAGAATGGTAAATCACGTATTGGTCCACCTTTTAAGATATTGAGGCACATGCCTATAATACCAAGAATTCAAAGGCTTTTTTGTTTCAAAGAATCATCTATGTTGAAGGGATGGTATGCCTCAAACAGAATTGAGTTGGGAGTTATGTGAATCGCAACTGATTTAATAGCCATGAAGCATATAGAGGATACATGGCCCAAAAAATTCAAGGATGAAGTACGAGTTTTATGACTCAGCATAGCCATGGATGACATCAACCCATATTCCCTCCAGAATACCAACTATTCTATTTGGCCTGTAGTAGTGATCAATAACAATATCCCCCCATGGTTTTCCATGAAGAAAAAACATCTTATGTTGCCTCTCATAGTCCCTAGTAGATGACCCGTGAAGAATATGGATGTCTACTTACAACCATTGTAGATGAATTGAATGAATTATGGGATGGGATAAATGTATACGATGTATCAAAATCCATCATTGGAGAGAGGATTTTTATGTTGTATGGCATATGTGCTTACACGACACATGCTTATCCAGTATTAGGAGTTTTCTCTGGTAAATTACATGTTTAATTTATTGATTTTTTTATATATGTAGCAATATTATTTCACATATTAGTTATTTAATTAATTGTAATATTTGTTCTGATATTCATGATATTCTTTAACGTGCCATGCATATTAATTAATGTATGCAAATATAATCTCGCAGGTCTCGTAACAAAATGGTATTTTGGATGTAAATGTTGTGGACCTTCTCTAAAATCTAGATGGTCCAAGGACCTACAAAAGCCAGTGTATGGTTTCTCAAGGGTATTCGTACCAGAGGAATACCCTTACAGAGGAGAAACATCCACTTTCAATGGTAAGTGAGAGAGAACCCAAAGGTCTCCAATAATGACACCAGTTGAATGACTTAGAGCATATGAGAGAGAGAAGGAGAAGGAGTTCATAGAAATTTTCAATTCAAATGGCGAGCCTATGTTCGATGATCCAGATTTGTTCGGCACCTGTGTTGAGAAATTTCCCATTGGGATGAAAAGGAAATCTATCTTTTATGACCTCCCATATTGGAAGCATCTTAATATTACCCACTTATTAGATCCCATGCCTATATTTAAAAATGGTTCATATTCTTTATGGAGGCACATATCATCAAAACAAAGTGACACATTGAATGTTAGGAAATATATAATTACTTCAAAAAATAAAAAGAAACATTGGCCAAGATGATTAGAAAGTATGGCATCAGAGGCAAGCATTGGTCCCTCTAATTCAAGGTTTTTCAAAGAAGGTGATGTCCCATAGATTTAAAAAAAAAGATGATATTTCTTTGGCAAAGAAAGTTATAATGGGTGTGAGGGTACCAACTTCATACAGGTCTTCACTACGGCGTTGCTTCACTATGGATGACCATTTTTTGGGGTTGAAATCACATGACCATTAGAATATTATAAGAGTACGTATAATTTCAAAAGAATGATTTTATTATTTTTTATATTAATAAATTTTATCCCATGAAAGGATCATAAAACATAACCAATTTTGTATATTATTGCACATGTTTATAAATTTTTAGTGTAATTATCCTTTGTTTGTGCATGGCCGCGTGAAACATGAATTCCCTCAAGATCTAGGATGTGCCATATATAAACTATCTACATTTGTATGTTGGATCTATTATCATGCATATTTTCCTTGAAGTTGTAGGGAAGAGGAAAGGGGTCCGAGGTAAACACAAACCAACTTTTGGGTACATAATCTAGCCAATCTGTACCCAGAGAGGGCTCTCTCTTTAAGTTTTATCTTTGTTTTGAAAGATATTAGGCTAGTTATGAAAGTAAAAGTATTTTGATTGTGTTTGGGTGATGAAATTCTATAGCAGAAGGGTAAGACTGAATAGTTTAGGCCACTGGGCTAATGGATTCAAAGAAATATGGCTTAACTAGATTAAGTTTCTTAACAAGAGATGGTTTCACAGGGCGAGGTAATCAAATATGGAACAATTTAATTTATAAAATGAATGAAATGGACTCAAAATGGGTGAAGGGAAATTAAGAATCGTTCAACATATTCGAAAGAGGGAACTTGAATGATTATTAATAAATAGCAATTAAGTATTATTTACCAAATAATCAAAACAATTAAACTAGAAAACAAGAGAAATTAAGAATTCACTGTTTATACTAGTTCAGAAGAAAACATTAAGAATAATAAGGATTGAAAACAGATTTCACTTAAGCACTTTCTGAATTATTCCTTTTCATTTTTCATTCAGATATGAAACATAACTGGTATAATAAACAATTATAAAACTTTAAAACATAAGATATAGATGACTTATTGATCTGTTTTTTGATTCAAGAATCCTGTGAAAAGTCCTTTGCATCAATTCCTTATCCAGCTAGCCATGCAAAAATTGTCCAACAACACTTTATTCCAAAGTAATCAATATTACAGCAAAATATATGAATTCCACCCCCTCAATACTCCAATTGAGGGAGTATTTATACAAAAAATTATAAAAAATATCTCCTAACAAGGTGAGATATAATTTAGGATGACTCATGAATATGTTGCAAGAAAATACAGACAAATGGTCTCGTGGATAAGATAAAAGATAACCAATGTTGTGTTGTTTCTTTTTTTTATGAATGTGTTGGACGCAGGCCCTATGATTTGGCTTGATGCTATCCTCTCTAGTAATTATGTGCTGGCTGCTCTGTTTTACTGATACTCTTTACTTGTACTGATACACTTTGACATGTTTGAACTTTGTTTATCCTTTTCATCATGACTTACTGTAGTAAATAATCAAAATTCATGCAAGGATAATTTTTACAAAAAGTCTAACATCTCTTCCCACCATTATGCTTCCGGTATTCTGGTTCTTTGAAGCCTCTTCAGAGTCTCATCAGTGTCTGTATATCTGAAAAAAGTAGGCTGAATTGGGAATAAGTGCTTTACCTCATGTTCAAGATAAAACAAATTTTCCAGACTGTCATGAAGAATTTTGCCTGTAGGAAATGCTTTTGCTACTGATGAACTGGTCTGGTTGTCAGCATACTTATTCAACTTCTCAACATAGCTTTCAAGGCTCATTAGTTTATCATCTGAAACTAAAAGATTTGGCAATAATTTACTCTGCAAAATATCCAATTTCTTTGTAAAGGCATTGATCTCTTCCTGCATATCATAGCATCTTCTTTCTAGGTTCTGCATCAGATTTATTTTAGTAAAAACTCTTTTTACCTCCAAAATTGTTCCTATTCTGTCTTAGATGCCTAGCTCTTCAAGTTGATATATATTCTTGGTATTTAAAAATTGTATAAGCTCATTGACTTCTTAAGGCATATTTCCTAATTCTTCTCTTGAATTTTGAACTTCTTCCATAGCCAATTTAACTAAATCATTCTGCTCATACATTATTTGAATTGATGGCCAGACATCATGTATTGAATGAATGATGCTGGCCCAAAGAATTTCTTTGATTTCTTTCAAAGGCTTCTCCAATGTGAGATCCTTTTGCAATTTTTTGACCAATTTTTCTATTCTATTGATCTCTCTTATTTTTTCTGCAACATTCATCTTTGAGAGATCATATTTTTGTTCTAAAGTGGTAAAGTGTACCTTTGTTTTCTGGAGCTCTATCACTTGGAGTTTCAATTCCTCCATTGATTTTATTAATTCTTTAGTGCTTAAATTTGAAATGTTTCCCTGTGATAGTCTTGCTGACTGATCTGTTGTTGTACCTGTAATCACTTCTGTTGTAGATGTCAGAATTTTTGGTTGCTTATTATTTAATGCCTTTTCAAGTTCTTTTTCAGTCTCATTTAGTTGCTCATTAAGTTTCAAGAGAAAATCCATCAATTCTTCTTCACAGTTTTGCTTTATGATTTCCACAGTTTGTGGATGCCTTGAGGATGGAAACTTTAGCTGTTTACTTAAGGCTGCAATATCATCGTCTTTCTTCTCAATCAAGGCTTCTATAGCCTTAACATATTTGGGACTATGACCTAATCCAATACTTATTTCTTCCAAAGTCTTTATTCTGTTGTCCTTGGCTTGGGAAGAGGCTTTTTCAAGATGTAATTGAGCAGTAGTATTATCCAAGGAATTATGTAATCTTTGGGCCATCATTGATTTATCAGTCAAAGTTGAGTAAATTATTTCACCAGTTTGTTTGTGCAGCTCAATTTGATCCAAAAGATGAATATCCGTTGCCATGACTTCAAAATTGGTTCTGACATAATCTGCAGCTATTTGAGGTTGTTGCACTTTGGGTTTTAAATGACTCATCACCATTTTACCTTGCTGGATGTCATAGGCTGACGTCAATATTTTTTGATTTCTGGGAGCTATCTTGAAATATTGATTATAGACTTGAAGTCTTAATGGATCATTTTTGGCCTTTATATTTATAAATGTCTTTTTAATATCCCAGGCATCCTTCACTAGTGGTTTGAAGGAAGATAATTTTACACTTTTCTATCTTTATATTTCTTTTCTCTGTGAGTTAGTGGATGTTCCACTGATTGTGAATGTTTGTTGACTATATAACTCTTCTTTCCTCTGACTATCAGTGGTTTCTTGAACACATTCTACTTCTGAAACAGGATTTAATCTTTCTATTTTGACACTAGGTTGTTATGAATATTCACTGATAGGGGTAGCTATTTCTGCATCTCTCTTCTTACCTTTTTCTTCATTGAGAGGAGTTCTCAAAATTGAAATTTCTGCCACATTAATATGAGTGGGGGAAGTTTGTATTTGGGCCTGTTCCTTGGAAGTTTCAGGCTGCTATGTCATTGTGAATTTCTCTGTGACTTTTGTATCAGCCTCCTTTTCCTTCCCTTTGTATGCTACTGTGGCTAATGCACTGATATATTGCAATTTTTGCTGAGAGGTTCCAACAGAAGAAGGAACAATTCCTGGTCTTTTCAGCTGTCCAAAAGAGTCCAGGTCAAGTATTTTATCAAGGTCTTGCATAAAATTTTCAACACTGACCTGTTCACTATCTTGTTCTACTAAGGTCCCTTCCATCCATTCATCCATATTTGCAAATTGTTCAATTTTTGGAATTCTATGGTGAAGGTATGGTGACAAATTTTTTTTCATCCTCCTATCACAAATAAAAATATCTGGGTCATAAGGTACCTAGTGGAAACTTTTTTGCAATTTGAGATAATCTTCTAGGATTCTTTCAACTTCTTTTCCAGCATCTCTAGAATTACAGACAAAAGGACCTAATTGATTCTTAATTCTGAGCTGAGATTTTTTCTTTGCATTGCAAAAATGGACTATGTCTGAACTTATCATTTGTCTGAAAAAATCTAAGGCAAAGAGCCTCATTGGGACATACTTTGGTAACTTGAAAGGACATAGCTCACACCCATATATTCTAATTTCTATATGATTCTGGTATAGGTACCAATCACCTATCCTGTATTGCTTGGAAAGTTGGAGAATTTTCTTCATATCATTATTGACCCTAGGAGGGGAAAATCCAATTAATAAGGTAGTTGCAGGGTGTACAAATAGGTCAATAAACTCATTGTAAGAATAAGGAGACTCAAAGGAATTATGGAATATTTCAGACCAAAAAATTACAGAACTTGGATTTTCTTTGGTATCAAGTTTCATGACATGGAAGGGGAAACTCTCTGATTGATAATATAGCATAAGGTGGTATCTAACAGTGGAATACTTAAAACAAATTTCATCTTCAAATCTCATGAACTGGTCATGAATTTTATCAGCAATGTAGGAAGAAAAATCATATTTGACAGCAAGGGGCTGTCCATGAGTAAAAATTGATAACAACACTAGGGTTAACTTATCAATGTATTCACTGGTGTTGAAACCCATTACAGGAGATATCATATTCAAAATGAGTCTATCCATATCTGTGAAAAAGGTATATCCATAAGGAGGAGGGCCTTTGGGTTGATGTTCGTGAAGCATAAAATTTTGACAGAGCCGATTCAACTCTTCTTGGGATAAATTGGACGATTTTTTCAAGTAAATCTCCCATGGAAAGGCAAGTCAGGGCTTGACCAGGATGAAACTGTAACATTTCATTAATAGATTGAGTAGTTATTGGGAAAATGAAGGTTTGACTCGGGGACATGACTGCTCATTGATTGGGATCATAATTGGCATGGCAGTGATGAATTATTTCAGGAAAAATATGAATTGAGGGTAAAATATACATTGGAAGATTGGATTCCCACAGTCCCAAAATGTCAGAACCATTCTGGTAACTATCTCTGCATTGGAAAAAAATTATGAGAGGATTTTCACTAAGGATGAGGTCTTTAATCTAGAAATCCATATCTGCTAGAGGCAGATAGTCTAAATCTTTATGAGGGGCATTCAGAGGTGCAAAATTCAAAGCCACTGGAATTTCCATTTCTGGTTCTTGTGGATTCAGAAAGGAATTCGGGTTTTAATGGAAAAAAAGGAAGAATTACAGGTCTGGGAATTTAGGAGTGGAATAAAGACCAAATTGAACTATGTTTTAGTCTTTTCCTGTGGAATTAAATAAAATAAAAAACCAAGATTTGCAAGGTTTGACAGGAATTTGGATAAATACCTGTTTTTCGGGAAGTGGATAGTGATGAAAATAGGTGTAGGCAACTGTTGATGGATTCTGGATTCTTCATCTACAAGTTTCTCAGCAAGGTGGCGGTTGACAGTCTTCGACAGTTGGTTTTGAAAGTTTTTTCATGGGACACTGGTCATTGTACAAGATAATGAAAATGATGGGCGTTGGTTTGTTTTATTTGCAAAATCAAAGGCTGGCGGGGTTTATATTTATGGCAGATGATGTAAGAAGGAAAGGTTGTTTTGTCATACGCGGAAGGGCGGTAAGTGGTATACATCGCACTACTTTTAGGGATGAGTAGTTTTCAAGGTAGGACCAGCGATTCCATACAGCTCACGACACGTGCCGAGGCACTGTTTGGAAAAACGCTTGGCCATCGCGCGTTATTGTTCGGACGTGGGGTTGCAGTGATATGGATGACCTTCGTTGATCGTGGACTAGTTGATCGAACGGTTGTCGGGGAGGTGAGATGACGAGGAAATAAAGGAGCGGGCCCAATACAATTAAATATAATTTAATCATATCAGGAGTAATTTGATTGGTGGGATAGGTTATTAATTAACCATGAGGGTTAATTAACCCTTTTAAATACGACTGGGAGGCGGGGATCATAATTAGTTGGAGATTCAATTAATTAATCACAATTAACATATTTTTATGGTTATTTTTCAACCAAAGGGGCAGGATATGTAATAATTTGGAAGTTTTATATAGTTAAAATAATACGGGAAAGGGTTGACTCATATAGGGAATTAAATAATAAAGTTAAAGTTAATATGAAAATGAATGGAAAGCACTAAGTATAAAAACATTAGAAGTATGTATTTAACTTATGCTTGAATGAAAAGGATTTTGATGAAATATTGCACAACTTTCCTAAGTAAAATAGGATTTTACTTAGGAAAATATTTTTTGGAAATAAATGAATGACATTATGAATGGTTTTAAGTACTTAGGATTTTTCAATTATTGGGCCGAGGGTCCGGTCCCTCCAAAAGTCAAGGAAATTCCTTGAGCCCCTCTAATTTTCAAATGCCTTAGTACTTAGGGGAAATTAGTGAAATGTTTAGGGAAAAATGGAAAGGGAAGTTAATAATTTGACTTTGTTTTGCTTGAATTTATTCCAGTGTAATGTCTACCTTGCACTTGTGATGAAAGTAAATATTAACACATTTAGAGTCATTATCCATCACATGTAATTCTGCAACAACATCTACCTAGCCTACCTACCTTAACCTACCATTTTTTCTTCTTTATTAGGGTGCACTTTGACTGGCAAACCCTTATCACACTTTCTTTTCTTTTACATGTAGAAATATATCTAAATCTAACATTATTACATCCAAGGGCTCAAATTAAACTATTGATCTCCTTTTATTTACTCTACTTATCTACTTATCTACTAAGATTAAACCGTTTGGTCAGATTTTATTCTCTATCTCTAAAACATAAAATTGAAAGATGAACTAGCCAAGCTTAAACTATTTGATTGTTCATCAATTGTGGCATAAGATACAAGTTGCACACAATTTTTTTATTTACATGAGAGAAAAAAGTAGTGGCATTTATACTTGCACACTTTCCTTTGCCTTTCTTTTGGCGGGGTTCATTTTATTTTACTTTTGTGGCCATTTTTTTAATCTTTTTACCCTTTGATTTTTCTTTTAGGGTATACCCTCTTTAAATTTTTTTAAATTTTTTGATTTTTGACAATATGGAAAACCTATGCAACAAGGGAAGGTATGAACATATTACATAGCCCATAAAGTCAATAATGATATATCAGACCTATTGGTATAGGAGCATAACACTAGCTCCACTTGGGGATGGCTTTTCCTAGTGAAAAGTCAAGAACAACAGGTCAGTTGTCCTCAGAATAATTTTGACTGAACTATGGAATCTTCTTCTTCTTGTTGATTTATTGTATGTATGACAGTAATACTTCTGAAGCTTAGGGCCTTCTCTTCGGGCTTCAACTCCAGCAAGTTGCTATCCACTCAAAGTTTTTGCATTACAAAGGATATAATATGTACATGTTAAAAATCAGGATATCCTAATAAATATGATCAAAGTAATGTTTCAAAATTCAACCATTAACTAGCCCATCTTCAGTTTCCGTACCATCCAAGTTTTTCAGAAAATATGTATTGTTTCCTTGTAAAGCATGAATAATATAAGGTTCTTTCGACAGGAAGTCAAACTTCCCATGTTTTCCCTTCTCCTCTCTTCTGGAATCCCATCTTAAAACTTTGTTTCCAAGTTGGAAATATTCTGCCTTGGTCCTTTTATCAAATATATTCTTTAGTTTCTCCTACAATACTTGGGATTTCTGATATACTTCCTCTCTGGTCTGCTGCAAATTGATAGTCTGATTTATTCTCCTTTGAATATCATTTGGTTGAACCTGAGCTTCTTGAAGAAATTTCATTATAGGAACTCCTAAAGATGAAGGAAATATAGCCTTAATGCCATAGACTAACTCATAAGGACTGGTCCCAATAGATTTTTTGGTGGTGAGTCTATCTACCCACAGTGCATTTGTAAGTTTCTTGTGCCAATTTTTCTTGTTTTCCTCCAATAATTTCTTAATAATGTTGATGAGACTCTTGTTGGAAGATTAAACTAGTCCATTACGTTGAGGGTAATAGGCTGTGAAATGGCTTAAGGTGATATGATATTTGTTACAGAAACTTATCATCTTCTTATATTTGAAGGCAGCAGCATTATTAGTTATGATTTTATCAAGACACCCAAATCTTGATAATATATTAGTTTCTAGGAATCCTATGATCACTGTGTCATTGGCTTGTCTGGAAGGAATTTCTTCTATCCATTTGGTAAAATAGTCTGTGGCAGTGAGGATCCATTTTTGTTGGCCAGAAGAAGGAGGATTTATTTATCCAATGAAATCCAGGCCCCATTGTTGGAAAGGTTTTTCAGGGGTAAAGGTAATAGTTTTCTCTTGCCTTCAAAAATTTGACATTTATGGCAAGCAGTGACAAATTTATTTACATCAGAGAACAAGGTTGGCCAATAAAATCCAGCTCTTAGGATATTTTCTGTAGTTTATTTCCAATAAAGGTGTCCACCACAGTCTCCTGCATGAAATTCATGGAGAGCCTTGTCAGCTTCATCTTTTAACAAACAATTGAATAGAATACCTTCATGATTTTTCCAAAAAAGAACATTATCTAAAATACAAAAATTTGAAGATGTCATCTTTAAAAACTTTTTCTTTGTTCTTGATAACCCTAGAGGAGCTTGCAGGTTTAATAGTACATAAATTATATCAGCATACCAAGGTGAATCTAAGAAGGCCTAGCTGATTTGTGGAGTCGCCATCTCCTATTCGTCATCCGGTTCATTAATATCCAGGGCTTGACAATTTGTTTATGTCATGAGTTGAGCCAATCCCTGTCTCTTTATAAGCTTTGTAGGTTTTATTTCAATATCATACTCTAATATGGTAGCGATCCATTTACCTCTTTTTCCCTCAATTCCATCTTGAGTGAAGATTTCTTTGACAACAACATTTGGTACATAGGCTATCACATGGGAATACAATATGTAGATTCTAAAATATTTAATGGATTTTACAAGTAAAAAAGCTTGTTTTTCCATGATGTTGTATTTTAATGATGCATCCCTTAGTGATTTACTAAAAAATTCTATAGGTTTTTCACATCCTTGATCATCCTTTTGTAATGAAATAGCTGCTACAGTGTGTTCTAATGCAAATGAAAATATTATGAAGTCTCTATCAAATTGTGGACTTGTAAGGACCGGGGTTCTGGTCAAAGCCATTTTAATTTCTTCAAATTCTTGTTTGGCGTCTACCATCCATTTAATACTTGAATCCTTTCTTAACATGTTAGTAAGAAATCTAATTATTTCAACTAAGCTAGATATGAATCTTCTCAAAAATTTGATTTTTCCTAGGAAAGCTTGAAGTTCTTTGACATTTCTAGGGTGAGGTATCTGCAATATAGATTCTATTCTAGCAAGATAAATTCTAATACCATCTTTGGAGATGATATGGCCCAACAGTTTACCTACTTCAAGACCAAACAAGGACTTCATTGGATTCAAAGAGATACCATACTTTCTGCATTCTATGAATACTTGTCTGAGATGGTCCAAATGCTATTGATCTGATTTAGAAAAAATAGTTAAATCATCCAGATATATAAAAAGAAAGTCATGAATTTCTTTTGCAAATGCAATGTCAATTGCTCTTTGGAAGGTTCCTTCTTCATTTTTAATTCCAAATGGCATTTTAACGTACTTGAATGTGCCCCATGGTGTTGTAAAAGCTATTTTTTCTTGGTCGTCAGGATGAACGAAGATCTGGTTGTATCCTGAGAACCCATCTAGAAGAGAAATCCTAGAAGCACCTACTACCCTTTGTAAAATGTGATCCATTTTAGGTAAAGGGTAATTATCCTTCAAAGAAACCTTATTTACATTTCTTAAATCAACACATAATATGATCTCTCCAGTTTTCTTCCTAGTAGGTACTAAATTAGACACCCACTCTGAAAACCTAATGGGATCAACTATCCTTGCTTCATACATTCGTTTAATTTCTTTTTCAATTAAAGGCAACATTACAGGGTTGATTCTTCTGACTTTCTATTTAAATGGTTTTTGATTTTCTTTTAGAAGTAATTTATACTGAATTATAGAGGTATCATATGATTTCAAGTATTCATAACTCTAGGAAAAGGCATCCTGGAATTCTCTCACTAGTTCAACATATTTTAGCTTTTGATCAGGAGACAAAGATTTAGATAACTTTATCATTTTAGGATTTTCTTCAGTTCCCAAATTATATTCCTCAATATCTTCTTTCAATGGTTCCATTTTGGGTTTCTTTGGAATATCATTAGAATCGAAAAGATCTTCTAGAGGAGTTAATCCTTTAGCCAAATGATTGTTTTTTAAATTAATGATCTCAGATTCTCCTTCTATAATCTCATCAACCTCCAATTTTTTAAGGTCTTGCATTTATTTTTTGGTGAAATTTTTTGGATGAAGCATTTGAATTACACTTTCTTCTAAAATGTCTATTTCTTGTTCATTTATTTGATCAGATTCAATGACCGTATCTTCATCTATGTTACTGTTAGAAAATTCATTTTCTAGATTCAGGAAATTGTTAATCTGATCATCATTTGCAAACACTTGCCAGTTCTTAAAATTGTCATGTATTTCTGTTCTGTGTCTAATATCATCTGTGAACTAATGATTAGGTTCAAATGGTAATTTACAAGTGCTGGCAAACATTGCAAGACTATGAATGTGCAAGTCTTGTTTTCTTGGGATTTTAGCAAGCTGAGTCTATAGAAAAGTATTGAGAATATCTACAACTGTTCCTCTATATTCTCTCAGTCTGGGATCATTTGTTAGAAAGTGTCCTTTAATCTGTTGAATTATTAAATTATAATCTCCTATGACAGATACTCTAATTTCCCCTAATCTTTTGACAAGTTTAAGACCTAGCAAAAGAGCTTCATATTTTTCCATATTATTGGTGCACTTAAAGTTTAATCTATAAGCATGGCCTTCAGCATGATCATTTTCAAGGTTATGTATCCAAATTCCAGCTCCTGCTCCTAACTTGTTAACTGAACCATCAAATTCTAAATGCCAAAGAATTTTATGTTCATAATTGGTGTCGGGAGTTTCAGGAACTTTTTTAACAGTGAGATTTGGTTTTTTACTTTCTTCTGGTTTCTCTTGGGTATTTGATGTTCCATTGCCCTCAGAGATTTTCTGGATTTGAACATTAGATTTTTTATTTGTAATTTCTTTTGGTTCTATTGCTAGAACTTCTAATTCAGTGGGAGGATCAATTTTAGAATTATAAATAATAAATGAATCCATATCATAGTGTACTTAGTAGATGGGGAAATTTCTAGGTTTCTCCTGACTACTGACTACATTTTTCATTTAAGTTTCTCTGTATAGTTTCTTTGGGTGACCAAACACTAAAATAGTAGCATATGACATGTCCAATTGAAGAGATCCTCCAAGATTTGCACCCCAAGATCTGGACAATAGCATACCATATTTTGGAGGAATATCTGCTACTACTATATCCATCAAAATTGTTTTTCCAGGGTATTGAACCAGTGAAACACACAATTCTTTGATTAATCCTAAACATCTCACCTGATTTGAATCAAAAGAAAAGAGATCTTTGTATGGTCTGGTGATATCTAGGTTTAATTTCTCCATTACAGACTTGGGCATTACATTGTGAGATGCCCCAAAATCAAGCATGGCATTATGAAGTATTTTATCATGTATGTTCAAACTTATATAGAATGGAGGAGTTCCTCCATTACCTAGTTTTCCATTTACTTTATGGCCAAAGATTAATCTAGGTTGGTCATCAAAAACATTTACTGAATCATCACTTCCACTGATTTTGAGTGATCTATTGATTTGACTTCGGTAGACATCATGTTTAGCTAATTCAGACAATGGAACAACTATTTTTAATTTTCCTACTTCAGCCTCTATATTAAAAGGTTTTTCAGTCTAATTTCTTGTATTTCAAAAAGTTAGATTCTCCTTATCTTCTGTTTTTTCGGTATTTTTCTCCATCTCAGGAGTGGGGATGTGGCTGAAGTTGTTTCCGAATGAACTTTTGGAGGTTCCTCTATATTTCCTTTAGAAGGAAGAGTATTGGAAAGTTTTCTGTTATTCAGTTGACTATCAGATACATCTTCAATTATTGGGTTAGTAGGATTAGGATCTAATCTAGAGAGAATATGTACAGGGGAAGTATTGGTTTTACCTTTGAGGGGTTTTTTTGTAACTTTCTGTTTACTTGTTTTTGGGACATCAATTCTTATGCTCCTCAAATTATATTGCTTATGGACTTCATAAATGGTTGTATCATATTCCTCCTTGAAGTCAAATGATTCTCCTGAATGAGTTTGGAATTGTTTAAGAATGTGAGCTTCTTGATCATCTTGGGTCAAGAAAATTTCTAGTTTGTTCTTGCATCTAGTCAAGTTGTTTATTTGAGCATCTTCTATTGGTTCATCAGAATTTGAGGTTTCAACATAATTTTCCTGGAATGGGGGCCTAATGTTTTGGTCGAGACTATTTTTTCCAGTATTTTAGTTTTGGTTCTTTCTAAAATTTGGATTTCTCCCAGTATTGCTCGGTTGAACATCCCAAGGATATTTCCTTTTAATTGTTTCTACTCTATCTCCTAGCCTTTCCATCCCTTTAATACTAGCATCTAGTTTCTTTTCAAAAGCTGAGCGTTCTTCATTTAAAGGTATTCTCCTTTCAGTTCTAGCTTTAGCTCGTCTAGCTATCAAGTTGGCTTCAACACTAACAGATATACTTTGCATATCTTCTAAAGTTTGAGGAGATCTTTCCCTAAGCTAATACGCCATCTCAGAATCAAATCCATCAGGGAATTTGATTAATTCTGAAACGAGAGGAGGTTTAAGGTTTTGGGGAATAACATTGTAAACATCATTTAACCTAGTGCAGTAATCTTGCACAGTCTCTTGTGTTGCTCTCTTTAGATTTCCATAGTCTGATAAGATTTGAAGAGGATCTTTCTTCTTTTCCCATTTGTTTAAAAATGTTCTATAAAAATCTTGTAAGTCAGTGACACTGTTTGCAGGAAGCGCTCTAAACCAGGTTCTAACTTCTCCATTAAGACTTTGAACAAATATTCTCATTCTTACATCATCAACATATATTTCATAAATTTCAAAATAATCAATCATCTTTTTAGTATGCTATTGTGCAGTGTACATTCCAGAACCATCGAAAGGAGTGATTTTACTTTGGTAGTCTTGGTGCATAGCCGCTGGATTGGCTGGTAACACTAAGGGAGCATATCTATTTGCCATTGCAGGAGGTAGAGATAAAATAACAGTTGAGGTTGGTCTGGGAGTGGTGGATGGAGGAGTAGAAGAGGTAGTTTGAGGTTGAGATGTTTGAGGAAACATTGATGAACTTGGAGAGGCTGAAGTGATCACAGAAAGATTTGATGTTCCTTCAGAGGTAAGATCAGATTGTATGGATTCTCGCAAATGTTTATCAAGATGTGAAGTAACAAATTCAAATTGTAAATCTTAAAAAAATAATGGGTCTTGAACCAAATGGGACAACTCAGAGTCAGAAAAATTTCAAATAAAGATGTTTCAAATTGTTCATCAAAAGGTTCGTCCTCAAGGTAAATCCACTTCATAGGACATGATATTGATCTATAGAGATGCCGAGAACTAGCAGAACTTTCTTGGCTTTCTTGTATCATAAGAATTCTAGGGATCAGATTCGAATTTTCAAACACAGGTGGTGGACTTGGATCAGGATTAGCCTTGGTGTAATGAGTCCTTTCTGAAGCCAGATTTATAGGTGAATTTTTTTTTTTTTTTGTTAAAATGGAATCAACAATACAACTTCAACAATTTCTTTAAGAAGTTTTAGATATTGGATTTATATTTTCTTAAAGATTTATTTGACTAGAGGAACTGACCAATTATTTGAAACCGAATGTTCAGTTCATAAACTAGACCAAAGATAGACTGAAGCAGCATTTATATACTTATGCAATTGCAAAGCAAGAGAAATTTCAAAGGCTACTTGGCTAACTTCAGGCTCTGTTTGTAGTTTATAAAGTAAAAAATAGCATTAAACAAATTCTTCATTCCCCAGCAAAGTTGCCACTATGTTATCACTTAGATTTTCCTTGAAATTGTAGGGAAGAGGAAAGGGGTCTGACGTAACCACAAACCAAATTTTAGGTACAGAATCTAGCCAATCTGTACCTATAGAGGGCTCTCTCTTTAAGTTTTAGCTTTGTTTTGAAAGATATTAGGCTATTTATGAAAGTACATGGATTTTGATTGTGTTTGGGTGATGAAATTCTATAGCAGAAGGGTAAGACTGAATAGTTTAGGCCATTGGGCTAATGGAGTCAAAGAAAGATGGCTTAATTGGATTAAGTTTCTTAACAAGAGATGGTTTCACAGGGCGAGGTAATCAAATATGGAACAACTTAATTTCTAAAATGAATGAAATGGACTCAAAATGGGTGAAGGGAAATTAAGAATTCTTCAACATATTCAAAAGAGGGAACTTGAATGATTATTAATAAAGAGCAATTAAGTATTATTTACAAAATAATCAAAATGATTAAACTAGAAAACAGGAGAAATTAAGAATTCACTATTTATACTAGTTCAGAAGAAAACATTAAGAATAATAAGGATTGAAAACAGATTGCACTTAAGCACTTTCTGAATTATTCCTTTTTATTTTTCATTCAGATATGAAACATAACTGGTATAATAAACAATTATAAAACTTTAAAACATAAGATATAGATGACTTATTGATCTATTTTTTTATTCAAGAATCCTGTGAAAAGTCCTTTGCATCAATTCCTTATCCAGCTAGCCATGCAAAAACTGTCCAACAACACTTTATTCCAAAGTAATCAATATTACAGCAAAATCTATGAATTCCACCCCCTCAATACTCCAATTGAGGGAGTATTTATACAAAAAATTATAAAAAATATCTCCTAACAAGGTGAGATATAATTTAGGATGACTCATGAATATGTTACAAGAAAATAGAGATAAATGGTCTCGTCGATAAGAGAAAAGATAACCGATGTTGTGTTGTTTTCTTTTTTTATGAATGTGTTGGAGGCAGGCCCTATGATTTGGCTTGATGTTGTCCTCTCTAGTAATTATGTGCTGGCTGCTCTATTTTACTAATACTCTTTACCTGTACTGATACAATTTGACCTGTTTGAACTCTGTTTATCCTTTTTATCATGACTTACCATAGTAACTAATCAAAATTCATGCAAGGATAATTTTTACAAAAAGTCTAACATCTCTTCCCACCATTATGCTTCCGGTATTCTGGTTCTTTGAAGCCTCCTCAGAGTCTCATCAGTGTCTGTATATCTAAAAAAAGTAGGCTGAATTGGGAATAAGTGCTTTACCTCATGTTCAAGATAAAAAAAAATTTCCAGACTGTCATGAAGAATTTTGCCTGTAGGCAATGCTTTTTCTATTGATGAACTGGTCTAGTTGTTCGCATACTTATTCAATTTCTCAACATAGCTTTCAAGGCTCATTATTTTATCATCTAAAACTAAAAGACTTGGCAATTCTTTACTTAGAAAAATATCCAATTTCTTTGTAAAGGCATTGATCTCTTCCTGCATATCATAGCATCTTCTTTCTAGCTTCTACATCAGAGTTATTTTAGTAAAAAATCTTTTTACCTATAAAATTTTTCCTATTCTGTATTGGATGCCTAGCTCTTCAAGTTGATATCTGTTCTTGGTATTCAAAAATTGTATAAGCTCATTGGCTTCTTTAGGCATATTTTCTAATTTTTCTCTTACCTTTTGAACTTCTTCCTGAGCCAATTTAACTAAATCATTCTTCTCATACATTTTTTGAATTGATGGCCAGACATCATTTATTGACTGAATGATGTTGGCCCAAAGAATTTCTTTGATTTCTTTCAAAGTTTTCTCGAATGTGAGATCATTTTCCAATATTTTGACCAATTTTTATAATCTGTTGATCTCTCTTGTTTTCTCTGCAACATTTATCTTTTATAGATCATATTTTTGTTCTTAAGTGGTAAATTGTACCTTTGTTTTCTGGAGCTCTGTCACTTGGAGTTTCAATTCCTCCATTGATTTTATTAACTCTTCAGTGCTTAAATTGGAAGTGTTGCCCTATGATAGTCCTGCTGACTGATATGTTGTTGTACCTGTAATCACTTCTGTTGTAGATGATGGAATGTTTGGTTGTTTATTCTTTAATGCCTTTTCAAGTTCTTTTTCAGTCTCATTTAGTTGCTCATAAATTTTCAGCTGAAAATCCATCAATTCTTCTTCACAGTTTTTCTTTATGATTTCTGTAGTTTGTAGATGACTTGAAGATGGCAACTTTAGTTGTTTCCTTAAGGTTGCAATATCATCATCTTTCCTCTTAATAAAGGATTCTATAGCCTGAACATCTTTGGGATTATGACCCAATCCAATAATTATTTCTTCCAAAGTCTTTATTCTTTTGTCCTTATCTTGGGAAGAGGCTTTTTCAAGATGTAATTGAGCAGTAGTATTATCGAAGGAATTCTGTAATCTTTGGGCCATCATTGATTTATCAGTCAAAGTTGAGTAAATTATTTCACCAATTTATTTGTGCAGCTCAATCTGATCCAAAGGATGAATATCCTTTTCCATGACTTCAAAATTGGTTTTGACATAATCTGCAGCTATTTGAGGCTGCTGCACTTTGGGTTTGAAGTGACTCATCACCATTTTACCTTACCGGATGTCATAGGTTGACATCAATCTTTGTTGACTTTTGGGAGCTATCTTCAAATATTGATTATATACTTGAAGTCTTAATGGATAATTTATAGCCTTTATATTTATAAATGTCTTTTTAATATCCAAAGCATCCTTCACTGGTGGTTTGAAAGAAGATACTTTCGCACTTTGCTATCTTTGTATTTCTTTTCTCTATGAGTCAGTGGATGTTCCACTGATTGTGAATTTTTGCTGACTATCTAACTCTTCTTTCCTCGAACTATCAGTGGTTTCTTGAACAAATTCTACTTTTGAAAGAGGATTTAATCTTTTTCTTTTGACACCAGGTTGTTCTGAAGATCCATTGATAGGGGTAGTTGTTTCTGCATCTCTCTTCTTACCTTTTTCTTCATTTAGAGGAGTTTGAAAAATTGAAATTTCTGCCACATTAATCTAAGTGGGGGGAGTCTTTATTTGGGCTTCTTCCTTGGAAGTTTCAGGCTGCTCTGTCATTGTGAATTTCTCTGTGACTTGTGTATCAGCCTCCTTTTCCTTCCCTTTGGATGATATTGTGGCTAGTGCACTGATTTCTTACAAATTTTGCTGAGAGGTTCCAGCAGAAGAAGGACCAATTCCTGATCTTTGCACCTATCCAAAAGAATCCAGGTCAAGTATTTTCTCAAGGTATTTCATAAAATTTTCAACACTGACCTGTTCACTATCTTGTTCTACTAAGGTCCCTTCCATCCATTCATTCATATTTGCAAATTGTTCAATTTTTGGAATTCTATGGTGAAGGTATGGTGACAAATTTTTTTTTCATCCTTCTATCACAAATAAAACTGTTTGGGTCATAAGGTACCTAGTGGAAACTTTTTTTCATTTTGAGATAATCTTCTAAGATTCTTTCAGCTTCTTTTCCAGCATCTCTAGAATTACATACAAAAGAACCTAATTGACTCTTAATTCTGAGCTGAGATTTTTTCTTTGCATTGAAAAAATGGACTACGTCTAAATTTATCATTTGTCTGAAATTCTCTAAGGCAAAGAGCCTCATTGGGACATACTTTGGTAACTTGAAAGGACATAGCTCACACCCATATATTCTAATTTCTGTATGATTACGGTATATGTACCAATCACTTATCCTGTATTTCTTGGAAAGTTGGAGAATTTTCTTCATATCATTATTGACCCTAGGAGGGGAAACTCCCGTTAATAAGGTAGTTGCAGGGTGTACAAATAGGTCAATAAAATCATTCTAAGAATAAGTAGACTCAAAGGAATTATGGAAGATTGCAGACCAAAAAATTACAGACCTTGGATTTCCTTTGGTATCAAGTTTCACGACATGGAAGGGGAAACTCTCTGATTGATAATAGAGCATAAGATGGTATATAATAGTGGAATATTTAAAAAAAAATTCATCTTCCAATCTCATGAACTGGTCATGAATTTTATCAGCAATGTAGGAAGAAAAATCATATTCGATAGCATGGGGGCTCTCCAGGAGTAAAAATTTATAACAACACTAGGGTTAACTTATTAATGTATTCACTGGTGTTGAAACCCATTACAGAAGATATCATATTCAAAATGAGTCTCCCCATATCTGTGAAAAAAGTATATCCATAAGGAGGAGGGCCTTTGGGTTAATGTTCTTGAAGCATAAAATTCTGACAGAGCCGATTCAACTCTTCTTGGGATAAGTTGGTCGATTTTTCAAGTAAATATCCCATGGAAAGGGGAGTCAGGGCTTGACCAGGTTGAAGCTATAAAATTTCATTGATAGATTGAGTAGTTATTCAGAAAAAGACGGTTTGACTCGGGGACATGACTGTTCGTTGATTGGGATCATGATTGGCATGGTAGCGATCAATTATTTTGGGAAAAATATGAACTTAGGGTAAAAGATACATCGGAAGATTAGATTCCCACAGTCCCAAAATGTCAAAACCGTTCTGGTAACTATCTCTGCATTGGCAAAAAATTCTGAGATGATTTTCACAAAGGATGAGGTCTTTAATATGGAAATCCCTATCTGATAGAGGAATATAGTCTAAATATTTATGAGGGGCATTCAGTGGTGCAACATTCAAAGCCACATGAATTTCCATTTCTGGTTCTTGAGGATTTAGAAAGGAATTCAGGTTTTAATGGAAAAATAGGAAAAATTACGCGTCTGGGAATTTAGGAGTGGAATAAAGACCAAATCGAAGTGTGTTTTAGTCTTTTCCTATGGAATTAAATAAAAAAAAAATCAAGATTTGCAGGGTTCGACGGGAATTTGGATAAATAACTATTTTCTGTGAAGTGGACAGTGATGGAAACAGGTGTAGACAACTGTTGATGGATTCTGGATTCTTTGTCTACAAGTTTCTTAGCAAGGTGGCGGTTGACAGTCTTCGACAGTTGGTTTTGAAGTTTTTTGCATGGGACATTGGTCGCTGTACAAGATAATGAAAATGACGCGCATTGGTTTTTTTTATTTGCAAAATCAAAGGTTGGCGAGGTTTATATTTATGGAAGATGACATAAATAGGAAAGGTTGTTTTTTCATAGGTGAAAGGGTGGTAAGTGGTATACATCGCACCGCTTTTGGGGACGAGTGGTTTTCAGCGGAGGGCCAGCAATTCCATACAGCTCACGACACGTGGCTAGGCACTATTTGGAAAACCGCTTGGCCATCACGTGTTATTGTTCGGATGTGGGGGCGCAGCTATATGGATGACAGCCATTGATCATGGACTGGTTGATCGAATGTTTGTCGCGGAGGTGAGATGATGAGGAAATAAAGGAGCGGGCCCAATACAATTAAATATAATTTAATCATATCGGGGGTAATTTGATTGGTGGGATAGGTTATTAATTAACCATTAGGGTTAATTAACCCTTTTAAATACGGCGAGGAGGCGGGGATCATAATTAGTTGGATATTCAACTAATTAATCACAACTAACATATTTTTATGGTTATTTTTCAACCAAAGGGGCGGGATATGTAATAATTTGGGAGTTTTATATAGTTAAAATAACACAGGAAAGGGTTGATTCATGTAGGGATTTAAATAATAAAGTTTAAGTTAATATGAAAATGAATGGAAAGTAGTAAGTATACAAACATTAGAAGTATGGATTTAACTTATGCTTGAATGAAAAGGATTTTTATGAAATATTGCACAATTTTCCTAAATAAAATAGGATTTTACTTAGGAAAAGATTTTTTGGAAGTGAATGAATGAAATTATGAATGGTTTTAAGTACTTAGGCTTTTTCAATTATTGGGCCAAGGGTTTGGTCCCTCAAAAAGTCAAGGAAATGCCTTGATCCCCTCTAATTTTGAAATGCCTTAGGACTTAGGGGAAATTAGTGATTTTTTTAGGGAAAAATGAAAAGGGATGTTAATAATTTAACTTTTTTTTGCTTGAATTTCTTCTAGTGTAATGTCGGCCTTGCACTTGTGATGAAAGTAAATATTAACACATTTAGAGTCATTATCCATCACATGTAATTCTGAAACAACATCTACCTACACTACCTACTTTAGCCTACCATTTTTTCTTCTTTATTAGGGTGCAATTTGACTAGAAAACCCTTATCACACTTTCTTTTCTTTTACATGTAGAAATCTATCTAAATCTAACCTTATTACATCCAAGAGCTTAGATTAAACTATTGAGCTCCTTTTATTTACTCTACCTATCTACTTACCTGCGAAGATTAAACAGTTTGGTCAGATTTTATTCTCTATCTCTATAACATAAAATTGAAAGATGAACTAGCCAAGCTTAAACTGTTTGAGTGTTCATCAATTGTGGCGTAAGATACAAGTTTCACACAATTTGTTTATTTACATAATAGAAAAAAATAGTGGCATTTAGACTTGCACACTTTCCTTGGCCTTTCTTTTGGTGGGGTTCATTTTCTTTTACTTTTTTGGCCATTTTCTATTCTTTTTACCCTTTGATTTTTCTTTTAGGGTATACCCTCTTTACATTTTTTCAAAATTTTTTGATTTTTTGACAATATGGAAAACCTTTGCAACAAGGAAAGGTATGAACATATTACATATCCCATCAAGTCAATCATGATATATGACACCTATTGGTATAGGAGCATAACAGGATCACGTCAAAGGAGATTCATGTGGCTAGCTTTCCACGGTGGCATCGAGAGATAGTTGAGATTGTTTGTATGTTTGAGAAGAAAATGTTGACAAGTTTCATGGACTTATAGGTTCATCTTCTAATCCACCTGGTAGATGAGGTTGAATTAGTTGGGGTGGTTTCTTGTCATTGGATGTTCTTCTTAGAGAGGTACATGAATAAATTGAAAGGTTTTGTTCGAAAAAGGGAAAAACCTAAGGGGTCTATGGTAGAGGGGTAAATATCGTTTGAGTATTTCTATTATGCCAGGTAGTACATCAAGCAGATCGAAAAAAAAGAGAAGCGGAGTTGCTCCGAACGAGTGGAAAAAAGTGCTTGATAAAGAGTAAGTGACTTATAATTTTTCAAATTTACAAAAAGTAATTAATATTCATGTTGAACTTTGATATAATGTATATTTTTTATCTCTAAGTACTACATAATGTTGGTTTGATCTCATTAGCGAATGTATAAATTGAAGCAATCAATAAATTTTTTCTTTACAATTCTGAAGCGACACAACCATGGGTTGCATTTTACGAACATAAGAGGATGAAATGGGATAGTTATAGGAAAGGATTCAGATGGTTGAATGGTAGAAGTGTGCCTTAACCCGATCATTTAAAAGAAAATATGCCAAAAATATGCCCCAACAGTTGGGTGGATGATCAAGTCAGAGAGAAATACTGTGCTACCAGTCGTTACCTGCATGTTGAAGAGGATTCACTAAATGTAGGGATTGGTGCAACAACTCAGTAATAATGTTTTCAATTTATATCTAAATTTTAAACTTATATTAAGACATCTACATTTCATATTTTAACTGTTGGGTTATTATAAGACAAATGACACTATGATTTTTTAAAAAATTTTATAATAGGTGCATTTTTTCCCATCTATGTGGGCATATGGACACCATTTTCGCATAAAAAATGTCGATGCTGGAAACATCACAGAAGATTTTGGAGTGGAAGTCAAGTTTGATCAATCTAGTCAATCTATCCACCGTGATTAAAGCCTAGTACGAGGGACATTAGGTTACATCGGAAAGATACAAGAGATCATTAAAGTGGATTTCTCTTCTTTCCAATGTATTATTTTTAGGTGCAAGTGGTGGGGCACCTTTGATCGGAATAATGTAAAGGAAGATTGCAATAGTAGGCTGATATGTATAAACTCTAGAAAGATGTGGGATGAAGCTAAGGAGCCCTATGTTTTCCCCAAACACTGCAACCACGTGTTTTTTTACCCATATGTGTTGGATAGGGATTGTTAGTTCGTATTGACACATGACCCTAGATCAAAACATATTTTTGAGAACAATAGTGTTATCATGCCATGCGAGCTGAAATATAACGAGGGTGATCATGAGAACCGAGATTGATATGGTACATGTGTTATTTCCTCAATATTTATACTTCTTAAGATGGGTTATTCAAAACATTATAATATATATTTTGAATTAATTGGTAATTTTCATTGTGTTAATGTTAAAATCAATATTTCACTTGATAATTTGCAATTATGTTGATCTCAAAAACAATGGTGTGCTATATAAATAAGTTCTTTTTTTGTATCTAAGATCATGATAAAATAATGATAATTATAAAGTACATGAATTTATCTGCATTATTTTCTAAACTTTATTATGTTACAATAATTCATATTATTCTAGATTTATTGTTTTACAATTATTCAAAATTTACAAATTTACAAATTTAAAATTTTTAATAAATTCATTTCACATTAATAAAATTAAAATTTCACAAAGATTTTACATACAATTACAATAAAATTTAGAATTACAATTACAATTACAATTACAATTTTATAATTTTACATACAATTACAACTGAAATTACAATTACAATTTTAGAATTTTACATACAATTACAATTTTACAATTACAATCAATTCAAAGTAACGCAATTAAAATTTTACAAATATTTTACATACAATTAGAATTAGAATTAGAATTTTACAAATTTACATATAGACCATTACAATTACAATTTTAGAATTTTAAATTCAATTAGAATTACAAATATTACAATTTTACAATATCATGATCATTTAATATTAAATTAAATAATAAACATTCGTTCATGATAACCATCGTACAAACATCATATTTGACTAAAAAACACATTCAAAATCGCTAACATCATTGTGATCATGATCATCTAATAAAACACAATTAAAATTATATATTAACATCATCAAAACACAAACATCAAATATACATCTCATGTCAAATAACTCATTCTATCACACACACTTATATCTGCAGGTTGCACATTAAATGAAAATATCTAAGATGACCTAACAATATGCACATCATGATGATCACCAACATGTAAATTAAGTACAACTGCAACATGAAAATAAAACACATGGACCATATAAAAAATATACAACTATAATATAAATGTCATGGATCAGCTGGTGGTAGTACTGTAGGTTTTAACCCTGAACAGAAATTGTCAAGACACAAATCTTATAACATAAAATAAACAATAGCGAGAGCATAAAACATAAAACATATAAACACAGAGATTTTCCCCTGGATCCCAAATTGGACGACCAGCTTGATTTTTCATTATGTTCCTTTTAGTGTTACAACACATATATATCATGCTGAAGCATACATAAACCCTAATCCATTAACCCTGGATAAGAACATAACCTTAGTTCCCTTGACCGCATCTACAAAATACCAGGGGCCGAAAACCATCATATCCCAAAAAACCATGTGCAAAATCATGCACAAAACATGGGTGGGTCCGCCTATGAGTGGGACCAAACACCAAGCAAAAATTCGCCGGGGCGCTGCCCCAAACCCTTACAGGGGGGGCTGCCACCCCCCATGCTGCACCCGGCGCAACATACATCGCGTCGGGCTAGTGATGGAAAGAATATAACACACACCCAACATTCTCCCACTTGTTGTTTTCTTTCCACAGGGGGCCACAGGAGAGCTTAGTCATTGGGCCAATTCTCCAACACCAATTGTTTATCTACACCAAGAGAACTTCTGAGTGCTCATAGACTTGGTCAATGCATCTGCAACATTCTTCAAAGTGTCCACCTTTACCAGCAACACCCTTTTAGCCTCAACCATATCTCTAACAAAGTGATATTGAACATCAATGTGCTTTGTCTTTGAATGATAAGCAGGGCTCTTAGCCAAGAAAATTGCACTTTGGCTATCACAGTCTATCCTTATAGCTTTCTGCACCAACCCCATACTTGAACACAATCTCTGCAACCAAACTGCTTCCTTGCTTGCATGAGTGGCTGCTATGTATTCTGTCTCTATAGTTGAAAGCGCCACTACAGACTGTCTTTTACTCATCCAACTAACTGCACCTCCAAATAGGCTAAACACATACCCACTTGTAGATCTTCTTTGGTCCATATCTCTAGCCCAGTCTGCATCAACAAAACCACGAATATCCAACATTCTTTCCAATCCTTGTCTTCCCTGGTAGCACAAGCCATAATCACTAGTGCCACGTAAATATCTGAAAACCTGCTTCACTGCTATCCAATGCTCCTTCCCTGGGTTTGACATAAGCCTACTTAATACTCCCACTGCATGTGCAATATCTGGTCTAGTACATACCATTGCATACATCAGGCTACCCACTGCACTTGCATATGGAACACGGGACATATCCTCATCTTCTTCTTATGTCTTGGGACACTGTTCAGCAGATAACTTTGCACCTATAGGAATAGGAACACTCACAGGTTTACTATCCTGCATATTCAACCTCTGCAATATAGTCTTGACATACTTCCTCTGGTTTAACCAAAGCTTCCTCTTTGCCTGATCTCTCTTAATTTCCATGCCCAGAATATAGTTTGCAGCACCAAGATCCTTCATGTCAAATTTGGAGAACAGTCGGGTCTTCAAATCTCGGACAATTTGTTTGTCATTTCCAATCAACAACATATCATCCACATACAAGAACAAATAAATAACACGGTCACTAATTAATTTAAAATAAACACAATGATCCTCCTTGCTTCTGGTGAAGCCAAGTCCCCGTATATAGGCATCAAATTTTTGATACCACATCCTTGGTGACTATTTTAACCCATACAGAGACTTCTTCAACCTGCATACTATTTATTTCTCACCCTTCACCATAAAGCCTTCAGGTTTATTCATGTAGATCTCCTCTTCTACATCCCCGTGAAGAAATGTTGTCTTCACATCCATCTATTCTATCTCAAAATCAAATGCAACAGCAACAGATAAAAGTAATATAATAGAAGTAACCCTGGCAACAGGAGAAAAAATATCACCAAAATCAAATCCTGGCACCTGGGAATAACCTTTTTCTACCAACTGAGCTTTGTATTTCTCCACCTTACCTTCTAAATTCATCTTCTTCTTAAACACCCATTTGCTCCCCATGGGCTTCCTTCCAGCCAGAAACTCCACCAAATCCCATGCCTCATTTTTGTGCAAGGATGCCATTTCATCAACCATGGCCTCCTTCCAGAGTTGTCCATCTTCTGAATCTATGACCTCCCTGATAGTTCTGGGATCATCATTAGTTATAGTTAAGACAAAACTTGAACAGAAAGCAGATGGACTATATCTTTCTGGTTGCCTTCTTTCCCGAACTGATTTTCTCAAAGCCGGAGTTTGTGGCTCTTCCTCTTCTGAGTCTTATTCTTTTGTAGAGTCTGATTCATCCTCCTTTAGCTCAAACTCTATCTTCTCAGGTCCCTTTGGTAGGACTTCATGTCTAACAACATCTTTCACCTCTCTAAACACCACATCTCGGCTGTACACAACCTTCTTTATTTCTAGGTTCCAAAGCTTGTAACCCTTTAAAACATCCTTATACCTAATAAAGATGCACCTTTCAGATTTATTATCCAACTTGGTCATGTTCTCCTTTGGAAAATGTAAATATGCGTCACATCCAAATACCCTTAGATGTGAAAGAGAGGGTTTCTTACCAGTCCATAACTCATGTGGATTCTTATCCTCCAACACTTGATGAAGGTGATCTGTTAACCAGATAGCATGTAGTCCCCATTGCCTCTGCCCAGAATTATTGTCCTAACCCAGTACCATTGAGCATGATTCTTGCCTTTTCCATCAGTGTTCCGTTCATTATTTCTGCAACTCCATTTTGCTGAGGTGTGTATGGAGCAGTATTCTATCGTGCTATACCACACTTCCTACAAAACTCTTCAAATTCCTTCTTACAGAACTCCCCACCATTATCTGTCCTCAGCGCCTTTATCTTCTTCTCTGTCTAGTTTTCCACCAAAGCCTTAAATTATTTAAATCTGTCAAATACTTTAGATTTATTCCTCAATAAATATATCCATGTATTCCTTTAGAAGTCATCTATGAATGAAACATAGTACACAGACTTTCCCAGTGATGGAACTGACACAGGTCCAAACACATCATTGTGCACAAGTTCTAATATCGTGTTCGCCCTCTTAGCACCAGAAGGAAAACTCACCCGATTCTGCTTCCCATATATACAATGTTCACAAAAATCTAAATCTAGAGAGAAATTAGACATACCTTCTACCATACCATTTCTATGTACTATCCGAAGGCCCTCCTCTCCAATATGTCCAAGCATTTGATGCCATAGCATGGTCTTTCCTCCAGAGATAGCTAGGCTTTCCGCTCCACTTTCAGGAACCACATAACTATTACACCCATCAATAAAAGTGCTACCTTGTAGCCTATACAGAGTTCCAGTTCGAACTCCCCACATTAATACCAGTGCTCCCCGAACCATCTTGCAGGCAGCTTTCTCGAACATTGTTTTTACACCTGCATCATCCATCTTGCTTACAGAAATCATATTTCTGGCCAATGTAGGAATATAGAGAACACCAGGAAGTGTTATAATCCTTCCATCTTGCAGCTTCAGCTTGACCTTTCCACGTCCAATGATTCTAGCCTTCCTATCATCCCCTAGGAAGACATCACCACCATCATATTTCTCATACTCATATAACCACTCCCTAACGGGAGTGAAGTGAAAGGATGCACCTGAGTCAATCAACCATGACTCATGATCTACATGTGTACTTGAAGAAGAAGCCAAATACACATCCCCACCTTCATCCGAGGTGGTTTTTGCCTCTCCAGAAGGAGCATCATCAGATGCCTTTCCTTTCTCAGGAGCTTTAGATCCACACTCCTTTTTGTAATGCAATTCCTTTATGCATTTCCATCATACCTTTACAAAATTTCCAGGGGATTTAGATCTCCCTATAGATTTAGATCTCCCACTCGAAACCTTATTCTTGTTTCTATTTTGGGACCTTCCTCGTACAGATAAGGCATCTCCATTCTGGCCCTCCATATTTCTCTGTCTCATTTCCTCCGAAAGCAAGGCTGAGACAATGCCATCAAAATTCAAGGTAGTTGTATTGCTACCTATTGCAATAACCAGACTATCCCACAAGTCTGGTAGAGAACACAAAAAAGTGATGCACTTATCTTCATCTAAGATTTTAATATCAATAGATGACATCTGACTTACCACAATATTGAAGGAGTTTAGATGCGCTATCACCAAGTCTCCATCCTTCATCCTCAGGTTATACAACTTTTTCTGCAGGAACTTATTCACCAGAGACTTAGATTGGTACAAAGTCCCAAGTTTTTCCCACAAATTCTTCACCGTAGCTTCCATAGATACATTCAACAATGTTGAATCTGAGACACACAATTGTATTGTGCTCTTAGCCTTCCGATCCAGTTTCTTCTAGTCTTCATCTGACATTTTCGTTGGTTTAGTACCTGGATCTACCATGATCCAATAATCTTTATCCACCAGCAAGTCCTCCATCTTGAGCTTCCACAACTAAAAACTTTGACCATTAAATTTCACGATATCTATCTTTCTGCCGCTCGCCATCTTCTTTCACCACAAGAATCGATCCCACAGATCTCCCACTGAACAGGGTCTACCTCAGGGCTGAGCAAAAAACCCTCAGGAGCAAAGGCGTCCCCTTGAAGCCAAAATAGCTTCGATACCAAATGTAGGTTTTAACCCTGAACAAAAATTATCTACACACGAATCTTATAATAGAAAATAAACAATAGTGAGATCATAAAACATAAAACAGATAAACAAAGATATTTTCCCCTGGATCCCAAATTGGGATGACCAGCTTGATTTTTCATTATTTTCCTTTTAGTGTTACAACACATATATATACATGCTGAAGCATACATAAACCCCAATCCATTAACCCTGGATTAGAACATAACTATAGTTCCCTTGACAATATCTACAAAATACTAGGGGTCGAAAACCATCGTACCTAAAAAAACCATGTGCAAACTAATGCACAAAACATGGGTGGGTCTGCCTTTGAGTGGGACCGCGCGTCAGCCTAATCATGGAAAGAATATAACACACACCCAAAAAGTACAACATCAATATTAGTACTAGTGGAGGCCTACTCAGTCACTGGTGCAGCCTCGATGGTCAATGGTCCAGCCTGCTCATGATCATGAGTATTGATGGATGCTACAAGCTGCTGACTTGACGTGGCTAATGGTCTAGCCTCATCTCCATGATGACTGCTGCAAGAAGCTAATGAAGGATTATGCTCATTTGCCGCGGCACGAGGTGAACAATCATGATATGATGAGATTTTTCTCGTGAACTTTCCATCATGTGCTGTGGCTCAACCATGCCTATAACAGGCAACAATCCTCCTTAGTCGCGTAAAAACTCTCATAACTCCTACGACATTCTGCATCAGGATGTACATGTCATGAGGTATACCTCTCTGCATCTGTAATAACCTATCATTGGCATGTATGTCTCTATAATAAGTGGGCCTAATGCCTGCCTCAATAATCAATGCACTGAGTTGATCGCCCAACTCCATCCAGTATCTAGCATCAAGTTGATTGCGCCTAGCAGAAGGCGATACCAGTGCACCAGCAGGAGTAGGTCTCTCTCCACCGGCCTCCTGATCATGATCCTTGGCATCTACCATGCCCTGATCGTCATCGGGATCCACACCTAGATCATGTGGTGGTGCTGGTGGCTCGTCGCCATCAAAAGAGAAAATTTTTGCAAAATATAACAAGTACATAACAATAATTAGACAATTTCATTACACAATTTAATAAAAACAAGTTAAATAACATGTTACAATAACTATAAATAAAACAATAATATTACCTCTATCATCTAGTGGCTCATCAGCAATGAAGAGGATGTTGGCACACCCTCGCCAATAAAAACCCAAGTAAGGACAGGCGACCATAATTAAGTGATGCTCATCAACACTAGCTAGCAACTCTAGTGCATCCTACGACATCGTCGATGGAAATAGAGTCTCTTCCCTCTTGGGCATCATCTACCCCCACATGTGCATACGTGCCTCAAACGTCAGCCTACAAGGTTGCCGAAGAAAATTAGGCCTCGTCTTTGGAAACCTCTCAAAAAATAGGAAAAAAAGCTCTGAAGCAGAAGGGAAGTTCACCCTCCCTTGTGCATGAGCACGAAATCTATCTAACGCTATACAGAACTGTCACAAAAAAATGGTAGACCACCTGACAAGTCATGGCTCTTGTACTAAAGATTCAACATAATATAAAAGCGAGCAACTAATGCGTTGCCCATCACTGGTGTTGTGAAAAATAGTCGAAATGATAAGTCAGAGACACTTCACCTCATCCCTACTAAATGCACCAATACGTAACTTACCTCCAGCGACCCGAAACTCTGGAGGAGATAGTGCATTTGCTCCAATGTATCTCTGGGAGTAAACTATCCGACTCCCTGCTACACAGCTAGTCGAAACCTCTAAAAGTGAGGGAAAATCCACCCCTCTCCTCGATATCCCTTTAACAAAATATATCCTCCTCAGTGGGTTTGTACAACTGGTTGATACCAACCCGAAAATCCTATTGCTGGACATTCCACCTTCGGATAAGATGCCTTGAAAACAAACTATGGCCCTTTAGGGAAGTAGCCTCCTCATAGAACTTGAGGAGGCCTACCTGCCTTAGGAGCCCCTGCCTAGCTGTTGTAATAGGGCGAGGGTATGCATCTCTCTCCCTCTCTCGTGCCACCCACAGGAGAACTATGTTATACAGCTCTACCTTTTGTTGTTGTTGACGTTCCCCCTCTTCTCTCCTTTCATGTCTCTGAATGATTGACATATTAAACAATTTTTTTTTATTAAATGACATATGTTTTTAGAAATATACATATATAATTTTTTTTTTAAATAAAAATAAAATAATAGTCGGTGCGCCAAAAGCATTGTCATGCACCGGTCCCATTGCATCTATCTATGGAGTGCTCTGCCATTGGTGCACCTAATAATATTAAGTGCCCCAAAGACAGTTCTCCATAAGAAAATTTAGCTCACTGTTGACTATGTACAGTGTTAGGAGGGCGGTGCGCTAACTAAACTCTGCACCCAGGGGTCTATAGTTAAGTCAGCGAACGAACCTCATGCCATCATGACATAGTGAACGGTGCAGCCTTTTACAAGGCTCCACCGTTGATGCAGGCAAAACACAAAAATTCGTGCATTGAAAAAAACAGTTGTCCCAGGGCCACTATTTTGGTCAACGCACTTCGTTGTTGCTATTCCACTAGGTCAACGGTGCAGCGGGGTAACCGACTGTGCTGCACTTTAAAAAAAAATTTTAAATAACACGGTGCTCCTTCGGTACCACCCCAGAACTAGTATGGATACCATTAGCACCAGTTTACCAGGTCGAACTATTGAACATGTCAAAATGCACTGTGCGGTTCATTGAAAAAATTACCCACCCTAGGGTGGATAATTTAATCAACGCATCGTATTTCTGCTATTCCACATTGTCAAAGGTGCGGCCTGATAAACTACTGCACACCACTTTTTATTTTTTTGAAAAAATAACATGATGCGCCTATCGGTACTGCCCCGGAAATGGTGTGGATACCATTAGCACCAGTTGTAGTGCGGCTTGTACATTTACAGGCAACACTATAAACATGTGCAAGCCAAATGGCTTGAGCGCACCGCGTGACAAATTTGTTTTCCTTTTAGATGGTTAATTTTAAGGTTATTTGAAATTCTAATTCGCTAAAAGGATTAATTATGGAAAAACAAGAAAAATACTTGTACATTTTCCCGTTGAGGAGGTATATTGGCTATAGAATTTGCAAAAGAAAATTTGTCCACCGTTTTACAAAATTCAAGTTGGAGATTGGTGGGAAATGCTCAACAAAAGTGCATGCAATGAGTGCAATGGGAGCACTGATATTAGGGTGGCTCAGACAAGGGTAAATTTCATTGGCGCTTGAGAGCTCTGTAGCACTGCAAAACTAAAAAATGCAGTTTTTTTGCCATAATTTTTTTTTTTATTTAACCCTATTCAGGTGCGCAGATTTTTATGGGCACACCGATGCGTTTGATTCATTTCGCATTGGGTAGTTTCTATTTTCACACACTTTTTATGAGGCACTAGTGCAAACATTTTGTAAAGCACCGGTGCGCTACAGTAGTACAACACACTTGGCAGGTGTGTACGGAGCACACGGTGTCCGGTTCGCCAATGGTTTGTGGAATTTTTTTGCCATAATTGTTTTATTTCAACCTCATTCCGATGCACGGGGTTTTATGGATGCACCGGTCTATTTCCATCACTATGCACCAGGAGGTTTCTGTTATCGTGTGCCTTTTATGAGGCACCGATGCAGACATTGTGTATAGCACCATTGCACTTCAGCAATAAAATGCACCTCGCGGATGCATATGTAGCATACGGTGTCTAGTGTGCAGATGTTTTGTGCGGTTTTTTGGCTGTAATTTTTTTTTTTATTTAACCCTATTCTGGTGTGCGGGGTTTATGAGCACACCAGTGTGTTTTCTTCATTTCGTACTAAGAAGTTTCTATTTTTGCGCACTTTTTATGAGGCACTGGTGTGGAAATGTTGTAAATAACTGATGTGCTAGAGAAATACAACTCACCAGGTGGGTGTGTATGGAGCGCATGGTGTCCGGTGTGCCAATGTTTTGTGCGATTTTTTTGCCGTAATTTTTTTTTGTTTAACCCTGTTTTGGTGCACGGGGTTTTAATGGAGCCCTGGTGCATTTGCTCATTCTACATCGGGTGGTTTCCATTTTCACGCGCTTTTATGAGGCACCGGTGTGGAAGTGTTGTAAAGGACTAGTGTGCTACAAAAATACAATGCACTAGGATTGTGTGTATTGAGCACACAGTGTCTCGTGTGAGAAAATTTATTGTGTGGTTTTTTTACTGTAATTTATTTTTTAATTAACCTCGTTCTGGTGCGTAGGGTTTATGGGTGCACCAGTGCATTTTCTTCATTCCGGACCAGCCAGTTTCTATTTTTCGCGCAGTTTTATGAGGAACCGGTGCAAAATTGTTGTAAAGAACTGGTGCGCTAGAGAAATACAACACACCAAGTGGGTGTGTATAGAGTGCATGGTGTCTGCTATGCCAATTTTTTGTGTGGTTTTTTGGCCATAATTGTTTTTTTATTGAACCCTATTCTGATGTATGGGGTTTTAAGGGAGCACCGATGCGTCTGCTTCATAATGCACTGGGCAGTTTTTGTTTTCGCATGATTTTTATGAGGCACCGATGTGGAAGTGCTGTAAATGAATGATGTGCTACAAAAATACAATGCATCAGGTGGGTGTGTACAGAGTGCATGGTGTCCAGTGTGCCAATGTTTTTTGTGCACCAGTGCTTTCTCGTTTTGAACAGACTAGTGCATTTTACGGTGATAAGCGCACCTGACGAAATACATTCGAAAACACCTCTGCCCACCAACCTCCTCTAGTAACCTCTACTAGAAATATATGTCTAGGGTATTTTTATAAGGGGTTCGTCAAAAACATAAGCTAGAGGGTCTTTTCCTTTTATTCGTGGAGAGGGAACCACCTACATTGCAATCGTAAGTTGGAAATCTTGTGCGATAAGGTAAGGTTTTATGATGTTTCATGTGATATTGGATATGTTTTTCAAATGGCTATGAAGTGGGGGGCGGAGCTATTATGGTGGGGCCAACCGTCACATCACAAGTTAAAAACAAGTACATTGCAGGTGCTTCCAAATGGTAAGTTGAAAAATTTGTGATCCAATATCTCACAAATGGACAATCGGTTTTAAGTTTTAGTTGCGAAGTGAAATTCTATCTTCTAAAAAATGCAATGGACCATGGGAAAAGGCTAACATGGAGGGATGGCCCACTTTAGTCGAAATGGGGGAAAAGGAAGCCGGAGTAAACAATGATATAGCAGTGAAAACTATAAAGTAAAAATATAAAACGAAAAGTAGAAAAATGGTAAGTTTTAATGATTTTCAAGGGAAATGAAATGAAAAAGGAAGTGTGGCAGGTGACTGGGTACCTCTTTGTCTTCTATTTTATTTTAGAAAATTTGTAGGAGACAACAATGTAAAGGATTTTGGGATTTTTCCTATGCGAAAAGTGATTTTGAATGTGTGGGATTGTAATGAAATATATGGAAATATATGAGAGGGGAAGGAAATGTAAATAAAGGGGAAATGAATCAAATGAAATTATGATGGGGATATATGTTATGGTTTAAAACCTTAAGATATAAGTTAATAATGAGGATTTAAAATATACAAATAATTTTTTCCATCAGCGCATTTAGACTAGCAGCGAATCAAATATTTTAAAATACAAATGAAGCTTTTATTTTTCTTTTTTGTTTCCCTAAAATTTTTTTTCTCCTCATTTGTTTAGAGAATATAGCACCTAACATTTTATTTTTCCTTCTTTATCTAGAGCATCTAACATCTAACATTTTATTGACATGGATGCCTACAAAAATAATAACATTCCTAACATTTTAAACTTTTTTATTCTTTTTCATCCATATCCTACCTTAATATTTTGAAAAGTATTTAACTACATATTCTAACTTATCAAAAAAAGTGATGTTACAACATCTCCCTTGGTTCAGATTAAACTGTTGAACCAATGTTTTTTTTTATCTAACTAATTAATCTGTCAAGATTAAACAATTTGACAAATTATCTTTCACTGCCTATTAACAAGCAATTTAAACCTAATTCAATCATGCTAAAAAATCCATGATTGAATTCTATTGAACTTTTGTGGCATTTCAAACAAGCTGCACACAATTTATTTTCAAAAATAAGCTAAATTAAGATTAGTGGCATTTGGAGGTGCAACACTTTCAGAAATTTATTGCTTTTCTTATTTTTTATGGGGTTCACATCTTATATTTTTTTATTATAAAATATACGCTCTTTCGATTTTTTATTTATTTTGAAAGTTATTTGCATATTGAAAATCACTTTACAAATTAATTTTGACATATAAAATAAACTCATTGACCATGAGATCCTATGAAATATATGACCCTAACAAGATTAATCCTAGGGTTTGGGAAAACACCAGTTGTGTATGGAGAAGCTAGAAAATAACATGTTGCTTCCAAGGAAAATTTCAAGATGAAAAATAGCCATTAAAATACTTTTATGTCAAATTCCCAAAGCTAGAATTCACTTGTGACATGAAAACTATGTTGTCTTCATAATTTCTCTAAAACTTTCACTGACTAATATTGTGTACAAGGAAACTATCATGCAAGACTGAACAGTTTAGACAATGAATGAAATATCAAAATTAAAAACATTCTAAATGTTTTCAACCAACCATTACATATTCTCCGTCCCTGTTAAAGACGTATCCTCCTTATTTTCCTCATCCACATTATCATCCACTGTCGCATGTCTCTTTTTCTTTATTTTCATCATTTTCCTTGATTCCAAATTCACATGCCCTTCATGGAATTTTTATTGCTTGGATTTTCTCATTTCTAAAAAAAATAAAAAATAGTATAAAAATACACATAAATCAATATAGTGATAGTATTTCCATAAATTTCCTCCGTACTACCTGTTACTAAAAAAATCCAAAATCATAGTATAAGATGCACTTTATGCTTTGCACTACCAATCTTACTACCATTTACCAACGTAATATAAATTATAAATACGATAGAATAAAAATAACAAGCTAATTCAACTTTCCACAAACAATGTTATTTTATGAGAAAATTAAGCTACAAAGGACAAATTCCCGACTTAAAAATGATGTTACCGAACTTCAATTTCGACACGCTATACATTGAAAATGTCAACATTCCAACGTGATATACGTTGAAAATTTCAATGGTCCCGAAATAAGGGTACTATGTCCCTCCCTCTTAATAATATAAACATTTACAATAGAATAAATGTTTTTAAAAGAAAATTTTATTCAATACCTTGATAATATTAAAATTTACCTTAATTTAACTATTGATAAAAACACAAGAAGAGGGAATGTATGTGTGATGCCTCGGTGTGTCTGTTATAAATTTCTACCTATCATTTCCATTACATTAGAAGGCTATGACCATCTAACTTCGAAATATTCTTGTAATAGGTTCCCCTCTACAATGAGACAAATTCTTTGATTTTATTCATGAGTCTGATTACCCAGCAACTGAGTAAAGGAGACTCCTAATGAAAATGTGGATAACTTACATCATCTTAAAACATAGCATGAAGTTATAGATTTCAAACTCTCATAATTCCTTGCAGAAAATATGGCTCCCAATCTCATTAATTATGCCCTAGTTGGAAATTTATCTTGCCGCTAGCCAACCCAAGCCTTTTATATTCATGGAACTTGATCTCATTGGGATAAGGATGTATCTCTTCCTTCCTGTTCATAAGAGAATTTCATATTACTCTATTTGCTCACAAAGAGGATTGGGACCATATTTTTGAAAGGGAGCCTTGGTTTAGACTCAAGGCACCTACTAGATCTACAATCAAAATTTAGAAAGATGGATGATGAAATTTCCTACATTATATTGCTGCTAGATGGGCTCACTCCGAAAGTCATCGAGAAGGTATCCAAAACCAATCGTACTTGTCCATTTTTTCTTACTTATCTGAGTCATATAGATATAAAGGAAATTTCCCCTGATGAACAACATGTCTCCCACTATGAGGGCGTTAATAAAATGAATTTTCCTTGTTTTGTGATTTTTAATTGGTGTTTTTTGGAGGATCTACAAGCTAGCGACTTTAGAACACTGTAACACCCCTATGCCTACTCTTGGGAAAATTTTTGGATCATAGTTTAGAATTTTGTAGATTAACACGGTGTTGATTAATTTGGACCAACAAGAAATAATTGTAAAGGTTATGCAATTGTGCCCCAACACAAATTGTATCAAATATAAACATATTTTTAGTTCATATTTAAAAAACAAAATTTTCTTACCAATGTCTAATTTTTTACATGACATTAGAGCATGTTTGTTGAAACCTTCCAATAACCCATGTTTAGTACTTCTACTTGAGACAAGAAGTTGTAGGAAGGTTTCAACAATGGGATGCCCAAGGTTCATGCTTGAGAAAAGTACTATGGGCCTATGATATTTTTTCTTTAGGTATTTGATCTATTTTTTCTAAGAGTGTAATCCAAGAGTAATAATTTGACTACATTAAATCTCAGATACAATAATAGATTATAAGGTCCCTCCAACTTCATACCATCAAAATGAAAATATAAATGTTGTTAGAGGATAATGACTTTTGGAATTTTGTAAAGACAAAGGCTAAATGACATACCAATAGATAAAATTGGTAAAAAAATTAAAAGGAAGATAGCCAAAACAAAGCAAGTCATCCTAGACTCCACGAAGGATCCCTCACATCATCCATAAGTCACCAATAAGGATATGTTTAATGCTATCATAAATATATATCATGGTGAGAACATCAATTGAAATATGCTTCTAAGGAAGAAGCTTAGAGCCACACAAATGAACAAAATAGATACCACAACCACTTATTTGATAAAAATAAATAAGCTCCATGATCAATGTACAACAATACGAAAAGAGCTCAAGAATGAAGATTTAGTACACATAGCCTTGAATGGGTTTTCATATTCTTGGAAACCTTTTGTCTAAGGTTCTTATGCCTGAGAAAGAAATATATATAACGACCCACTTGGTAGCGAAGTGTTGAGGAAAATTGTCCCACGGTGGAAGTAGCTGATCCCTCATAGTTAGTAAGCCTTGAAGAAAAAAAGGAAATCCCAATCAACAAATATTTGGATAAAGTTGAAGCAATATGTGATGGTACCCTTAGCCTCCACAAGGGAGGATGAGAAAGGTGAATAGTTGGATAAAATTGAAGAGGAAACGGAAATTTACCCTTCTAAACTCTTGAATAATGAGAATCAATCAGACTCGGATGCCCATCAAAAGATATTTGGATGAATTTGAATCAATATTTAATGGTATTCTTAGCCCCCACATTGGGGGATAAGCAAGGTGAATCGTTGGATTAAATTAAAGTGGTGACGGAAATGGAAACTTATGAACTCCTCAATGATGGGAATCAATCAAACTCAATGAAAGATCTGATTAAAAAATATGACAAGGAATGGGTGAAAGTAAAGAAGGATGAGGGAAATAAAAACAACAATCAAGTGACATTGTTTGCACAAGACATAGATTCGATCCCCATAACATGGGGTATGCAATCTCGATGCGGTTAATTCTTTTTATATCTTGTGATATCTAATAGTTAACTGATCATGCCACTCGTCTTGCATAGTGTATCTCTAAGATATTCGCATTACAAAGACATGCCCTTGACGAAAAAAAATTACCTGGCCAACTCTATTGGTGGCAGTTCTGGTCGACAAGGAAATCATTGTTTCTTGTCTAGCTCTCACACTAGCCACAACACCACAAAATTCACTTCCTTCATCAAATTTTACACTGATCATGGCCAACAACTGGAATGAGATAACAAAATATAGCTCTCACACCAACCGTAACACCACAAATTTCATCTCCTTCATCAAATTGTTCGTCGATCATGGCCAACAGCTGGAATTAGATGACAGAATATATATGAGTAGAATTGAAACTACACAAAAATTTCTATGCACACACATGTAAGTATGATAGTTGGAGTTTTATAGTGTTAAGTCATAGTCGATCCAATCCAGCCTTATCACCTTGGGTGTTAGTGGTAGTCCACTTTCCTCTGTGGGCACATGTAAGGTCTTCCCTCTTGGGATCTTACCCACTTTAAAGTAGTGGAATTTTGTTGCAGAAGGGAATGTTTATAGTTATTTATCTCAGAGATAATCCTAATCATCCCTATCTTAGGTGGGATGCAAACATCCTAATTCTTTATTCTTTATTAATAAAATCATTATTTTTGGGGGATCAGAGAAAAATAGCTGGCACAATCATTATGCTTGGACTTTCGATTGACTATAACAAACAACTAAACTGGTGTCGAGAACTCACCAACACTGAACTGGGTCGTTGCTACGTGTCACTACATCACTAGATTTTATTTCCAGAGGTTATATAGTGAGACTCAAATCTAGTTGAGGGTATCTTGCTTGGAAAAAAAACATTATTTTATTAACTACACAGCATGATCAGGGTGATGTAGGACATGATAAAATTGTAGAGAAAACCCCCATGAACCACATATTTTTCATTCTCAATATATGAAAAAACTTACCACCATAAATCTTCAACTGTCTTGAAGGTATAGACTGAACGAAGGTAGCTACCCCATGCCACTGACTTGGATTTTCCCAAAGGGTCATTGAACAAGAAATTCCATGCATTCCCCAATATGTTCTTCTTCTCGCCATCGATAGGCTTCTCTATCAATTTATCTTCACCGTTCTAGGGTTCTTCCCACACTTCACAACTTGAAATTAAGTCCTCCACTTATATACCTCAACTTCTACCCTTCCACAAGTAAAACACTCTGCATTTAACCATGCTTCTTCCTGCCATTGATATGCCTCTCTATCAGTTTAACTTCACTATTCTTAGGTTCTTCCCACACATCACACCTTGAAATAAATTTCTCGACTACAACCCTTCCAAAAATAAAATACTCTACGTTTAACCGCCGAAAACCCCAACCTTAGAGTCAAAATCTTATTGACTTTGAGAGTTTTAGGTATTCACTTCCATATATTTATTTTTATCTATACTTCTTTTTAGATTTGAATTTTTTTAACTGTCACAAAGTACATTATATATCCTTAAATATTAGGGTCATTCAAGTTTCTTTCATCAATTTTTAAGCTATGGTTGATAACTCTATATGTTATACAAGTTTTTGACATAATTTTTATAAAGGTGGTAGTAGTGAATTTACATTCCCGACTTTACACTAGGTATCATTCTTGGCACAAATAAAAGTGCACAAGAGTTTTCCAAATAGGCATTCATATGATTAAAAATTGAATAATATTTGTTTAAATTTATACAAAATTTGTATTTGAATAATGAAATACACTTGGTACAACCTAATATGAGGGAGATGTGTAAGGAAAGATAAAAATTATATGGCATGTGTTACACTAGTTTAGTGAATTGAGTGTGTCCCATGTGATTGGGAGGTTTTAATGATAAGCTCCATACCCAGGTTCAATTTTCATTGACATGACTATGTATGTATGGTTATCCTAAAATATGTTATACTATCCACCTCTTCATTGAATTAAGCGAGAAGAGGTAAATCTAATTTTATAACAAACAAAATCTTACAGTAGTTTTAAAAAATGAATTAATAAAAGTGCATTATATATGTTAATATCAATACTAATAGTCAATGGGTTTAAACCAACTAATTGTCAACAATTTCATTAGACATTAGGCTAGTTCCATGACAGCAAGTACTTTGTTTGATTTTTTTTGTGATGGAATGAATATGAAAACATAGAAACAAAGAAAATAGCTTACTTAATCATTCTTGGCAATGACCATGTACTTGAACACTGATAATGCTATTGGGACCTTACTATCACCAGGTTATCCCTTGACATGATCCACACACTTCTTCTTCCATGAATTGTTGTTGATAAAGGAAAATTATTCTATGAGTTGAAAATAATCATTACAAAAAAAAGAAAACACTCTTGTATCGATGTAAAGGTAATCATGAAATAAAATTACATGATGTAAAATAAAACAAAAGGCCACTATGTTCTCATGAAGTGAGCCCAGTCTCCAAAAAAAGAAGGAAGTAAATTACACTATAACAACATAAATTTAAATCAAGACGTGTTATATATGTAATTTAAAATTACAATATATACAAGATAAAATCTCAAAAAATTTATTCTATTTCATCATAATATGGAATATGCTCTAAGAATCCTCATTTAGAATGAAGAGGGCACTCTTATTTATATATAGACTTACTTTGAAACTAAAATAAAAAATATTAAATGCAGATTCACAATTTCTTCATGTGGTTATTATAACATACAATATGGACTCATCAATTAATTTGCAAAATTTTAATTAATTATGTTGATGACATTGTATTAATTGTGTCAGCATTAATTTGTCATTAGTGAAACAAAAATGAATTAGATAAATCAAGAAACAATGTATATGTAATCTAAATTGTTGATTAATCAATATGATGACACAACTAACTTGGAACATATGAGCACTAATATGAGCTAGGATACCATGCATGTAAAACAATGAAAGCGTTGTAGGTAATTGTCTTGCTAAATCCTTTCCATGACTTTTAAATTTGAATCTAAGCCTTTTTCATCTTTCCCAATAACAAATTGATTTTGAAGTATTATATAGTTGAAAAATCATCCTCATAAATATGGGACACTAGGCGGCAACTATAATAGTTCTTAAAATTTTAATGGAAGGAATGGGTTGAGTGCAACCCTTGGATTTTGAAGTTGACCCATGGATTTCTTGGGAGACTAAGGTAAATGTGGGAATATATTATGGAAAAATATGGAAAGTGGAAAATACCCATGAGGGAAAATGGGGTATAAGACATTCATAGATAGAGAAATTTGTCCATTTGTGCATAAGGAAAAAAGGCACACAAGTTCTTAAGTAGTGAAACTCACAACTAGAATGAATGATGAAGCATTCTAGGTGATTAAATTGCATTTTAAGTACCCATATATCCCAATAAATGTGCCAATCGCAAAACATAATTACATTGGTGTGTTATTGACTCCCTAAAAATGAATGTTGCTTGTCAAAAAATAGAAAAAAGAGTTGTGGACTCTAGTTGGGCAGAGTGGGTTGTGATTTTTTGTGTGTTGGTTGAGAATGAGAAGTAAGAGGTAGGGAAATTGCCAAGGGACTTTAGAGCTAAAAAGGGAATTCCCTTGATTTCTTTGCTAACCAAGCTGAGAGGCATTTAGAGATCGTGGAGGCCTATATTCAATTAGGAACGGAGATCCATAACTTTTATTTATGTGTGAAAGAGAGTGGTTTATATACTAGTGAGTTATTATATTTCCCCTTGTGGTATCATGTCCTAGCTAAGGGGTGGCTAATTGTAGAAATTTGATGTGAAATTGAGTTTATGGCTGGGTGGAAAAGACTCATTCCCAGATCAATTTCTAACTTGAAAAAATTCATATCTAAATTATGTTTGAGATTGATCTATCTTGAGGGAATAAATTGATGTTTGAAGTGGACAAATTAAAATACATAGTACTCTTTCCTAATCATGTGGAAATGCTTTCTTAGATTTTGGTGGATAGTAACCTCGGGTAAGTTTGCATGTGTACATTTTACTCCTATATACTTATATACTAAGGAATGATAAATTATCGTGGGCAACAACTTTGGTAAGTATGCACATTTTCATGTGACTCCTGCCTATTTTGGTGTAAAGACTTGCTTAAGAGCAATGTCTACATAAAATTTATGGTTAGTGAACATGGCAAGAAATATGTTTATATGAGTGGATGTGGATATGCACATGGTCACTTATATTCATGAACTTTCCATAAATGAATAAGAAGGGAATTTTAGGCAAGATTTTTACCCAAAGAATCATCATTTGGAGGTTGATTCTCTTCGTAAATTTGATTGATTTCCCTCTATAGAAATAATCCTCTCTAATGTTTAATGAAAATTGTGAGGTTCGATGCAGGAAGTGTAAAAGCTTCACTATCAACAAAATGTACAAAGTTTTCAAAGATAAACTCCTTAATTTTTACACATGTAAATCTGATTTATTTCCCTCAATAGATATAATCCTCTCTAATGTTTAATGCAAATGATTAGATTTGTTGCAGGAAGTGAAAAACATTAAATATCCACCGAATGTCCAAATTTTTGAAAGGTAAACTCCTTTATTTTAACATATTATCTTTGTGTGTGGAACTAATCGATGGCATCAACAATCGAGGACTCACTTAAGGGTTTAAAATTGAAAAAGTATTAAATTTGACCCATAGAAAGTGATTTCATCGGGGATCGACAATATTAGATTAAATTTTACATAATGTAAAGTGTTGAATTTCATCGATGGCCAATAACATCATGAGCCACCATTGACATTGGACACAATTTCTCAAAGGGTAACATATTAAATTTAAACGATGGTTGATGAATCCATCTGTTTTCAAAGAAAATTTTTGGGTTGACCTCATCGACAGTTGGTAAAAAATTATTTGGTTGAAATCATAGATAGTTGGTAAAAAATTTTGGGGCTCTACCTTAGGGGTTGACCTCATCAGCAATTAATGAAAATTTGGAATCTTACTTGATTGACAAGGAAATATGTTGGGTTGTGCTATCAACAACTTGTCGAATTTTGTGGAAGAAGCCTTTGACACTATGGAAATATACATGTGGATTATGCTGAAAAATGAGTTTTATTTTCACCTGGGTTTAATTATTATTTAAAGAGTGTGAAATATAATATTTACATGGGATTGATGGATTAAAATTTTTATTTAAAATCCCAACTATGCAAATGCACGTAAAGTAAATTAATTGGAGCGAGTCGAAGACATGGTAAGTTATATTGCTCTAATGCCCACTCAACACTCTACTTGGTGTGACATGTGGACTAAGATGAAATTTCATATACCATGTGGCATTTTTTCATTAGCATTAAAATGGCACTAAGGGTGAAAATCTTCATATGATTGTATCTTAATGATTCAAACTTGAATTTTAATAAAGTTTTGGAAGCTCTTAATGAGGATACTGTGACAGTGATATCATAACAAAGTTTAGAATTGAATTAGAAAAACAAAAAATTTATACGTATACCTTCAATAAGGTACAAAGGGGTTTGACTATGTTACAAAGTGGTATCATAATAGGTTTCAAACAATGGATGTGAATGGGCCAAGAAATATACCAAAGAGAGTTAAAATGTAAAAATGATATAATATTGAGAACGATAATTAAATATGGAAAGTTAAGTAATTGATTGTGAGAATTGTAATGATAAATGCATCAAGAGAATGCCTAATAGAGTGCATGAAAATGTACTTAGACATGTTAGATATTAAATTATTATTTAAAAATATTGAGGCATGTGATTTTTTATTGGCCCAATAAGCTAATATAATTGTGAGTTTGATATGTGTTTAGGAATGATTAAACATGATGATGATACAATTGCTTGAAAACCCCATACAACGTAAAATGGCAAAGGATGCTCATTGGAATGCTAATCATGGGAACACATAAGCTTCCAAAGGTTATCAACCATATAAGGAAACATAAAGAATAATGAATGAATTTATGTAGGTATGGATTGATCATACCATTACAATAGGTAAGTTGAAGGAATGGGAAGAATTTCTTTAGGGTTAATATGTAGCTTTATTTATATGAATTATGATTAAATGCACATCAATGATCAATATTTTGGTAAGGTATGGTTAATGCGGGAGATTGGAAACACAATGATTAGCAAAACGTTTGGTGATATGTGCTTGGATGGAGCTATAGAGATGGACAATTCTTAAGAGAATGAGTAAAGCGCTCATGTAATGGATTGTGGATATGAGTATGAGAGTTATGTTTGATAATGAAATGATAGTTTCCTTTCAATATATGTGATATACAACTAAAATCATTAAGTTATTAAAGCGTGTAAGAATATTTTTGAGATAATTTCAAATTTTTTGTACATTTGGTAGACATGTTAATTAGGAAATTACCCAAAAAAGCACACCCTCGAGACCAATACCTGGTTACCTAAAATTAAAATGGTACGAATATTCTTAGTTAGATGTGAAGGATTCTCCTAAGAGGTTGTTTTGTTGGTTTGAGGTGCTTTTTTTCCTGGGATACAAAGTGTTTAAGGGCTTCAAGACTTATGAGTTAAGGGCCAAGGGCTTGGGGGGGAAGGGATTTAGGGGTTAAGGGCTTAATAATTAAGGGATTTAGGCATTATGGGTTAAGGGGTTAGGTTTTAAGGTGTTTAGGGGTTATGGATTTAGTTTTAAGTGTCACGAGTTAAGATAATAAGGGGTTAGTGCATAGGGGGTTCATGGATTCTAGGTTAGGATTAATGGATCAAGGTTTAATACGTCAAGGGGTTGATGGCTTATCATTTATGAGTATAGTGGTTAATGGATTATGGATTCAGGGTTAAGGGATAGAGTATTTAGTGGTTTTGGGTTAATGGCTTATTAGTTGTGATAATGGGGCCCCTAGTCCCCTTATCACCACTATTGGGGCTTCCCATTTCAATTTCTCTATTTACCTTCCCTCTAGGCCCCCCTAGCCCCTATGAAATTAGGTCTTAATCCCCCTTCTCATTCTCATGTGTGGATTATAGATCTTATTAAACCATGCTTTTACATCCCACTTCTACCCATCCATGCTATATGTGTGTCCCCTAGTCATGTTCAATACACCACAAAATAATCCTCCCACCTTTTCAGACATATCACTAAAATTCTCCTAACATTATGGGTGAAATTGGTGTTTATGTTGTAAAGTGAACAAAGAACAAACATTACTTCTTTTTTCTATTTAGAAGATGTATAAATTAATCGTCATGACTAGAATGTGCTTGCATCAATCTACATTGGCTTTTTTTTTTTAGATTAGACATGACTAATCATTTGGTGATACTCCATCCTATCGATGGAGTTTGATAACACAAAGGTATCGATGGGAAGTGTTGATAATATGGTTAACATTAGTCATTTTTAAGATAACATTGAGTAGCCAAGTCCTTGTGCCTTTGTCCTTTGGGAAATCCACACTGACGTTTCCATTGTAAAGTCTCCCTGTTCGTGAAGAAAATGCCCAAGAGGCCTCCCTTTTCATATTTGTTCATCCCCTTTAAACCTCTGTTTCTTAACCTTATTCCCCTCGTAACCTCACAAATACCCTTTGTTTGGCTGAAACCCCCTTATTCTCTCTATCGTTCCCCTCTTTAGCCTTAAAACCCCTCTTTTTCGGCTAAGAAAACCCACCTTGCTTCATTTATCAGGCTTAGCCCCTTTCGCCCCAACCCTAACCACTTCCCCACCATGTAACCGAGCACCGGAACCAAGCATCTAAGCTCCGAGTGCTTATCGCAATCGGAAGAGCGGGTGAACGCTTTCCCTTTGTCACTCTGAAATCTCTGATGCGATTGACTTCCTCCTTTGTGTTCCTGCTGCAATACCAGCCCTGGATCTATATATATCCAATGGCTCAGTGCTAATCTCACCACCTCTCCAATCGCAATCAGAACTTTTTGTTGTGCCACCCTTTCACTTCCTCCGATTTCGATTCCCCGATTTGATCTGAGTCATTGATATTTTGTGATCCAATGGTCCGGATCTCATCACTCGTCGCTCTGTCACCCCTCTCTATCTCCTTCCGATTGAATGTGGGTCATTGATCTGATCCTAGATCTAACGGTTGGCGCTCAATTGCACCATATCCAATCGGAAGATCTTGAAAATGTTACCCTCTGCCTCCCTCCGATGTGATTAGATCTCTGCCATCCATTGACCCAGATCTACGGTCTACATTATGTCATGCATTTCACCATTTTCTTCATCAGATTTCCCTATTAACCCCATTCGAATGATCCCAACCATCTATCTCCTCCTAAGATCTGACGGCTCACAGTAAATTTGCCTCCACCCTCGACCGGGTCCCACACCATGGTCCCCATTTCATTCATTTCCTATGTTATTATGCATATTCGCTCGAAACTTTAAAGCCTTGGGCTTTACACTAATTATTATTTCTCTGCCTAACCTTAGCATCTCCATTCGTCATTCTTGATCATCCATCTTAATTTTCCCACCTAATCGGATGGTTCACGACTCCTTCCACTCCAAATATTCATCGGTTCACTGCTTCCACCATTTCTACCATCGCTTCATAGGCCTTCACAGAATCGCTTCCACCATCCCTTGGTTTTTATAATAACTTTAGTTCATTGTGCGGGGTTTCAATGAGAGCGATTGGCGACCGAGACCAGTATATCAACAAAGAGGATTAAAGGGGTTTAAGCCTTGTATTGAATAATTAAAGTTTAAACCCACATTCAAAGGAAGAAAGCATGGTTTGAAGACCTAAATAGCACACACAACAGCTCTAGCTTTGTTTGAATACCTGCAACACGTTTTCCTCTAGGCAAGACATCTTTCCATTAAAGCTTCCATGTCTCCTCGAGCCCATAAATAGTCAATTATTCTAACAAAAGCCTCTTAAAGACTGTCAGAACCAACAGTTATGGAGTATGGAAGCCCGCGGAATTTCTACCTAGTTCACCAATTTTAGAAGCCATAACAGAGAGCTTTACAACCAGAAAGGACCTAAAAAACACATCCGAGGTCAATCTCAACCTGACAGAAATCTTTGAACCAGACTACAAAGTACAGTGCAAGGTTATGGAGCAGTATGGGTGTGTACGCTTCGTCCATGCCATCTTAATGAATCAATTTAATGTTCACCATCAACTCCTGTGAGGATATTTTGTCCTATAAAAATCCCCAGGAACGGATTATCAGGGGTTCTAGATTTTCAGAAAATTAGGAAGAAAGAGAATTTTGTATACATTTTTGTTGAACTTTTATATGAATGCACAGAGCCCGTTGGGTTTTAGTGAGGAGGAGTTCCATCTTTAATGAGGATTCTGGTCTTTGGTGTCTCACAGTTTGTAACTTCTCCCTTTATGTGTTAATTTAATTGTTCATTTCGTTTCATCCGCCTTTCTTGTATCATGTTTTGGAATGCAAGTGGCTCACTAGCTTTTGGTATTGATTTATCCTAGTTGATACCCATGCTTGAACTAGTCAAGTGCTTTAAATATGGCTTAGGCATGATATATTGTTTCACTTTTCACTTCAACCATATTTCTGCGATATTAGCTTCTTTAGGAGGTTATTTTTAAAATTCTATTGTCATGTATGGATTCTTAAATTGGTAATCCCATTACATGGTGATATTGTGTATCTAGATATCATCTCAATGACAGTTAGTATTATCTCAATATTTCATACACAATAATCACCTTCTGGTTATTTATTTCTGTGAGGTATTTTCGAACCGGCCCTATTTACAATAAGCTGCCTCTGAATTGTCTGATGCATTTGTATTAGAATTCCACACCTTGCCTTTACAATATTGCTTTCCCTACTTCCCTTTTCTAAATTTTTTGGTCCCATTGAATTTAACCTCCATATTTGCAGGAGATAGCATTAGAGCCTTTTGTTGATAACTCCCCATGTTATATCACACGCTCCTTGCTATATAATATGTCCTAGGCACTAGTCTTTCACAACTCAAGGATGTCTCTAGGGTTGACAACATCTTTTTGGCACCGTTGCTAGGGAACGAAGTTAAGAAAAGTTAAATCCATAGGCCTTGAAAAAATCCTTGTTCACTCTCAAAATAGGTGAGCATGGAGAGTTGAGAGTTGTAGATCCCTCACCTTGGCGACTCCACATTCATTTGTCAGAAAATTTTTATTGCAGATCTAGCTCCTCATAAGCCACACCTGAGGTCAGATACGTCTTAGCAAAAGACACCTTCTGTGTCTCACCCAAAGAAGATCATACATAGAAGCAGTAGGAAAGAAAGGCCATTGGTCCATACCGAGATCCCTAAATCTTCTTTGCAGTACTTTATGTCCTCCTCCACTATGGGAGATACCGACTACTACTCAGATAGTTCACCCCGGGGAAGTGTCTGAATTAGAGATGATTTTCACCCTAATCCTGAGGTTGAAGAGGTCAAGGAAGTCACTGAAGTATCTGCTATTAATAGACTGTTGTTCCCATCAACACCTCAAGCTGCAGTACAATACATTCCTATTATCATTCATACTCCACTTCCACCCCCGCCTCCTCCTTTTCCACATGAAACTTGTGCACTACCTTGACCTACTCCAATGGCCAATTTTCCTGGCTTCTTGTTGAATAAATATGGCCCCCTTTCATTACCCCAAGTGATGAATGACATGCCGCAGGACTATCTGAAGATTTTTCCTAGATTCAATGGGGAAAATGAGATTGAAGTCAAAAACATCTTGAGGTCTTCTGCTCTTTTGCAGAGAAATTTAATGTGGAACACCTAGATGTAGTCCTAAGACTGTTCATGCAATCTCTTGATGCCGAAGATAGAAAATGGTTTAAGACATTAGGAGATTGTTCCATAACCACTTGGGAGGGAATGGAAAATACTTTTCTCAAAAAATGGGGAGAGAAGAAATATCATGGGCACTATCTTACTGAGTTTAACACACTCAAGAAAGGACATAATGAAGGGGTGTCAGAATTTATCAAGAGATTTAATAAGTTGTATTTAAGCCTTTTGGTTGATATGAAACCTCATCAAACTACTGCTAAAGTTTTCTTCGTAGCAGCTTTTGACTCATAATTTGGCTTCTCTCTGAGAAAAAGAAAACCTGCCACCCTCGATGATGCTCAGACAGATGCGCTAGAGTTGGAGGAAAATTTCACCTCCACTGGTAAATAAAATTGTAAGCCAGACCAAGATGCTAGAGGGAAAGGCAAGGAGGAGGTGTCTACTTCTAGTCAAGATGGAGACTCCAGTACTAACAAAATCGAAGAAATGAAAAAAATGATTAAGAACCTTACTAATAAGATGGTCAAACTCGAACTGGAGGCCAGGAATTCGACCTCCAAGAATTTCCAGAATGCTCCAAACAGAGGTTACAATCCTCAGTATAGGAAACCACTTCTGCAATTACTACAAAGGGAACAGAAGGAGAAAGAAGATCAGATACCACACCCTCTGTACATGGAAGATCCGGTAGAGGATCCCACTGAAGAAACCACTTACGAGCAAGAGGGAACATATTTTTCTTTTTCAAATAATGATGAAGTACAATCCCCCCTACAAGGAAGCGATGGAATTGAGACCTCATTACAAGAAGAAGAGAAGGCTAGAAGCATAGAAGACCCAGAGATTGATTACTATTGTAAGCAATTTGTTGATTTCATGCAAGCACAGTTCAATAGAAAATATGATCTCAGGTCTTCAAGGAAAATGACTCGCACTCAAGATCAAGAAGAAGAGCCATCCCAGAAGGAGGCGCCTGCTCAGAAGGATTCAACCATGCAAAAAGTCCAAGACAAAGGTAAGAGGCCTCTAAACAAACCTTTGCAGTCTGATGATCAAATTCCTTCCTCTTCAAAAGTAGTCATTCCCCCTAATACCAAGTCTGAGTCAAAAGAAACTAAACCCTTGGCCAAAAATAAAGAGTCAAAAGAGGTTGTAACAGAAAAGTCCCCTCCTACCTTTATTCTACAAAAGGAGCTTGAGAAGATCAAAATCCCAGTCCCCTTGACTGAATTATTAAAGAAACTAGCCTACCAGTCCCAGGTCTCCTCTTTCATTCTCCCTCGAGAAGCAGCACATATTCCAGATAGTATGAACCTTCAAGAAGAAATATCTATGGTTATATTTGGCCCACATGTCGAGGAATTAGATGCTTCTACTCCTCCTTTCTATGTGTCTCTAGTGATTCATGACCTGCTGTTACATAATTGTATGTTAGATTCTGGAGCTTCCCATAATATATTACCTTTGTCAGTCATGGAACAACTAGGATTACAAGTCACCCGTCCATACAAGGACCTCTATTCATTTGATTCCAAAAGAGTTAAATGCCTGGGGATGATCAAGGATTTGGTGGTTAATTTGGCCAAAATCCCAGCAAAAAGTGTGGTAATGGACATCGTGGTGGCCGACATCCTAGCTCGCTTTGGCATGTTGTTGTCAAGGTCCTGAGGGACAAAAATCAGTGGGTCAATCAAGTTGGACTTAACATATGCTACTATCCCTGTCTTTGGTGGCCAAGAGAGAAGTTTGTACAGGGAAACCAGATTTGTCAAGATGGTTACTAAGGCTGATAACTCGATTAATTCACCAGTCTACAGTAAAGAAGGTGATTTCTCATGTTTAATGCTGGAGGAAGATCAGGATTATGCTCAAGAACCATTATTCCGCCATATCAAGACCGAGCAGCTCTCAGGGAGCCATGAAGTAGGAATCTGGACACTTCACTTTGATGGAGCAAACTCCGAAGAAGGTAATGGGGCTGGAGTATTATTTATTTCTCCTACCGGCCAATGGGTCCCCCTGTCTTTCAAGCTAGAATATGAAGCCACTAATAATGTGGCTGGGTACAAAGCACTTCTGTTAGGATTACAGACAGCCAGGAGTATGAACTTATAGAGTTTGAAGGTTCTGGGAGATTCAGAACTAGTGGTTAGACAAGTGAAGAATCAGTGCCAAACCAATCATCCTAGGCTAAGGGCTTATAGGAACAAAGTGTGGGACCTGGTGGAGAATTTTTTCTTGGCATTTAATATTTAGTTCATGCCCCGAGAGCAGAATAGGATGGCAGACTCTCTAGCAGTGGCTGCCAGTACCTTCCATCCACCTCAAAACCCTCTCTTAAGATATGAAATCGAGGTACGTTATCGGCCATCAATACCAGAAAAAATCAAGCACTGGCAGGTTTTTGAGGATGAAGAGAAAGTGAAAATATTTATGGAAAAATTTAGAGAATTCTCAAATATGGAGATTGATGCTTGTGAGGAAGAAGAGGCTGAAGATATTTCAGAAAGCAGATGGGAGGAAAGAATGGCAAGTCACAAAGTGTTGCAATTGAAGGGAAACGTTATACCCAGAGGGCTAGTGCCTCTAGAAAGATTTTTTGACAAGAACGATGTCCCACTGTAGCCAAATAGAGTCACAGAAGAATACCAGGTAGAAGACCTTAACCTTGGTCCTGATGCTGACCCCAAAATTGTGAAATTATCCAACAAGGTCCCAGAGGAGCTATAGCTGAGATTATTTAAGTCTTACAAAGATGTGTTTGCATGGTCCTATCAGGACCTGAAAACTTTTGATATTAGCATTATGCAGCACAAAATTCCCCTGAAGGAAGATGCGAAGCCGCACAAGTAGAATCTCAGACAGATAAATCCCCTGCTGCTTCCCTCTATTGAGAAAGAAATTAAGAAACTATAGAAGGCAAAAATAATTGTGCCATTAAGGTACTCCAAATGGGTGGTGAACCTAGTCCCTGTCTGAAAGAAGAATGGAGAAATAAGGCTATGTGTTGATTTCTGAAATTTGAACCGAGCATCCTTAAATGATAATTATCCACTTCCCAATATGGATCACATCCTGCAGAAAGTGGTAGGATCCTCTCAGATGTCAATGATGGATGGATTCTCTGGTTATAATCAAGTGGCTGTACTTCTATAAGATCAGAAGAAGACTGCTTTCACCACACCATGGGGTACATTTATGTATTCCAGGATGCCTTTTGGGTTGATCAACACAGGGGCCACTTTTCAGAGGGCCATGGACATTGCTTTTTTTTGGGACCAAGATAAGTTTGTGGTGGTATACCTCGATGATATCACTATGTTTTCAAATGGCGATACTGAGAAAATTGAGAACTTGCGTAGAAATTTTGAGAAATGCAGAAGGTATAGTCTCTCTCTTAATCCCCAAAAGTCGTTGTTTGCATTAGAAGAGGGTAGGCTTTTGGGACATATTGTAACCAAATATGGGGTAAAAATAGATCCTAAGAGGGTAGAGGTTATAAATGGAATTTCTCTTCCTAGAAATAAGAAGGAGGTGTAGGTGTTCCTAGGGCACATTAATTTTCTGAGGAGGTTTATCCCTAACTATGCTGAGATAGTTAGACATATAACTGACATGCTGAAGAAAAATAATGAGGTAAAATTTTCCTAGGAATCATGAGAGGCCTTTTCCAGGATAAAAAAATGCCTTTGCAGAGGCCCCTGTGCTAGAAGGACCAGACTATGCCAAACCTTTCATGATCTTTTCATTTTCATCACCTCATATAGTGGCAGGAGTTTTATTGCAGAAAAATGAAGAAGGGTATGAGCAGCCCATCCCTTTCTTCAGTCAGGTGCTCCGTGATGCAGAGCTAAAATATAAAATACTGGAAAAGCAGGCGTACACCCTGGTGAAGTCTCTTAAAGCATGTCGCATTTATGTCTTCCAGTCCCATATCACTGTATTTGTGCTTGCAGTTGTAGTAAAATACATCCTTGTCCAAGGGGATAGTGAAGGAAAGAGGGGGAAGTGGATCACCAAGATACAAGAGTATGAGATAGACATCCTTCCTACTAAACTTATCAAGGGGCAAGGGCTAGCCAAAATTTTATCTGAATCAAACTATCAGGCTCTTGGTATAAATCTATCCATGACAGCAAGTGACAAGTTCGAGGAGTAAGAAGAACAACAGGGAGTAGAGATAGCTACATAGAGGACACATTTGAAGTACCTCACCAGCCCGTGGTACAAAGAGATAGTGGAATATCTTCTCACACTCAGCTGCCCCCCTAGCTATGATAAAGTTAAATACAGAACGCTAAGGATGAGATCACAGAAGTACATAGTCGCCAATGGTCGGCTATACTGGCGAGATCCTTCAGGTATTCTTCTCCTGTGTCTCACAGAGGATGAGGCAGAGAATATAATAGTCGAATTTCATGAAGGAATCTGTGGGGGTCATTATAGCTGGAGGGCCACTGCTCACAAAATCATGAAGGCAGGTTTCTACTGGCCCAAACTCTTTGGATATGTATTTGCCTAGGTTAGAGCTTATGATAAATGCTAAAGATTTGTTGAAAGACAAAAGTTGGCACCTCTGCACATGATCCCTGTTCACGTGGATGAACCATTCCAGTAATGGGGAATCGAATTTATCGGTGAAATACATCCTCCGTCGAGTGGTCAGCATAAGTGGATATTAACTACCACATATTATTTCACAAAATGGGTGGAAGTTATACCTGCAAGGAATGCAACAGATGCTTTGATAATAAAATTCATGGAAGAAAACATCATATCTAGATTTGGATGCCCTACCAAGATAGTGACCCACAACACCTAGGCTTTCAAATATGCAAAATTTGTGAGCTTCTGCCAGCAGTATAACATTGTACTAAGTCACTCTATGGCCTATTACCCACAAGGAAATGGCTTGGTAGAGTCTTCAAATAAAACCCTGGTGAGAGCACTGAAGAAGGATATCAATGAAAATCAGAAAAACTGGGATTCCCAGTTGAAATTCACTCTATCGGCCAATAGGATTTCCAACAAAAGAGAAATTGGGATGTCCCCATATGAATTAGTATATGGGAGGGCAGCAGTATTCCCTGTGTAGTTACCCTTACCAGTAGCCTGATTAATGCAGGAGAGTCAGGAGGAGCCTGATGATGTGACCAGGAGAATAAATCAGTTGGTGGAGCTAGAAGAAACACGAAACCAGGTAAGTCAAAGGCTAACTGAATATCAAGAGAAGATGAAGGAACTTTTTGATCAGCATGCCAAGGAGAGGAAGTTGTATATTGGGGATTTAGTGCTTAGATGGATATTCGAAGAGCTGAAAAGGGGAAACATGGTAAATTTGACCCACTCTGGTTTGGCCCTTTTGAAATCATGGAATAGGGGGGAAATAATGCTTTCAGGTTGTAAAATTTACAGTGAGACTTGCTCGATGCCCCTGTAAATGGTCAGTTCCTCAAACCCTACTTCCAGTTCTGATTCAGGTAAGGAGAGCCCGATGTATTATAATGTACATTAGTTTTCTATTTTCATCTTTATGTGAATAATGCGGGTGTCGTGATGAATCATGAAGAGAAAAGTAAAGGTGCTGAAGACTGCTGTTCACATAGAAGATTAACAGGTGGTCTGCGAAGTTCTCGACATGTCTAAGGATGAATGTGTCGTCCCCAGGTGGAGCCAATTTTGATCATATGGTTAACATTAGTCATTTTTAAGATAACATTAAGTAGCCAAGTCCTTATGCCTTTGTCCTCTAGGAAATCCTCACTGACGTTTCCATTGTAAAGTCTCCCTGTTCGTGAAGAAAATGTATAAGAGGCCTCCCTTTTCATAGTTTCTCATCCCCTTTAAACCTCTGTTTCTTCACCTTATTCCCCTCGTAACCTCACAAATACCCTTTGTTTGGCTGAAACCCCCTTATTCTCTCTATCGTTCCCCTCTTTAGCCTTAAAAAATCTATTTTTGGCTAATAAAACCCACCTTGCTTCATTTATCAGGCTTAGCCCCTTTCGGCCTAGCCCTAACCACTTCCCCACCATGTAACCGAGCACCAGAACCAAGCATCTAAGCTCTGAGCGCTTATCGCGATCGGAAGAGCGGGTGAATGCTTTCCCTTTGTCACTCTGAAATCTCCGATGTGATTGACTTCCTCCTTTATGTTCCTGTTGCGATACAAGTCGTGCATCTATACAGATTCAATCGCAATAGAAAATTTTTGTTGTGCCGCCCTTCTGTTTCCTTCGATTGTGATTCCTCAATTTGATCTGAGCTGTTGATCTCTTGTGATCCAACTGTCTGGATCTTATCACTCGTCACTCTGTTGCCCCTCTCTATCTCCTTCTGATTGAATGTGGGCCATTGATCTGATCCCAAATCTGACAGTTGGTGCTCAATCGCACCATCTCCAATCGGAAGATCTTGAAAGTGTTACCCTCTGCCTCCCTCTGATGCGATTGGATCTCCACCATCCATTGACCTGAATCTATGGTCTACATTGTGTCGCGCATTTCACCATTTTTTTCATCGTATTTCCCTATTAACCCCATTCAGATGATCCCAACCGCCTATCTCCTCCTGAGATCTGACGGCTCATAGTAAATTTCCCTCCACCCTCCACTGGGTCCCACACCATGGTCCCCATTTCATTCATTTCCTATGTTATTCTGTGTATTCGCCTGAAACTTTAAAGCCTTGGGCTTTACACTAATTATTATTGCTCTGCCTAACCTTAGCATCTCGATTCATAATTCTCGATCGTCCATCTTCATCTGCCCACCTAATCAGAGGGTTCATGACTCCTTTCGCTCCAAATCTTCATCGGTTCACTGCTTCCACCATTTCCACCACTGCTTCACAAGCCTTCACATCATCGCTTCCACCATCCCTTGGTTTTTATAATAAGTTTAGTTCATTGTGTAGGGTTTCAAAGAGAGGCCTTGGCGACCGAGACCAGTATATCAACAAAAAGGATTAAAGGGGGTTTAAGCCTGGTATTGAATAATTAAAGCTTATCCCCACATTTAAAGGAAGAAAGTGTGGTTTGAAGACACAAAGAGCACACGCAACAGCTATAGCTGTGTTAGAATACCCGCGGGACATTTTCCTCCAGGCACTACATCTTTCCATTAAAGCTTCCATGTCTCCTCGAGCCTAGAAATTGTCAATTACGCTGATAGAAGCCTCTTAAAGACTATCAGAACTAGTAGTTATGGATTATGGAAGCCTGCAGACTTTCTACCCAGTTCACTAATTTCAGAAGGCAGAACAGAGAGCTTTACAACCAGAGAGAACTCAAAAAACACATCTGAGGTCAATCTCGACCTGACAAAAATCTCTGAACCAGAATACAAAGTATAGTGCAAGGTTATGGAGCATTATGGGCGTGGAGGCTTCCTCCATGCCATCTTGATGAATCAATTTAATGTTCACCATCAACTCCTGTGAGGAGTTTTTATCCTATAAAAACCCCCAGGAACGGATTTTTAGGGGTTCCAGATTTTCAGAAAATTGGGCAGTAAGAGAATTTTGTATTAATTTTTTTTGAAATTTTATATGAATGCATAGAGCCTGTTGGGTTTTAGTGAGGAGGAGTTCCATATTTAATGGGGATTATGGTCTTTGGTGTCTCACAGTTTGTAACTTCTCCCTTTATGTATTAGTTTAATTGTTCATTTTGTTTCGTCCGCCTTTCTTGTATCATGTTCTAGAATGCGAGTGGCTCACTGGTTTTTGGTATTGATTTATCCTAGTTGATACCCATGCTTGAACTATTCAAGCGCTTTAAATATGGCTCAGGCATGATATATTGTTTCACTTTTCACTTCAACCATATTTATGCTATATTAGTTTATTTGGGAGGTTATTTTTAAAACGCTATTGTCATGTATGGATTCTTAAATTGGTAAGCCCATTACATGGTGATATTGTGTATCTGGATATCATCTCAATGACGGTTAGTATTATATCAATCTTTCATACGCAGTAATCACCTTCTGATTATTTATTTCCGTGAGGTATTTTCGAACCGTCCCTCTTTACACTAAGCTACCTCTTAATTGTCTGATGCATTTGTATTAGAATTCTACACCTTGCCTCTGAAGTATTTCTTTCCCTACGTCCTTTTTCTGAAGGTTTTGGTCCCATTCAAGTTGACCTCCCTGTTTACAGGAGATAGCATGAGAGCCTTTTGTTGATAACTCCCCCTGTTATATCACACGCTCCTTGCTATATAAGATGTCCTAGGCACTGGTCTTTCACAACTCAAGGCTCTCTCTAGGGTCGACAACAGGAAGTTTGAGAGATTATTTTTAAAGCTTGTGTGTTGTGGTGTTTAGCTCCTTGAGAATGTGTCTGAAAGATATCTAGTCCAAAGAGTTGGGGGAATCTATGATATCGTGTAGGATGGGATGTGGGTAGATGTTTTCTATCATGAATTATTGAACCAATTGATCATGATTTTTGAATCCCCCATGATCTATATGGATTTGAATCTTTTGATGGATGAAATTTCCAGAAGGGTACAAAGAGAAATGGAATCAACTCAGTTGTTGGAGTCCTAAATTTGGGTATATTTTACTTTCTCGCTATAATACTGAGAGAGGAAGAGTACCACACCCACTTTGTAGCTATGTGGGATACGTTGTTCAACATCATCAAAGAAGTCAGAGGGGCATCCAAGAGGGAGTGGAGGAATTACCATAATCCATTATTTCTGTGGTTTAGGATGAATCTTGTCTTCCAAACACTCTTTTTTATCAATTCAATTTTGATCTTTATTAGAATTTCTAGTGAACAAAATGTGTTTTTCTTCCAATCCCACTAGATATTATTGATTAGAATGGATGGGAAACCTTTATAATAATCTTCTATGACATTGAGTAACTATGTTTTGAAATTTTCTTCCAACCTTAGATAGGACCATAAGCCTATCATCTTCAATTTTGCAAGGGTGGTGGTGATGACCTGAAGTGTATTGGGACAAGAGATAAATAAGTGTGAATAAATATCATCATATGGCTTGCATAAAGGATAGATGTTGGGGTGATTCATAAAATATCATTGATATTTCTCGTGAACAAAATGTGTTGTTGTTCCAATCCCACCAGATATTGATGATTAGAATGCATGGGAAACATTTTTAATAATCTTCCATGATGTTGTGTAACTAAGTTTTGAAATTTTCTTCCAAGCTTATAGAGGACCATGAGCCTATCATGTTCAATTTTGCAATGGTGGCGGTGATGAACTACACTGGGTTGGGACAAGAGATAAATAAGTGTGAAGAAATATCATCATATAACTTGCATAAAGGAAAGATGTTGGGGCGATTCCTAAACTATCATGGATATTTCTTGTGAACAAAAGGTGCTTCTATTCCAATCCAACCATATATTGGTAATTAGTGTGTGCTAGGGAGTGCCAAATAATGCCAAGGAATGCAGGGGATGCTAACACGTTCTAGATAATTCCAAGTCATTCTAAGACATGCCACGTGATATGGGATGTTAAGATGTAAAATGTGTTTCTTAGTTGTTTTAATACCATGGTTGGATGTGAGCCTTGTCTTGGTAAATTGTTAAGCTGGATGAGTTAATATTCGACATGAGTAGCATAAGATGAGTTATAGGTAGTCCTTAGGTGAACAAGGCATATGTTCAATTTCCACAACAAATGAGAATCTGGGTTTTTTCTTCGAATCTTTGATGCAAACACACTCAAGTGCCACAAAAAATCTACTTTAATGCACAACGAAATCTACACAAATCAGGGAATGAGTTAGTGGACATGATAATTTTACCTTTTTCATCCCCTTCTTCATTATATTACAAACTACAATACAACAGGCTAGATCTCTCTTACCATGGATCGTGACCCTTTACAATCACACTGATATAACGAATACAACTAGGGCTCGGTGTTAATCCTTTGATAGCTAATCTATCCTGAACAAGACAACACTCAACCTACTTGCTGATGGTGGCCACACACAACCCTTTCAGTCCATAGGTTTAATGAGAACACCACATGTTTAATGTTTGGAGAACAAGGGGCCACCCCCTTGTCCAACACTTTTGATGGGTCGCATGCATAATTATGGCACTCATGGACCCTAAAATGCCTCCTAGAAGGCCCTAGGACATCAATTGGCCTCTTATGAGGCTTATTATTCCATGTATGAGATAGTTTAGTGGGATTATCACCATAATTTAGGGTTACTTGCATATTATTTTATATTTAGGGGCTAATGTAGGCCCATAAGCTAATTCGATCAAATCGTAATCAATATATAAATAGGATTTATTTGGATTCATTTGTATCATCACTTGACTTGGGATATATCTGTCTTTAAAGAACTTCAATTTTTCCTTGGACTATTTTACATGATGGATGCATTTTGATGCATAGATTTGGGCTAATTTTATCTCGGAGCTTTGTTTTTGAAAATGTGAAGCTATTTGGATATACTCTCTTACATTGTCAGTGCAAATTTAACGATGTTATTCTTGTTACTGCATACTATTAAATTTCGCTATAACTAGGGCTATTTTTTGCATGATGGAAATGTGGAATTATGTGTCTATATATTTAGGTTATTTAATGCATGGGAAATTGTTAGACAAATGAAATGTCTTAGAGATCATTTTATCTCAATAATATTTCACCATTTGTATGAAGTATAAATGCTTGATGTTCCCTTATTGTTTTCCTCTAACATTGGACGAAGTTGACTTTATTGGCCTCCTTGATCAAGAAACCGAATTATTTTTCATTATCATCCCTAACTCCATATCCCCAAGTGAATTAGGCACTAGTCCCTCAAGAAAGGGGATGATTTCCCCCCCCCTTTTTTCACAATTTTCCATTTTTCCCTAGGTCTGCCCCCATTAGGTCACCTAAAGCATCAATTTCCTGGGAATCTACCCAGAGATTAAATTCAATATCCTAAAGGAAACTGCATGGATGGGTCCCCTCACTCTCCTTAGAATTTTTCCAATTCTGATGGTGGAATCTCTGGATACCTCAAGCCCTAGATCTAGGATAAAATTTTTCCTAGGTGTTCCCAAGGCTAGAACCTAGTAAGATTAATTTGATCCATCGAAGTAAAAATTCTTGCATGATCCTTTCCCCTCACATTGTAAGGGATAGGAACATAATTGGTTGTTAACTTCCATCCGCGAACCTGGGCTAGGTCCACCTGGCCCCGTGTGGTCCCATTTGGTGTCAAAGGCATTTCATCAAGGAACATTTGGGAATCCAAGTTCCCAAAGGATTTTATGGATCTAGAAATCCCTTCATAAGTATTATTCTTCTCCATCAACCCTTAAATCCCCCTACTCTCTCCCTAGAATATCAAGTCCCTTGTTTAAAAGGCAAGCAAGTCCCACTCTTTATTCTACCCTAGGGAAAGAGTTTATAAGGTCACTTACCACCTATTCATTGACATATACTCTACAAGTGACTTCCTAAACTATGAGTACTCCTCCCATTAGTTAAATTTTGTGAAGAGAAAGGATCCTTAGCTGTGGCGATAATGGTTTAAGCCTCCATCGTTGCGCTTGTCCTATCATTTACCCTCTTAGGAACCCCTTTTAGGTCCACTACTAGCTTGAGTGGTAAAAAGTTGTTGTTCACAAGTCGATTTGTGAACAAATATTGGTATGCCCAATTTTTCCATACTACGGCTCCAAGATGAGAAGTCTAGGGTTGTGGAGGTTTCCCTTCTTGACATTGAATTAATCCTCTATAATATAGTGAGCTCGAGCTAGTAGGCTAGCCCACTTGACTGCTACTTTATTTCTTTAGATTCTGCACATCCTTAGGCCGTATGCACCTTCAATTCTACCAATATTGTTGTCCTTCACAAATACAAAGGTTAGGGCTCTTCTTTGACATTCGCCTAACAACCCTCCAACTGTACTTGGACTACCATCAATTTGCCCAAACACATTCAATTATTTTTACTGATCTAGGGCCCACAATATTTTTCTTAATCTAGGGCTTTTAAAATATTCCTCCTAATAATTGTTTGAGTCCTCTGAAAATCATTATTATTGTGTATCAATAATTTGATCTTTGTGTTCTAATCTATGAACAAATTTTAACTTCTTCTGCTATCATCCTTCTAATTACAATATGTAGATGACTGAACTAGTGTCACAAATCAGCCAGTAATAGCCCATTGACTATTTTTTAATAGGTTTCTTCAAATATATATCTAAACCTCTATGGATAGTCCACCAAAATCAACTCCTAGGCATGCCAATCCATTCCTCATATGGCACATTTCTTCTGCATGCTCAATCTTTTGCTCAGGTTCCAACCTCCTTTGGATCCTCTATCTCCACTCATATTGAATTTGAAAACCATCTTCCAGATTTGAATTCTATATTGCATAAATAAACATCGCTCTAAGGGTCACAACCACTCTTCTTATACACAATTTTTTCATAGTCTTAAGGGCATAAATTATGAACTAAACATGCTAGGAAATTTCCCTAACTAGGGAATTATACTTATGTACTTCTAATTGTTATATAACAAACCCTATCCACCTATAGAAAAAACCACGACTCCTGCCTCCATAAGTGACTCGACCTAGATCATATGGACCCATAGATTCTGGGCATTTCTTTGATGAAATCTTGACAGGAACTTTAGATCTCAATTTTGACCCTCGAACAAGGGTTACCTTAGTCAATATTATGCCTATGTCCACTTCTATTCTAGCTCTAAATTATAGTGCAAGGCCTCCTCCATTTATGTTGATCTTTATCATAGACCTTACGGCCTACTAACCACCACAAGACAATATATTATCAACCCTCTCTTCTATTTCATGTATAAAATCTAACCAACGAGATTCAATATGATCATGTGATGTACTAAAACAAGATACTGAATCTTTCCTATAATTTGTGGAAACGAAACAACATCACACAATCACATATAAGTAACAGAAAGAAATTATCAATCGCACAACACAAGATGTATTTGAGAAATCAACTACTCAAAACCCCTCTATCTCTATTATGTATTAATTCAACGAATCATGAAATAATACAATGCTTAATCTCTCATGAGATTCTGCAACACTCTGCAATTTGTCTCCTACTGATCTAGGAAAAATCATCTAGTTCTTAGCCAATTTTCAACCTTCCTTCAGCCTGCCTTGCTCATGCATTTACTAGGGAACTAGCTCCCTATTAATTATGAAAATAAACATTCCTTTATTGAGCTATCCATCATGGAATTCCAATGAATTTATAATTTCACGTGGGAAATCTTGTATAAATACAACTGATAGGTATGTTCCCTTTAACCTCCGTCTCAACTAGGTCTTCTTCAGAACTGACATGCATGAAACTATTAATAGTGAATTATGAGTTATCTGATTGGTCACTCATTATGAAATAAATCTAATTTAATTCAGTGGGCCTCCCACTAGCTAATCACTTAGTTAGAACTAGTTAAACTTATTTTAACTCAATTAATTGAGTCAACTAATTCACACCTACACCCCACTAATGCATCGACTACAACTGGACCCCTTAAATATTGGAATCCATCTACATGACTCATCTTAGACCTTCTTGATCCAGACATATGCAGGAATGAAATGAAATATAGAAATAAACATAAACATAGCGATGCAGTAGGAATACTACTTCATTTCAATAATATCAAATACTAAGAAATTATTACATATAGAATGGAAAACAAACTAGCTCGGGCGATGGTTGATTATCTCTTAGAAGAGATGTGGCAGAATCATGCTTTTGAATTGTGTTAAAATAAGGCTCAAGTGCCTTTTTTATTGAAAAATAAGAGAAAACCCTAACTCAAGGAGATGTAACACCAAGAGTGTATGGGCCTCGTTAGGGGTAGCTGGGCAGCCAACTTCCCTGGGTCGTAACTTGTTCATATGATCTTTGTTTCATGCACATGATACCTCATTAGAAATATCTCTTTGAGGACTAAAACTGATAAATAATTTATACGTAATCACCTAATATTTCATGCCCAAAAAACATCGTTTGGGTCATCAAAATGGGTCTGGAAGTTCAAGACCTAAAAAACTAACAAAAATTGTAAATTTTGCTATAATTAAGGAAACTGAAAAACTGAAGAGAGACAATGGTAAGGGCCAAAGTGGAATAGGTGGATGGCCACTAATATCCACCTCGATCACCTCAACTTGAATTTCTTGAGCTAACTTAGTCATCGTAACTTAGCTAACTTACCCAACTTGTTATGAGATGAATTTACAATTTACTGTATAATTCATTTAAGTGAAAAATAAATTAGACGCCTCAATTTTGTCACTCCTGGTACATCAAAATTCCTCACCAGTGTGGGTGCATTTTTTTTCCTTTCTTGTTGCCAATCTCACTATTTCTTGTTTTAAATTTCAACACTCCCTCTCAACAAGAAAGGAATTCAATCTATCCTGATCCGGTACTGTTGGAATTCTGCATGCAACACTTGTCTATTGTTGTTTGCACCTAAAAATCCTGAAACTGAATAGCCTTGGAACAAATAAATCAATAGAATGCATTTTTCATGAAAGTATTATAACTACTGCTAACTATTGCACCTGTCTACTTGACTCACAGCGTTGTTGCTGACATTTTCATTTGTGCCCTTTTCACTGTCCTTTCATGTCCGAAAGACGTCGATTGGGGCCTCAATATAGATATGGAAGTTTAGGACCCGAAAAAAATCATTTGGGGCCTCAAAATGGCTTTGGAAGTTTAGGACCCACAAAACTGACAAAAATAGTAATTTTTTCTACAATTAAGGAAACTAAAAAGTTGAAGAGACACAATGGTGAGGGCCCAAGTGGAATAGGCGAGTGGTCACCAATATCCACCTCGATCACCTCAACTCGAATTTCTTCAGCTAACTCAGTCATCATGACTTAGTTAACTGACCGAAGTTGTTATGACATGAAATTTCAATTTATTATCCAATTTATTTAAGGGAAAATAAATTAAATGCCTCAAATTCCTCACTCTTGGTACATAAAAATTTCTCACCAGTGTGGGTGCATTTTTTTTTGTCCTTTTTGGTTATCAATTTCACTATTTCTTGCTGCAAACTTCAACACTTCCTCTCAACAAGAAAGAAATTCAATCTATCCTGATCCAATACCTTTGGAATTATTCATGCAACACTTCTCTAGTGTTGTTTGCACCTGCAAATTCTAAAATTGAATAGCCTCCTAACAATTGAATCAATATAATGAATTTATCATCAAATTATTATGGATGTTACTAGCTACTGCACTATCTACTGGACTCTTTGCACTCCTGGGGACATCTGCATCTGTGCGCTTTGCACTGTTGCCACTTTGATATGTGCTCCAGTATCTAACATCTGTCACTCTGATTGATATCCTCTTGAAATTTGACTGCATCAATTTAACTGATCCTCCATTCTACTATTGTACTGTGAACTCCTCGTAGCTAGGTTCGATCCATGAGACACACCATCTCAATGGACCGTCACTAAATTTTCTTATGTTGGGATCATGTCGACACATCACCCCACCAGTCACCTAGAGGTATGGGTGCATGTGCTCCCTCTGCCCATCTGGCTCGAAATTTCCCCCTCATGGAGGTTTCTTCTTTAGTGGATGCTTCCACTTGGTCTCCTCTCTACTTCTGTAAATGTGGCTGCTCCAAAATCTTCTAAGACTGCTTCTAAGGCTGCATGTTGAGAGGTAATTTGTGAACCCTCTCAACATTTTCTTTTCTCCTCAAAGCTTTGCATGGATCTGGTGCCTCAAGTGCATATAGGTTGTTGAATTTTTCACATTTTAATTTATCCCACCATTACAAAACTTTCTAGAAAGAGTTGATTTTAAATCGACGATATCTCCCTCATCCGAGGTCCAAATTGATTTTCAGTTTGGGAATTTTTTTGCAAGGAATCCAAATATGCTATTTTGTTTTTTAATTTTACACCAAAATCTTTAGATATTCTCTGGAAAATCACTGTCCAAAAAATTCCTACTTTGATACCATGTAGAAATTCTAACCAATGAGATTCAATCTAATCTTGTAATGCACTAAAACAAGGTATTGAATCCTCCTATATCTTTTGGAAAGAAAACACGATCGCACAATCACATATAAGTAAGAGAAATAAATTATCAATCGCACAACACAATATGTATTTGGCGAAAGAAACTGCTCAAAACCGCTTTATCTCTATTTACTATTAAGTCAAGGAACCATGAAACAATACAATGCTTAATCTCTCATGAGATTCTCCAACAGTCTACGCCCAATTGTCTCCCGCTGGTCTGGGCGAACTCGGTCTAGTAATTATCCAATTCGCAGCCTTCCTTCAGCCTACCTTGCTCTTGTAATTTCTAGGGAACTAGCTCCCTATCAATTAGGAAAATCAATCTTCCTTGATTTCACAATCTATCATGGAGTCCCAATGGCTTTATAATTTCACATGGGAAATTTTGTATAAATACAACTAATGTTTATGTCCCATTTAACCTCTATGTCAACTGGGTCTTCCTCAAAACTGACATGCATGCAACTATTAATAATGAATTATCATTTATTTGATTGATCACTCATTTTAAATTAAATATAATATAATTCACTGGCCAACCACTCAGTAGCTCATCCCTTATTTAAAACTATTTAAATTAATTAAAACTCATTTAATTGAGTTAACTAATTCACACCTACACCCCACTAATGCATCAACTACAACTGGACCCCAAAAATATTACATTAATCCCACTACATGCCTCATCTTAGACCCTCAACTCAATTTTTTTGAGCTAACTCAGTCATCATGACTTATTTAACCTACAAGGGAAAAATAAATTAGACACCCCACATTCCTCACTCCTATTGCATCAAAATTCCTCATGAGTGTGGGTGCATTTTTTTTTTGTCCTTTTTGGTTTCAAATTTCAATGTTTCTTGTTGCAAATTTCAACATTTCAGAATTTGATGCAACTTAACAGATAGACACCATTGAAATCACATGCCCAGATTCTCATGAGAAACCCCTCTTAAGCTTGATCTGACATAAGAGAACCAACAAAATTCCATCCTACTTCCTAGCTCGAACCGACCATTATGGTATGCAACATTCTTGTGAACCCTCAGATGATGATCTTGCTCTTGCAGGATGGTCATGGACTCCTTTTAGCAACCCTTACTCAACCTTGATACTCGACCTATTTTATGACTACATCTCCCTTCACCCCCTTGATCAAATGAGCTCCTTCCCACTTTATGTTCTTTCCTTCATCCTAAGGCATCCTTAAATTTTTTATCCTAGACCTCTTAGGAACCCTCTAGAACTTACGAGTTTTATCCACTTAGACCTTAGGAAATATTAATTTTCCTTTTTAATTCTCTTTTATAATTTAAAGCACATATTGGGTCCAAAATACCTTTACTTGGCTTGTTTTCCCACAAATCCTTTTGTGACCAAACTCACACAAAACCATCTCACTAGGCTTGTGGAGTACCTCCCAAGCTACACAATTCAACCACATAGTCTATTTGTAGTAACTGTAACTTTGTGAAGCTCTTGTAGTCAAGCGAGGGCTTGGTTAGGTTCCCAAGCTACAAATTAAGTAATGGTAGTTATGAGACCATGGTAGCTAGGGAGGGTCAGGGTGTGAAAATTAGGAACGAAAAGGCATGCTAACATATGTGAGACAATGTCAATGCATGTTGAAGAGTGTTAGGGAGTGTTGGGGCATATTAAGGGATAACTAGGAAAAAACGCATGGAAAGGAATTAATAGGAGTGTGTGCTAGGGAGTGTCAGTGAATTCAAGTGTGCTAAGGAAAAAGTGTGTTAGGCAAATTTTAGAATAGGATTTACAGTAGGAAAGCCTACAGTTGTTATATTAGGCTTGACATAGCTTTTTTAGACAAAGGGATATCACTTTGTGTTATGCACACCATTTTTTTACCTCTAGCTATTCTTTTATATGAGATGTGGCACACTTTGGCTACATGCTCATGTTTTAAAATATTCTAGATAATTTCCTATTGTACATCGTTGTGTATAAGTTTTGGGGCACTCGACTTGTGTCATCTTATATCTTATGTGCCTTGTGCATCTTGTGGTTCTCGCAAACTCTTAGTAAATTTTCTACTGTTTATACGAATAGAAGATATATGTGAAATATTTCCTATGTAAGCTATGTTTCTTAGTTGTTTTATGGTCATGGCTAGATCATGTGAGCCTTGTCTTGGTAACTAGTTAAGTGGGACAGGTTGAGCTTGGACATAAGTGGCATAACACGAGTTATAGGAAGTTCTTAGGTGAAAAAGGCACAATATACTTGTAGTAGGTGAAATTGGTCAAGTTGTTGTGGTTGAAGCAAGAAAATATTGTCACATGAACTATAGTAGCCAAGGAATATATTGGGTTCCCAAGTCGTGAGAAAATGTAAAGGCTAGTTGTGACGACATGAGTGTCAAGCTGTGCTAGGGAATGATAGGATGTTCAGATAGTGCGAAGGCATGTCAAACATGCTAATATGTTCCAAGTGATAAGACATGCCAATATGTGCAAGGGTGTTCCAATTCGTGCCAGGGATTATCAAGGGAAAAAAAGGGAGAAAAATGTTAAACTACAAGGAAATGAACACATAAGAGGGTTAATAAGTCCTCAATTTACCTTTTCAAAGAGGGGCATGCTAGGCACACCAACACTAGGCACCAATAGGTGCCAAGTGCAAATTCTTAGTGCATTCTAAGTGCCAAGTATTCCTTTGTTGCTTCGCATCTACTTTTCAACAATTGAACTCAGTTACATTTAATATTAGACCATGTCAAATCATACCAAGGCACGTCAATGTATTCCATACATGCTAAGAATTTCTACAAGCCAACACGTGCCAAGTGCCAATATGTGTCACAAAGTGTTATGCATGCTATGAAGTGGAAGGGAATGTTGAAGAGTGCTAAGGTGTGCTAGACAGTGCTAATGCATGTTGAGGAGTGTTAAATATTATTAGGACAAAACATTAATGGATCACTAGGTAAAAATTTATGGAAGTTAATGAATATGAGGAACGTGTGCTAGGGACTAGTGTTAATGAGTGCTAATTGTCATGCCAAGAAGGGAGTGACAAGGTATGCTAAGGATTGGTAAGGCATGCTAGGGAATATCAAGGGATGAAAATAAGTATCAAAGTGTGCTTGGGACTTCCAGGGTGTCCTAATTTTATGTGCCAAGATATGCCAATACATACCGAGTGCTAAGGATGTGCACTGTGCCAAGGTATGTCAATATGTGTCAAGAAGTTTCAAGGAAACGAAAGGAAGAACTAATAACAAGGTTAATAAGTAGGAACTTTATCTTTTTCAAAATGGGTATGATAGCCACACTAATAATAGGTCCCAATACATATTGAGTGCTAATTTATGTCAATGCATTCAACCAAGGCGTTCCAAAGCATGCTAGCGACAACATGCATACCAACATATGCTAGGAGAGTTGTATGTTGTGCTAGCGCATGCCACCATGTGCTTCGGCATCAGCGCCATGAAAATATGGTATAGGTACAAAGAGTTTCCAAGACCTGTGAGGTTATAAGAAATGTTATTCTATTCCAAATCATTAATTTAAGGTGTTCCCGGATTTTTCAGGAGTGTAAGGTATTTCTCATTAACAGAATTGGTAGAGCTTGATTATGTATTAAATAATATATTTCCTACACACACTAGTGGGAATTTATCTAAAGGGAATTTTCTAGATAATAAACTTAATAGATATGAATCATGGGTTGACTCATAGGAAAACTCTATTCAACTAGTAATTACTCGAGGGAATTAATGATACACAACAATTACTTCTTTAAATATTGACTGATTCTAACCACTATGGCCTTGGACATATTATAAAAAATACTCCACGTTAATGGTATTAAATCATTAAATTTTGACAAAAAATATTTTAACAAGCACATAACGTCATAAAAAACTCACTGGAATGATCAATGATGATGAAATTTTTTTGACAATAACCAAAAGTAACAAAAAGAGCACCGGTGAGGGTCATTAAAAGTTAATCACTAGAAGTGTCACCAAAGAGAGAGTTACTGCTGGGCATTTAATGACCCTCACCAAAAGTGTTAATAAAAATGGCTTAGGTGACAGATCTTAAAGGATCATCACTATATACACTTCCAACGATTCTTTTTAAAGGACCGTGACCATATGTGATATTGGTGATGGGCCTGAAAGGTTCGTCACAACCATGACTGTCACCAATGTCCTTTCTTCTTGTAGTGACAATTGACTAAAATCAAATAAATTGGAACAAACCTCTAGTTTTTGCTTTATGGGATGATAGAATCACTTAGAAGGTCCCTATAGGCACTTCTCCCTTTTATTTAGTGAATGGAAAAAGAAGTTATTGTACCTCCTTATCTAGCTCTTCCTTAACTATCCCTAGTGAAATCTATTGAAGAAAAACTTTCTTCTGTTCTACAATTAATGATGTCCTGAATTCTCAAGCTAGAAGAAGAGAGGGATAAAGATAAACAAGTTCATGCCCACCATGAACAATTGGTAAAGTCCTCATTTGATGTAGGTTGATTTAATAAAAAAATATTTGAAATCAGTCATCTAGTTCTAAAATGGGACAAAGCCCATGAATAAAAAGGAAAACACACAAAGTTCCAAAAGTTATTGCTAGGCCCATTTCAGATCATTGAGAAACTAGCCCCATCATCCTTTACCCTTAAATATTTATAGGAAAACTGATGTAGGAGCATCAAACTACAATGTTTTACATTGACCTAACCAATCAAATGTCTTTACCAAAGAGGGTGTACAGTTCTCGTTACAACAGTGAAAATATTGTTCTCACCTACAAGGCTCTCATACATCAAGTTATCTCGAAGGAAAACATGCACATGGGTTTTAATGAACAATGGGTAGATATGCTGATGTTTTCCCTCAATAATGCTAAGGTCTTCTAGATAGTGCATAAAACGATGGTCAAAGTACATGATCAAACTGAATTTTATGAGTTACAAAGCCTTTTAATAGTGTGATACGCCCATAGACACAATGGCGAGGTTCCATACCAGTTTATGTGTTTACTTGGGAACTTCATATCAAAAGGAATCTAGTCAAATAGAAATATTCTTTATTTTTGGCACAAAGTTGGTTTGCAGATTCTAAATTTATAGGTTATGTAAAAAAATAGATCGATTTTGTTAGCATAGGTGTTCAGAAATACAAATAGTTAGGGATGATGATTTTGTTGTGAGATTTGGGTGGGATTTGTTTTTAATCCCTTCGAATGAGTGTTGAAGAATATATAGGGATTTCGTAACTAGAAAAAGGGATTTTTTTCCAAGTGTATTAGTAGTAGGTAGAATAGAGAATAAAAGTTTTTTTTGGATTTTAGTATGAATATATGATTGTTGTGTCTTCTCAGATTTTTCTTAATACTAGTTTCGATATTTTGAATTAATTATTTTTTCCAGCAACATATAAACAATGTTTTAAGATGTTGAAAAGACAGAACCTCACGATCTATTGTCAATTCAGTTTATAATAGAGGGAAATGAAAAATACTTTCATCTTATACATATGGAGTTCAACCTTAGAGGGCCATCAAAAAGAGGGATTATTTTCTTGTTAGTGGGCTAGCTTTCAAAAAAAAAAATTCTTAAAGGTAAGTACTCTACTGTAAATATGTAAATAATCATATTTACATATTGATGTCCTAAGCCTTAGTAATGTTAAGTAATACTCTTTTGACTTCATATTTGGGCCTCTCATCATTCACATGAAGTTTTACTAATTAAAGGAGAAATGTTAGAAATAAAATTATAACATAGAAGTCTAGTATTGAATCTATTATAAGTCTCTAAAAATGGTGTATCCATTAAGTTGTAAATATTTCATAACTTGAAACTTTAAAAGAATCTTATTGTCATATGATGGGTCATGAAAATTTTCCTTTAAAAAAATGTCAAGAATATTTTGATTTTTTAGCATCTTTTGACTTTAATTGTCATCCATGACTCTTAAGGAGTGAATTTGCATCCCCATCGATTAATTTATTTTTTTAGAGTGCAATTCAAAAATATATAAAAGTTGAAAGTTAAGGTATCTCATTATGATTTGGCTTACCATGATCATAGGAAAATAATGATGTAGACATTATCATGACTGGTCACCAAAATAGGATAATGCCTTGCGGCTATATAACTATAATACCAGAGGTCTCATCACGATCCATCTTCATAAATATCATTATAACTTCTGAATGGAATTGTCATTACCTGGTCACAAAACCGGGACAATGGCTTTCAGGTAACATTAAAAGAAAAATTAAGACCTCTAAAAATATTACTATAAGTGGATGTAATACTGGTATATTTTGGTTAAATGGTAACCCTATCAAGGCTATGGACACCTTCTCACAGTAATGGCTCTACCAGTGACAAATAAGACTATTTGAAAAGCTAATCTTCTGTAGTTATGAACTTTATCTTTACAATTGACTAAATGACCGACAAAGACATTGAAAATTTTGATTAATAACAAGTTGTGAGATAATTTGGAAAATAATGAGTTCCTTTAGTTCAGAGTATTATTTATCAATCAAAGCTTTAAATATTTTTACCTTTCTAAGCCTTTTTCTTTAGTAGTTAAAATTTCATTGATTTTTACAGATATAAATATTTCTTCGAGTACGTCGCCAATTGTTGTAGTACTAAGAAACCCCCCATTTAGTTATATTTTAGCTATACAATAAATCATGGGTATCCTTTTAAATCCTAATAAGATTATTTAGTTCTAATAAAATAAGACAATTCTTTTTTGTAAATAAAATACCTTCTCACATGACGACTTCCCAATTCAGAGCTTACATATACAAGATCAACCACACAAGTGTTAAGATTCATAAAAGCTAGATAGGCTTTTGTTATTTAAATAATGCATCACTGAACGAATTATATCATATCACTTAAATATTGTAACATCCCTTATAGGAAAGTTACGATAAAACATCCCTCGATAAAACTTTCTTGATATCTAATATAAATTAGATAGGCGCTTCCCTTTATAAATGAATATTTTAGAGAACCACCAACCCGAAAATATTTCCATGTGGGATATAGGAAATACCATATATTGTAACTCTTAAAAATTACCATCTAAAAAACCTTTGATATCTAATATCTCCAATAGTTAACCATTACTCTATCCCAAAAAATCGCAATATACAAATGTCATGATGCCTCTCATTCCCGATATCCAATATCTTTGATGTCCCCCCCCCCCCCAAACCATATTTCAATCCTTCAATATTCTCATCCTTACCCATATCAAGACTTCTCATATCATACGACACTCTTTAAAATACCCAATACTCCATTCCCCAGTATAAAACCTATATTGTATCTTTCTGCCTACGCTTATAACTCTTACATCTTTGAAATATATAAATTGAAAGTCCTCGGTATTGTAAGTTTTAAGTTGTGCCCACTGATAAAAATAGAAGGATATTTTAAGGATTTCTCTGATAAAATTGTTTCGATACACTAACATGTATAGGACCCACATGAATTCAGTTTTATCATTTAATTTCCAAAAGTGGTGAATTTATGGTTTTCGAAGTTCGAAATGACTTATTCATTACAACTTGATACTATCATGATTTTCTCTTTAAGAGATAAATCATTATGAAAAATAGTAATTTGTCCTAAGGACTTTCTGGAAAAGGAATTGTCAATTATTCTTGTGGTTTCCATGGTAGTTAAGTCCCAAAAAGAAAATTTCAATAGATATTTCTAAGGAAACTAAAGAAAAGAAAAAACGTGTAGCTCAACAATAACCGGTTGTTCCTCCAACTGAAAAAACTTAAACACCTGGAATATTTCCCAACGTAGTCTATTATTTAGATGCTGGAAGCTCCTCTTGGGAAGCTATCTAAACCATTTTTGAGATGAAGGACCCATGGAGTCAAAAATAACAATTACGACTGATGATTCCACCTCGGTCTCTAATAATACTAACAATGATGGAGCCAATTCATTCTTACATAGGGTTCTAGCCTGACCTATAATCCTTCCTTATACACATATGATTAGATGGGATGTTTATAATGTGAAAATTTTAGAAAGGAATTTCTTAACTTAGAGGAAAAAGTCATCAGTTCACTCACCAACAGTGATTTAAGCACAATGTTCCATTTGCCACAACCCCAACAAAAATATGAAAAACATTTTGTGGAGAAGTTCATGAGTGAACACGATCATCAATAAAAACCTATGAGGTAAAGGAGAAGAGATCCTAGCAAGCATAAGAAAAAGGAAAAGGGTATGTATGTGGTTTATTCCCTTGCTAGTCCATATTTTGAAATAGATCCTATGTTATGAAGAATCTAGGCTTACCCTAATATACAAACATTTTCCAACCAATGGGAAGCACTCATTTATTCTACTTCTCAAGATTATATGATGGATTGGGGAAATATATTATATGAAAACATAGCCCCCTCGAAGTGGCTATTTATAAGACATTGATCTCTCTTTTATTCTATTTTTGAGGCTTGTTTCGTAACATCACATCTTTAATTATAGGAATAAACGTAATGTTTCACAAACATATTTCCTCCTTTTTATATGAGCTCTTAGATAATGGATGCCTTTGTTTTAACCTTTGTGGGAGAGAAATGGACTTTAGAAGATCTGACCCCTATACATATTTATCATGATATTATTTTGGACTCAAAGTATCAGCCTCATTTCTATAAAATCTATCTTGGAGTAATTTTTCCCAATCACCGAAGCATCTTTGACAAGAAAGCTCCTAGGGTTTCGCCAAAAGCTAAACATGACTTACTATTAATGGGAAAATAGTTTGGTGAAGAATAATTTTCTTATGTCTGAATATTTTTCAGTCTTGCAAATCATCATATCTTGCCCCTATATGGTCCCAACAAACTTCTTTCCCAAGAAATACCATACTAGACCGTAGAAAATGGTCTTTCAAAATTTTTAAAAGAGTTCAATAAGAAAATGTGGCCTAGTTTTCTTATTCAGTAGTAGAAAAAATATTTTTTCTCTCCTAAAACATCACATATGTACTCATAGTCATACATATCCCAGACCAGCGTAATCTAACTAACACCATAGAAAGCGTTCAAATTGTATTCTCATTTATCACTAACAAGAGAATCATATTTACAAATAGACAACTCAAATATCATAGGATTTGTACATGTGGAATCCAATCAATAGAAAATGGAAATCATGATAGGATTAGAGCATTCTTTGCATTACACAAGGAATCTTGCAAACATAATTCAACAATATAACCCCAAGGATAATCACAATAAAATTCAACTGAATACAAATCCTATACAATAAAAACTATGTTCACAAAACTCAACACAAATCTACCCTAAATAAATTTAATATCAATCAAGAAATAGTATAAACATATAAATATATATGCATGCGATGTTTCACTCACAATTTTCTTAAAAAAAATCTCTCAATGCCCTCATCAATCAATGCATTACAAAATGTACTATGACTTTCAACAATGTAAATCCAACCCTAGTCCTTTTCACAAACACTAGCATCAATATAATTCTAAACTCTACCTTCAATTATAGATGCCATAGCTAATATAAGCTACAAAATACTACAATCAATGCACTAAACCAAATAGAAAGCTTTATTCCCATATATAACATTGTCAATATATATGAACTCTGCTAATGAAATTTTATCCATGAAAAATATGTAGGCATAGGTATATATCTTTGTAATCAATCAATTTTAACTACATAATACTTTATCTCTGTATTAACCACATGTCCAGACCCCTCTATCTATTAAAAAACCCTTGAAAATAATCAATCTCTCCATTAAGCAAAGATTCCTTGTGATATCATCATACAAAAAAAAATATTGTCAGTCATGCTCTATAAGCCACCAAATTTCACAACACTCGAAACTCTATATTGTGTAGGTTTTTATGTAGTTATCATGGACTCTATCCCACCGTTTCCTTTACCTCAACTTTAATATCTCATTTTCAATGCATTGCTTGATGCACCTAGAAAATGGCACCATCTACACTTCTCCTTCACATCATACCCTTCATCAAATTTCAATTAATTGCACATTAAATCCCTCTTTAAACATATATATATATATATATATATATATATATATATATATATATATATATATATATATATATATATATATATATATATATATATATATATATATATATATATAGATAGATAGATAGATAGATAGATAGATCTATCTATCTATATATATATACTCAATTAATCAATATTTTAGTATGGTAGGCACACACATCTGCCATGGACATGAAATAAATTTTTAAAGTTGATTCTCACAATCCAAATCACACCATATAGGGATTTTTCGCTATAATTAAACACCAATTGCTCATTGAAATCAAATTACATGTAGATTATCTATAATAGTGCACCAACATTTTATACACAAAGATATATTTTTATGAGAAGAAATGTGTTTCCAACTAGAATTAGATCCACGACATGGCATATATATAACCAATTACTGAATACATAAAATACCTAATCGATTGACCACATCAATGATGAAGCTCCACGGCGTAGTAACTTTTCAATTTGTACAATATTATTTCTAGGAAGGAATCTTAGAATCTCTTACGCTACCAAAAAAACAACCTCAGCAAGAACTACTTTGTACAATGGAATATATAAAGCAGTAAATCATATATGCACAAGTATACACAATTTTCAAAAAATATTGTACAATAATGTACAACGAAATATTCGTTATATTAAACCAATCTGAATAATACAAGAATATATGGAATACAAGTTGTAATGGTAGTCACATTGTAGAGAATTTATGTCATATCTTGTCTTGTCGGTCCTTCACTTCTGTACTGATCTGTAGCTTTCCCATAGTCCTTAAAAGGACAAAACATAGAGACTTGAAGAGGGTTTTCTCCTATCAATGATGCAAGTCACATTTTTGACAATGAACGTGACTTGATCGCATTTTCTCTCCAGGGTGACCAATACATGAGCTCCAATCCACCAATCTAACAATCACTTTTGTCGGTCAAAGTGCTGCACATTAGTCTCCAAACTTCACCCAATCACGCAACACCCAATGCGCTTCTTGTATGACACTTTAGGGCTACTTTGGGTAGCCAACACACTACCCTTCACTAGATCAATGACACTCAGCACTCCATTATAGCATCTCCTCCTAGAAAGGACATGAGTCACCAAATCAAGCCTTGAAATTGGCTCCCACATGCTTCAGTGACTCATACCCAAAATCACTGAACCAACAAAAGTAACTAATAGAGAAAACACATCCCTTTGTTTTGTTGTTCATGAGCATAGTTCTAGTCACTGTTTAGGGATTCTCCTGTAGTCCACAGTATGCCACTAAACGTACCAAAATTTACCTTAATTCATGCGGCCTTCATCTTTTCACAAGTTCAGTGACTTAGGTGTTTGAAAAGACACCTAAAAATCCCTCTTTAGGTATATTTTTACCCTAAAATAAAAACATGCAGGCCTGTAGTATAATCATCACAACAGGGTCCCTTACTTTTCCTATTTCAGGGAGGATACTCCTCAGTTTTCTTGTCGAGAAAATTCTTCTTTTTGTGCGGCCTTCCAACAAACCTTTCTGCCCCATAAAATAGTGAACAACGAGCTTAACCTGAGCACCTTCCATTTGCATCCTCCACAACAAGTTAAATCACACTCAAAATAATCACAAGGGAGACCCTAACGTCCCCTCTCCTTCGCTGAATTAGCCTTTGTTCTGAAACCCCCATAGAAAATTTTATTCTCCTCTATGAACTTATGGTTGTCATTTTTTTGCCCATTTGGATGATTCTAAATGTGACACAATCCCCTCCTATTTATACACAATAGAAGGGCTTCCTCGAACCTCAAAATTAGGGCTTTTCAAAATTTTTAGAGGATTTTTACATCAAGAAGACCTAACACATTTTGTTCAAACCCACTACTAGACTTCAAAAATTCATATCTCCATTTCTACAACTTAGAATCAAATTTTTTTCATTATGTTATATTCGTCTTAATGAGAGATAAAATCCTCATCCATATTGAAATGTGCTGATGGTTTTGGCCCGAATCAAGATGTGTGAAAAATCCCACCCTTTGGCTCCAAGCCCACAAGTGAATCGTGTGGCGCTTTTCCCTCCAAATCCTAAACCCTAGGGCTTGGAGTATGTCCCAAGCTTCTAAAAATAAGCACTCCCTCTTACCGAGGGAGTTACTTCTAGGAATAGGAAGTAACTCATCATCATCATGAATATTCACAACACCTGCAAAACTCTTGGCACTCAGCACTATAGAAATCCATGTAGCTTGAACTATGCCTCTCTCAAAAGTGTCACTATCACCAGAAGAATCAAGCTTCTTATTCTTCCCCTACATCACTTTCCAATATTTCCATGATTACTTTTTGGATGTTCAATGAGAACCCTTTCTCCCCACTGACCATGCACTCTTCTTGGGCTCCAAATTCTCCCTTTGAACCTGAAATCTCCCACTAGAACTCCACTCCCTATAAGCCTCTAGAGCCTAGAATTTATTTTTTTGACTTTGCACCTGCCCCTATGAATCTTGCACCTACACATGCTTCTTTGGAACCTGCACCTGATCCACCTACTTCTTCTTCCCATGATTCTCATGCTTTCTTTTCACCCTATAAATATCATCCTCTCTAATTCTAAGCACAATCCTTGCGGAGCTAGAGCCTCTAGGTATGACTCTTGCCTTCCCATCCTACAACAAGACCTAAAACCCATTCTTCTCCATAATTGAGACAAATATCATGCTATATCTGAGTCTTCGTACCAACACTAGAAACTGGACCTGCATCACTCATCCTACCTCCATCATGAAAGGCACAACTCACGATCCATAATTCTCTTTCTGACTCTTGTTTCCAAACACCATGTGAAAATTTCAGCCTCATTCAACTAGAGTCTTGAAAACCTCTTGTGACCCTATCATATGTTTCGTTGCACCACTATCCACCTACCATCCATTGTCATCGATAATGCTCTACAAGAAATGAGAGATCATAGAAAATTTCTCCTCTTCCAATATTCCTGTGAGAGTATCTATCTTAGTAGAAGTGGGAACATCGACAACCTAATTCCATTTCCTCTTCTTGTCATCTCCTTTATTCTTCATCAAATATCTTCAACAAAAATGACCCATATTGCCACAATTGAAACACTTGAATTTACTCAAGTCCTTCTTGTTCTTGTGCTTCATTCATGCTACAAGTGTGACGTCCTCCTCTTCCCTATTCATTAGGTGAAAATCCTCATCTCATAACTCTTCCTAAATGAATTCATCCCACAACCTATTCAAGTTTAGAAACTTGTCCTTGGAAACAATTCCTTTGTTGAAGGGCTTCCATTCTAGAGTAAACCCTTTCTACGTGATCCTCACCATATCACTATCTAAAATACTCACATTCAAGGAATGAAGCTCGTTTTTGACCTGAGACAATATCATCATATATGAAATCTCTCCCTCACCCTTTATCAACTTGGTGGACTTCAAATTATCCTCCAATACTAGTAACTGGTTCTTGTTCTTATTCTGGAACAAATTATGAGGAGCCATCCACATCTCATGTGCAATTTTTTTCCTATAAAAATGAGGTATTAGGGGATCCTTCACACCTTATAGGATGATCCATCACATCCTCGTATCCAAATCATTGTACACTTCCAAATCCTTTGGGTTCGTTGGCTTCTTGATGGCTTGCTCAAAAAACTCCTAGATCATGTTGACCTGCAAGATCAACTTGATCATTTATTCTATGGAAAATAGTTTGAAAACCCATCCAACCCATCCTCATATGGACGATCTACGTACAACTTCAACATTGTCACCTAAAATGTGACCAACTCCCTCTGAATTTGTACTTCGTTTTGCAGAACTCTAATTCACTGTCTTCCAACGTAGCCCTTACACCCTCTGATACCATGTTGAATTTGCACGGTCTTGGGTCTACGATATAATCTTAAAATATCTGAGACTACCAAACCAGGAATATCAACAAGAACTACTTTTCATAGTGGAAACTATAAAGAAGTAAATAACATATGCACAAGTATACACATTATTTAACAAATATTGTACAACAATGTACAACCCAATATTTTTTATATTAAACCAATCTAAATAATACAATAGTCTATGGAATAAAAATAAAACCATAATCATGCTGCACAAAATTTATGTCCTATATTTTATTTTTGGACCTTTGCTTTCGTACTGCTCTCTAGCTACCCCTTAGTCCTTCAAAGAAAAACACATAGAGACTCTAGGAGGGATGCCTCCTATAACTGTTGCAAGTTATGTTTTATACAATGAACATCGAATGATCCAATATTCTCTCCAAGTTGGAAAATACCTGAGCTCCAATCTGGAAATATAGCAATCACTTTCATCTATAAATTTTTTTCACATTAAGCTCCAAACATCACCCAATCACAGAACAACCAATGTCCTTCTTGTATGTTTCTCTATGGATACTTTTGGTAGCCAACACACTTCCCTCCACCATACTAATGGCACCAAACACTCCACTATAGGTTCTTCTCCTCGAGAGTCTACCGATCACCAAGTCAAGCATTCAAATTGGCTCCCACATGCTTCAATCACTCAGATCTAAAGCTGATCCGAAATCATGGATCCAACACGAGTCACTAATGGAGAAAAAACATACCAATTTCCTTTTCTTCATGCGTAGAGCTCAATTCACTCATTAGGGCTTCTCCTATAGCCTATAATAACCCACTAAACATACCAAAAATCACCTTAATTCATGGTACCTTCATCTCTTCACAAGTTTAGTGACCTCCCTATTTGATAAGACATCTACAAATCCCTATTAATCATTTTTATGACCGTAAAATCAACACCTATAGGCCTGTGGCCTAATCATCACAATAAGGTCCCTTACTCGACCTATTTTAGGGAGGATCCTCCTCAATTTTCTTGCCCAGAACAATCTTCTTTTGGTGCGGCATTCCAACAGTCCTTGTTGCCCCTGAAAACATTCACCAATGAGATTAACTTGAGTTCCTTTCCTTTGCGTCATCCACAACAAGGTAAATCGCACTCCAAATTTTCAAAAGGGAGACCTTAACATCCCATCTCATTTGCTAAAGTAGGCTTTTTTTTTCGGCCCCCACTGAAATGCTATTATATTCCTCTACAAGTTGCTTGTTGTGTTAGTCATCAATATTTTTCACCTGTTTTTGATGACTATATGCCTTGTCCAAGTTTTCTAGAAACCAAATTCAAGCAATCAATTTTCCCTCTAGAAACCCCCTAAGATAAATTTTTTCACTTTTTCCCTCTCTTGCCTACTGTGATTTAACTGATAAACCTGTCAAAATCCCATCATAGACTAATAGTGATTATTCTGCCCATAACTTTCACATCTGTGTAAATCCTTTTATCTCTGATATCCAAAATATTCCTATTTCACAAAAATGTCTGCCTAGTATAAGACAAGTTGTATTTTTACCCTCTTACTGCCTACAATTACTGCTGATGACCTGAGTGTGTCTAGGATATCCTTTAAAGTCATGAAAAAGTGTCTAGGTTTTAGGTGATGGTGCTTAAGATGAATATCTTAAATGACCCGTGTCTTGTTAAGAACTTTGCTTTTTTACTATCAGTCAAGTATCATTTTCCTTCTATCTTGCAAAGAAAATACATTGGTTCTCCCTAGGTCATGCACCATTAACTTTTTCATGTGTTTTTGCTGCAGAAAAACTCAAACGCCAACTCAAGGAAAACAAAATAAGGATGGTCATATTTCTAAAGGGAAGGTGATCAAGCAATCTTCAAGGTCCATCCTCATCGTACAACAGAAAATTTTGCCAAAGATCAAACCACCTTATCAAGACATCTCTGTAGGGATGCCAGGATAAATGGCCTTAATCAAAATTGGGCAAAAGAGACACATCAAGGAAAAGCTTCAATCAAAACAGTTGACTGTTTGAACTAAAGGAAATATAGATTTGAGAAAAAAGAGAACAAACTGGTTTTATCTCTGCAAATTAGGGATACCTACAAATGTCAAAGATCATCTATCATAGCAAATAAGTACAAAAAATTGGGAACATACTACACAAAGCACTTCGTGTCACTTTAGGAGGTGTTTCTTTTCTCTTTCCAAACATCTGGGCTACAACTCTAAAATCCAACACTATCTGACTAAACATGGCATATTTCTGGCAAAAAGGGCCCTTCCAACAGTATTTATGCATCAAAGTAAAAAACATGAAAAAGGAACAACTACCTATTTCATACCCTTGCAACCTCGACTTGAAACTATCAAAGGCACCATCATCAGAAGTGAAGACTAAGGCCACCACAATGGACATTCATACTAAAAAAGGAAAAATGGTTTTACTGATTGAAAAATTCTGTTTAAATACCCCGCAGTGATAGGATGTTTCAAGCCTTTTTCATGAAATTTGGATGGAAGTGCAATAGACATCAAAAAGAAAAAAAACACCTCCTTTATGTACAAGCAGAGGGTGAAAGGTTTTGAAATAGTTTATCTATTGAGAGATTAGTAAAAGTCACATTTTATGTTTTTCAGGAAAACAGACGATGCCTCCCACTGCAAAGAGAAAGAGATCAAATTCTGAAGATTAAACTACTGAAAAGGAAGAAAATCACCATTTGGTATTTAAGAATAAAGTAAAATAGTTTGTAAACATCACCAAGCAAGAAAAAATGCATCACAGACCAAATTATGTGCTAAAAAGCCGAAGGCTGCAAACACTGAAGAAACAGACAAAAAGAGCAAAGTAAGAAATGTGTTTTTTAAATTGAAGGGGAAAATTTCCTTCTAAAAATCATTTCAGAAAGGACATAGAAACCCCCAACGGGCATATCTACATTCATTTCATTGATTGGCAGAAAGAGGAAGGTGATTTTTGTATCAGAGAAAAACTATGTGTAGAAGTTTGAGGACACTGTGCTCCTGAGTTTGAGTGTTGCGCTCCTGTAGCAATCCGCAGTGTAATTTTACACTGGGCGTTGCACGCATGTGCGTGAGAACTACATGTTCAACCATTTTTCCATCATTCAGACATGCCCAAGCCCCCGTTTAACCATTCGCTCAGCATTTAGACATGCCTCTGAGCGCTGTGCATTCAACCTTTCGCCCGGCTTTCAGATCTGCCCGTGAGTCCTACGTGTTCAAACTTCCACCCAGCGTTTAGATATGCCCAAGCCCCCGTTCAACCATCAACCAACGTTCAGACGATGTGTGCCCACAACGCGCTCTGTCGCAGTTCTGTAGGATCCACCGCCTGGCATTCAGATGTTCCACGCCCACAACGGGCTCCGTTGCACTTCTGCGGGCAGAGGCCACCCAGGCCAAGGGCGTTGCACGCTTGAGTGAGAAAATGCAGCACTGCCCCATTTTCTCCAAAAAAGGCCAAAATTTCTCATTTTTCTCCCAGTTTTTTTTCTCATCACAAATAAGAGTTTCAAGAGGTATTTCTCACCAATTCATGCCTCCTTATCCAGTTTTGAGCTATAAAAGTGCCTTTAGGGCTAAAAGGGAGTCTAGGGCATTTTGAGGAAAATCCAAATGCAAGTGTGGCCTTTTCTATTTTGAAAGTATAGTTTGGTTTTGAGACGCTAAAATTCCTGAAAGGACCTCCCTCACCATTAGTTCATCTGCAAAAGTTTTTTTGTTTCAAAAATTGAAAGGAAAAAATAACATAGTCATCATGTCTAAAGAAGGAAGTGATGAGCCTCAAAAGCCAAAGAGACAAGCTAAAAAGGGAGGAAAACCCAATAGGTTTGAGCCTATAGACATCCAAGAACTAATTGCCTCCCCCTCTATTTTATCCTGCTTTCATGAAATGGGATGTTTTCAATTCTGGAGCAAAGTGAAAGAAATTGGTAGCCATCCTCATTTAACTGAGTTATTTTCCCTAAGATTGGACATGAAAAAGGTTCACATAGTAGGTTTACATTTTGAATTGACTCCTAACGATGTATCTAAAGCCACTAAGATCCCTTTTATAGGAGATAAATGGTGTAAACAGACATACCTTGACTTAAATCATTATCAGCCTTTTCTAAAGCCCAGTTGTCAAGCTGCATATAAAACCATTTTTCCTTTCTCACATCTACTGGATAGGCATGCCCTCCTCACGAAAATTATCATGAAATATTTTACCTATGAAGGTAGGTTTTCCCGAGTTTATTCATATATCATTAGGCTCTTTATGCACTTCACCCGAAACAAGTTGTTAAACCTACCTTACATCCTTCGCAAAATTATTGAAAAGATGTCCACCATTGTGAAAAAGAAGCCTCCAGCTCAGCAAAGAGAAAGCTTATTTCATCACTCCCTTGTAAAAATCATTGTTTCTCACTAAATGGGGAAAAAAGCTATTCCTTGGGAAACCTTTATCACTCATGATGACTTCACCTCTTCATATTCCATCCCATTGCAAATCATGCCATCCTCATCTTGAAATCTTCCTTATACCCCTTGTTCACCTTCTACAACATATGTTTTTCCTTCCTCTCATGATTCACCCTATCGAGCAAAAACATCTTCTATGGATAAAAGTGAACAAGAAGAAAAGGTAGACAGTGAGGGAGGAAGCAACAAACAAGAAGAAAAGGAAGATAGTGAGGGAGGAAGCAGCAAACAAGAAGAAAAGGAAGACATTGAGGGAGGAAGCAGCAAACAAGAAGTAAAGGAAGACAGTGAGGGAGGAAGCAACAAATAGGGAGATAGTGAAGATAGTGAGGGAGGAGGAAACAAACAAAAAGACAGTGAAAACAGTGAGGAAGGAGGCATCAATCAAAAAAATAGTGAAAACAGTGACAATGATGAAAGGAGTAGAAAAGAAAATAGTCGAAATGATGAGGCAAATAGTCCAATGCATAGTGGAAACAAAAAATTTGATGGGGAAGGAAGCAGCCAAACCAAAGACAAAAAAATTAATGAAAGCAACCAAAACATTCAAAACAGTAAAATCTTTAAAACCAAAGACAGTGACACCATTGAAGACCGAGGTCAAGATGAAAATGATGAAAGCAGTCACAACAAATAGGGAAGCGATAAAAAAAATGAAGACAGTAGGAAGGTGGATGAAGGAAAAGATATCTTTGAAAAGGAAAAAACAACAGACATAGACATCTCTCACCAAACATAAAAAGAACATGATCTTTCTCAGATTTCTCCTGATGATGAGATCATTGCAAATTTCAAATTCAATGATCAAGAAGGCTTCTTACAGGAAAGTGACATAGGAATGCAAACAAAGAATTTTTATGAGGAAAATGATAGCCCTAAGGCTATAGGTGACTGAAGTGAACAAGCCCAAACCTTGACACCTCTTTTCATTCCACATCAACAAGGTTAGGAGCATGTGTTTACTGCCTCTCCAAGGCAAGGGGCCATGCATCCTCCATCACAAATAGTAAAAGGAAAAAGTACTAAAGCAGTCAGAGGAAAAACCACCCAAAAAGTGCCAATAAATGTCACTAGGGCATTGAGAAGCAGAGGTAAATTGCCATAATAGAGTAAGAGGGAGTTGCCAAAGAAAGCCAAAGGGAAGAAAATCATAAAAGGCAAGGGCAAGAAGAAAATTGAAGAACAAGAAACCAATCATGAAAAGGAGAGGTAGTTTTAACTAATACACTTGGATAGTGATGATGAAGAAAATGAGGCAAGAATCCTTAAATCCCTCTTACAAGACTGAGATGCTTAAGCTAAATACTTTTTGAATGATTTGGAAAGATCAAAACATATCATTCATTTCCTACAAACACAAAATCCACAAATGAGTGGCTAACTTGCCATTTATGAAGCCCAAGCACTCAAGTACAAAAGAGAGGCTCAGAAATAACAAGTAAGGCTAGAAGAGTACATGGGTGAGTATGAAGAATATTAGGAAGATGAAGGACAAGAAAGAAAGAGGTGTAAGACCATGGGTCTTAAAAGAGAATTAGAAAAGCAGAAACAAGAAGAATCAGCCTGAATGTAGCAATTACCTCTCACTGAGCTCCTAGCCTTAGAAATTGAAAATGAAAAAAAATCATGGATAGAGAGGGAAAACCAGCATGTGGAGACTAAATTGGAGAAAGAAAACAAATATTTTGGCCTACAAAGGAAAATGACTGAACATTACAAGAAGCTAAATCAGTTTGCTAGAAAGAAACTCAAAGCTGCCCAAAGGAGGTGCTTAGCGAAGAAATATGGAAAGGACCAATATAGGCCCAAAATTTTTTCCCAAGATTAACTACAGGCTCCCAAATACCCTTGAGGGAGCTAATCACCAAATTTGGGAAAATTTGGACACCTTTTTGTTTTTTGTGAATTTTCATGCCTAAGAGTGTAACACCGTGGACGCTGCACTTTTTATCAGAGCATATTCAGCAGGAAAAGTTTATATTTTTGGATTCCTTGACACTAGGGGAGTATGCTCATAAATTTTCATATAATTTGGAGTTGTTTTGGTCTCTCAAAAGGTCCAAAAACAACCATTTTTCACCTTTCTGCCACTGTTTTCAAGCAGGTGCTGTGCTCTTAGGTTTTTGCACCTTTTTCAATTTTTAACTAGCTTCTAGAGATCATATTGAAATAAATCAAGTATATTTGGAAATTATACATCCACATATTTCGAACGGGCCATCACGGGACCTTTTTTGACAAAGGGAAGGCCTCCAAAACCTCATTGCAAAAAGGTCTATTTTGGTGTTGCGCTCCTAGAAATTCTGCTAAAATAGGGACAATTTTCTGCATTCCTATTTTTTTACTGGGCCAAATGTGTGTTAGGAAATTTTACCATGTATGTCAGAGCCTAAAAGTGATTCTTTTTTGCTATTTTGGCCCGAAAATATATTTTAGAGAGATATTTTGTGCCCTGGACCTTGTAAAGCCTCGAGGACAGTTTAGATATTTTGTTTTGGCCAATGGCCTTCTAGTTGCTCTAGGGAGGTTTCCTCCTCTTTGGCTTATATAAACCATGAGGATTTATTGTAACAAGGAGGCATAAATTGACATGTTAAGAGAAATACATAGTTTTATGAGCTTGAAGAAAATACTGGTTTTATGAAGTGGATGAATGTCTTGCTTAACTTGATGGTGGAGGATCATCGTGTGCAGGATTCCATAGCTTGGTGAATGGTGATGTTTCCATGATTTGTTTATGCCTTCTTATTTCCATTAATGTTTCATACTTCTTATTTTTTGTACATCAGAAAATTATATGTTGAGATATTCTCATGGAAGCACCTCAAACCTCCTGCATCTTACGGCTTTGATGTTTTCTTCTTCTTGATCATTTTTAAGGAATTCCTAACTGCTCCTTAGGTCCATCAAGAAATTGTTACTTGTTTCATTAATGGTCACTATGTTAGCTATCTAGTATGATTTAAAGTATGCCCTGCTTACTTATAGTTTCTCAAAACTCCATTTTTGAAACTTTTCTATGGAATATTAATTGTTTTAGTTAACTCAAAGAGGTCTCGTTCGATCTTCCCCTTTGTCCATGCTTGCAAACTGGTTTCAGAGTTCCTGATAGCTTGATATATGTTGTTTATGAGTTCCCTCTCCATATATAAAGTTGATTGTTCACATTATATGTTTTCCCAACAAATGAAGGTGAATTTCCATAGTTAGGAGTTTTTATGCTTCTACGTATCACCAAATTGTTTATCTTTCATGTTTATCAGTTTGAGTATTATTCATAAAAATTTATGGTTTTCCCTACCTCATGAATATTTTATTTCAAACTATATATGTTTAATACTTCTTCATTTTTCAAAAACTTAATGTTCATTTCACCTCATACCTCACCCAAAGGATCCATTGAACTTTCTAAATCTACCCTACAGTACACATTGTCCATCATTTAGACATCCTTGACTTTAACTGATCCCATAGCCCTATTGATTTGATAAAATCTATTTCTATTTTTTTCCTACTTGATCATTTTTACCTGAAAACCAAAACAAACCAAAGTATACTTAACAACTAGCCTAAAATCAAACATATAAAGCAAAAAATCTCACATCCTTCGCATCATAGAGAGAGCCTTCTCTGAGTCCAGGAAGGCTAGGTCTTAGGACTCCAAAGATTGGTCTGATGTTACCCTATCATTTTTTTTACCAATCTGCCAAATTATGGGACTCTAACATGTTGTCCTTGTGTTGCTCACTTGTATGAGTCTAAATGAGACACAATCACCTTTCAATAGAAGGGCTTCCTCCAACTTCCAACATAGGGTTTTTCAAACTGTGAAGAGGCTTATTGACATCAAACTGACCCTAACAAATTTTTTGGAAAACCACATATGGAATTCAAAATTTTATATCTCCATTTCTACAACTCATAATTGGATGACTTTCATTGTGTCAGATTCATCTCCAAACGAATTATCATCCTCATCCATCACATGCTAAAAACTACTCACAGTTTTGGCCCAAATGATAATGGGGGGAAAACCCCAAACTTGGGTTCGAAACCCACAAGTGACTCTTGTTGAACTTTTCCCTCCAAACCCTGAGCCTTAGGGCTTGGAGTGCCTCCTAAGATCCTAATAAAGAAACACTCCATCCTAGTGAGGAAGTTACTTCCAAGTCTAGGAAATAGCTCATCATCATCATCATCACTACTTTCAACACACTGAAATATTGGCAATTTCCACTATAAAAATCCCTGTAGTATGAAATATGCCTCTCTCAAAAGTGTCACTGTGTCTAGAAGCATCCTGCTGCTTCTTCTCCTCTTGTATCACTTTCTAATATTTCCATGATTCCTTCTTTGAGGTTGTAGGATAAAACTTGCTCCCCACTCATCACATGCTCTTCTTGGGCTGCAAATTCTCACTTTGAACGTGAAATATACAGCTAGAAATCGAATCCCTATGAGCCTTTGGAACTTGGAATTTATTTTTTGGAACCCATACCTAACCCTCCAAAGCATGCACCTGCACCTGCTTCTCAGGAACCTCCACCTGCTCCACCTACTTCTTCTTCCCATGATCCACAGACTTGCCCATCAACCTATAGAGACCATGCTCTCTAACTCCAAGCATAATTCCTGTGGAGCTACAACCTCTAGATATATCTATTTCCTTCCCATATTGGAACAATAACTCAAACCCCTTGTTATTGATCATCAAGACGGATATCACGTTATATCTGAGTCCTAGTACAAAAAATACATCTTAGGTTTGCATCACTCATCCTAACTCCATCCTAAATGGCATATCTCTCAATCCTCAGTTCCTCTTCAGACTCTTATTGCCCAACACCATGTGCCACTTTTAGTCCCATTCACTTAGAGTATTGGAAACCTCCTATGACCTTGTCATATGTTTCGTCGCAATAATTTCCATGTACAATCCATCCTTATCGATAGTACCTTGCATGAAATGGGAGATGATATAAAACTACTCCTCTTCCAATATCCTAGTGATATCATCTATCTCAACAGAAGTAGAAACATCGATGACGTACTTCCATTTTTTCTTCTCATCATCTCCCTTCTTCTTCATCAGACATCTTAAAGAAAAATGATCCATATCACTACAATTAAATCACTTAACTTTAATCAAGTCCTTCTTCTGCTTACCCTTCATTCACGCTACAAGTGTCGCATCCCAATCTACCCTATTCATTTGATGAACATCCTCATCTCCTAACTCTTATTGAATGAAGTCGTCCCACATCCTATTCTAGTCTTCAAACTTTTCCCTCACAACGATTCCTTTGATGAAGGGCTTCCATTCTAGAGTAAACCCTTTCAAGGAAAGCATCACCATATTACTATCTGAAATAGGCACACTAACAATAATAAGCTCATCTCGAACCTGAGATAATATCTTCAGATACAAAGTCACTCCTTCACCCTTTATCCTCTTGGTGGAATTCAACTCATCCTCTAGTACCAGCACACAATTCTCGTTCTTATTCTAGAAAAAATTCTAAATATCCATCCACATCTCATGTGCAGGGTTCTTCTTGGACCAATGAGGCATTAGGGGATCCTTCACACCATCTAGGATGATCAATCTTTCCCTCATATCCAAATCTTCATACACTTCAAGATCCTTTGGTCTAGTTGGCTTCTTGATGGCTTTCTTGACGAACTACTAGATCAATCCTTGTGACTTACAATACTAGCTTGATCATTTGTTTCCATGGACTATAGTTGGAAAACCCATAGTTTTCACCTTACCACCATAAACAATTTGTCCCATATTTCTCACAAATTGTATTACCCAAAAAAAATATGATTAAAAAGAAGTCAGTTTTGAAATGGGTACAGATCAAAAGAAAAGCATTTGAATAAATAAAACAAGCAATCATTGACTCTCCTTCATTACCAACTCCGAATTTTTCTGAAAAATATGTTATTTATAGTTTTTCTTCCGAAAAATCCTATGTAGCAGTATTGACACAACCTAATGAACAACAACTTGAAGCTCTTATTTCCTTATTTAGTTCCAATTTACAATGAGTTTAAATAAATTATTCATAGGTTGAAAAACAAGCCTTTGCATTTTTTAAGTCAATTAAACAGTTTAGAAACTTTCTCCTAAAAACACATACAAATGTAATTCTTCATTTCCTAGTGGTGAGACAATTGCTGATCCAAAATGAATTAGGAGAAAATAGGGCTAATTGGGTTACCGCTTTACAAGAATATGACCTAGAGATAAAACCAGCTAAAATAGTAAGACATCAAGGTTTTTACAGATTAATTACTCGAGCTTAGGAGACTTCCGTTGATGAATTTCAGGTAACAATGTCCAAATTATTAAGGTATGCCTTGTCGATACCAAATCTCAATATGTTAATTTAATATTTTATTTAAAGAACGCTTATGCTCCATTATAACTTAGATACAAAATAAAAAGTTCTTTGAGACTTAAATATAACCTGTATCAACTTCTCAATAACCTATTGTTTACAAAAAATTATGATTATGATTTATTAAGATGTTTAGTGAAATATGACGCGAAGAAGGTTTTGTAAGAAATAGATGATGGACTATTTGGTGGATACTATGCTGTGGGCAAAACTTCTCATAATATCCTGCATGTTGGTAACTAATGCCCAACCTTATTCAAAGACACTCATGCTTATGTCAAGAAATGAAAATTTTTTCAAACTTCTTTAGGAAGACAAAAGAAAGCAGCCATTGTTGGAAATGTTGTCATTGATGGCAAAGGAGAACAAAGGAGCATCACCTGAACTAGCAATAAGGCAAAGTAGAAGATAGGGAACAAAGGCAACACAGAGGTAGCAGAGGTAGAAAAAAGAGAAGTAAGGAGCAGCATCAGTCAAGGAGTAGAGGAAGCAGTGAATTGAAGCACAAACAAGCAGTGAATTGAAGCACGGACTTGCTGAGGGCTGCGTAGAGATGTAGAAGATATCTGCAGAGAATAGGTTGCATAAGGGCCAATTGATCGAAAATTTTTCAAGTTAATATCTGTGTGAGAATGTTTGAATCCTCGTGTTTACTTTATGAATGGCTTGCGCTTTATAATCTAGTGTAAGAGAATTGTGTGATAAAACCATGTGTTATAGTAATATTAGTATGTTGATTCATTGTGAGAAGCAACATAAAGGTTGCCCATATAACAAGATGAGAGTTCCTGGTTGGAAAAACGAAGGAGGATGATTTAGTTGATAATGGAAATCAAAGGCTGAAGGGGTCAAAGGCATGCTTGGATTTACGGTGAGATTGAGCCCTGACATGAAATTAAAAATGCAGAGTTGAAAGAAGCCTATGCGGAATGATGCTTCAATGGCAGAGCGATGAAGAAAATAGAATAAAAGATGGAGCTATGTATCAAAGGGAGAAGAACCGAAACGAGAAGTTATAAATCAAATAAATGAAATGGTGATAGTATGCGGGACGAAACCATTTGCAAACTGGAACCGTGTAGGAACAGTGAAAGTTGGTTGGAGACCCAATACCGACAGTATTGTGCAAATTAAAAGTGGTAAATATATTTGGTGCAAAAACACGATGTGCGTATCTGCATGACACGTAAGGCAAAGGTGGTTTCAAGAAACCACGAATTTCACGTGATTTTGGGCGAGTAAATCCCGAGCATTTAAAAAGTGCAATATTCGTCGATGTTCATCCGATCAATGGTTGCAGCATGATGGGTTTGGAGCCGTCAGATGGCAAAGGTATGTTAACACTAGGGCCCAGGCCCTAATACATGTTGATGACCAATATTTATATTAAGGTTGGAGTTTATGTAATTTGTTATAGCCGAAGGTTCATGCATAATGTGCGTTGGGTTGAATTAATTAAGATAGAGCCTTTATTTAGTTACAGAAAAGCAGATATATCTGATTGGGTTTCATAAGAGGATAAATTGCAAATGATAAGGTATTAAGGCTCTCGTAATGGTATTATGATATAATTCTAATGCAAAGAAATTAGACCAAGCAGGATGGTGTTATGATATGTTTGCTGCGTTATAATATGCCGCGGGTCCAATGTTGTTATAAGCCTTGGTTGAAAGGTTATAAACACTTGAAAATTTAATAAAAGGCATCAAATCCATTCTTATAATGTTAAGTGATAATGTCGGGAATATGCAAGTGTTTATTATATTAGGTTCAAACCTTAGAGAGCCAATTTTATATTTGTGATGTGGGTTTAAATAAGTTCGAGAGCGAAACAAAGAGGAGCGCTAAGGCATGGCACATATATGTATGAGAGGGTTGGAAGATATATTAAACCAAAGGTTAATACAATCGATATACGCTATGCTAATACATTAAAGAGTTATATAATATAAAACCTTTCACAAATGATATCTGAAGTATGTATTGAAATTTTGAGTGTAGGGCCGAGGTTTAATACATCAGGGGCTCATATGATTTGAATTGACCTTTAAATATGTATGATTTAAACCTTTGAATGGGAAAGTGATAAGTGTAAGGACTTGTAACTATTCAGAGCACAATTACATATAAGGAGTGTTAACGGAAAGGAAAGTGATATAATCACTGTGGGCTCAACGAGTAGTGTTGGTTTTGAACCATTTGCAAACGCATACATTATAATAAATTGAATGGAAAAAAGAATTTATTAAACTTGTGGGACCCTCACGAATCGCATCGGAGAAATTCATAACAGTGGAACATGTTAATAAAAGTCCCGATGGCGATTACAGACCCGATGTGGCTATGAACTGCGATTAATATGTGTTTGAAATTCCAATTTGAAAGGCATGCCATCACATTAGAAAAAGGGTTGAACATCGGAACACCCAATAGAAGGATGTGATTGAGATGAAGATGCAGACCCGATGGTTTTTTGAATTGTGATTCATACATGGTTGAGTACCAGTATTACAATGAACCATTGCATTGGAGCATCGAAGCATCGGAACATCGGAGAATCGTAAATCAATGAACAGTGAATCATTGTATCAGTGCATCGGAGCATACAAATAGAAGTTGCGATTGCGATTAGTCACAATCGGAGGTAGTCAAGAGGTGAAGCATCGCTTCGGAGCAAAATTAAAGTTCAGTGAGTGGGCCCAAAAGGGCATTTTGTGCATTAAAATGATCTATTATCATTAGATCGCTGAAATTTATTTGAGCTATATAACACGACTGTTCATATGTTAAAAATTCCTTATTATAATGCCAAGAAGTGGTTGCGGTATATTCAAAATAGTTGTATATACAGCGGTTACAAAACTGTACTGAAGAAGAGAGCTTGCAGAAACGAAAAAGAGAGAGACAACGACAGAAAAAATAGTATAGGGAATAAGTTGAACTAGAGTTATAATACGAGTTTCAACCATTGAGTCCAAGCTCATATATGGACAGAGAGTGTATAATCAAGTAGCCCAAGCAGAGAGATTGATAATGAATAGAGATTGCCCAGATTTGGAGAGGCACTCTTATATGCACAAGACTTTGAGAGTTATTGGGAATTAAACTAGTAAAATGGATTTATATCCAGCAGATTCACAATTGCAGTGAACAACTGTTGACTGGTGTTGCACAGGAATGAGACAGTGGGCTTGATAGGTGTACATGCGCAGGTGCACAGAGTAGTAGTAAACAGAGGTATGCAAGACAGTTACCTGACAGCAGGAGAAAAGACCAAACCAGCAAGCCAAGTGCTAAAAAATGGCTGAGTAAAATTGTTGTATGTAACTGAAATGTGACTGTAAATGTTTAATTTATTTTATATTTTTTGTGATGCATTGGGAAGTCTCAGGAGGAAAACAAAAATGCCACTGTAAATTTGAAATTAATACATATTTTTATATTTTTCTAATTGAGTTGATAAAAGAAATGAGGAGACATAAGGTAAATAGACATGGATGTCTAGTTTGAAATCCCAGTAGAATGCAAACATCCATGAAGCTATTTTGTATAAAACAAGGTAATATCCAAGGGGAGAAGGTTATGAAGACAGAGAGAGAGAAGAAGAAAGTGTGCAACAAAATTGAAGAGAGTTGAAGAATATAATAAAGCTGCAAGAGGTTAGAGAATGCAGAAATGATGCAGTGAGGCTGAGAAGAAGAAGGAGATGATAGACAAGCAGAGAATGCATAAATGAAGCAGTGAGGCAGAGAAGAAAGAGAAGTTGATAAATAATCTGAGAAGATGCAGAGATGATCCAGGGCAGATATGAGAATTGATGGACAATAGAATAGATGTTACAGAACAGAGCTGATATCCAAGGTAAATCAACAAATGTTTTCTTTTGAAAGAGTAAGGAAGTTGTAGCTTCCCTATCAAGTTGTAGCTTGATAGATGTAAGTTGTAGCTGACTGAGGTTGGAGCCTCTTGTAGGTTGGTGCCTGCAGAAAATTGATTGGAGTTGGAGCTTCCTTGCAAGTTTTAGCTTGCAGAATTGAGGTAGGAGCCCCTGTAGGTTGGTGCCTGCAGAAAATTAGTGGTGAGAGGGAGTTGGAGCTTTCCTTTGCATCAAAACAATAATAAGATGTGGTTTTCTCCCTTTATGGGTTTCCACTTATATCTGGTGTATTTGTGCATGATGTTTATGTGTTGATACGGTTTATCTAATCTGCTTAATACTTGCTACTCTAATATTAAGTTTTTTGTTACATTATCTTAATAATTGCTGGTCACATTCTAAGATTACTCACATATTAAGTTGAACATGAAATGAAGGTGTAAATAAGTTTTAAGGGAAAAATTTTAAAATTCCATGTATGTGTTAAACTGATTCACCCCCCCCCCTTCTCAATTTAACTAAGGGTTCAACAATTGGTATCAGAGCAGGTTCCTTTGGTGTAAGCTTAAAGGCTTGAAGGAGATCTGGTTGAGTCATGGACTATCAAAATATATCTGGGTTAAATACAACAAACTTTCCTGAATGAAGAGATAAAGTTAAAACATGATTATTGGCTTATGAACCTGAGGTATGGAAGCTTATATGTGATGGTTACAGCACAGACTCCCCCATGGTGAAAGAACAACATAGGAATGCCAAGGAAAAATGTGCGATATTCAATAGCCTTCATAACAAGGATCTTGAGTTAATAATGGATTTAACCTCTGCAAAATAAATCTGGGATAGATTGCACTTCATGCATGGAGAAAACACCAAGGATTTCACTATCAAGAAGGAGAAGAGAATTAAGAAGAAGAAAAATTCATGTCAACAGGACAATATTCAATCAAGTGAAGTACCTACTAGTGTGAATGGAAGTAAGAACCATGAAGAAATTGCAGCTGAAGAAAAAGCCAAACTTGACACAGTATTGACTGAAATAGAAAGATTGAAGAGTTAAAAAAAAAACCTAAAGACATTGGTGCAAATATGTGATGAGAAAGAATATGAACATAAGAAAGAAATTATAGCCCTGAAGACACAGCTTGAAGAAGCAAATAAAGTGGAAGACACTCTGCTACAACAAATGAGAGAGAAAAGTCAGGAATGTGAAAGGTTGGAAGAAGAAGTAGTGAACCTAAGAAAGAATTTAGAAAAAGCACAAAAATAACTATTAATGAATACACCTCTTATGAAAGGCACTAAACAATTGCACAAAATGCTAAATTCTCAAAGGTCGCCTCTCATAAAGGCTGGTATAGGATATGAAGGAGAAACTAGTAATTCCCAGATAGAAGATAACAGGAAAATAATTTTTGTAAAAGCTATAATGAACAGTGAAGCAGCTCAAAAAATTCCTACAAAAGCAGAAGCCAGCAAGATCATGAGTTGCAAAGAAACAAATAGAATCAAGAAGCAACTTGAAAAGACAGAGAATGAGAGGATGAAACAGTTAGCTGAAAAAGGCTCACACACTTATAAGGATGAATTGAATAAATTTGGAAGATGTCAAAAAGGTTCTTTCCTCCTATGGGAAGTATCACTTGTTTCCCTTGTCACAAACCAGGACATATTGCAGCATATTGCAAGACAAAACAAATCTAGTTCAACCAGTAAAGGATGCAGCAAAAAAGAAGAACCCCTCAAGCAAGGAAATGGAAAGGACAATCCTTCACCAGGTACTCAAATCATTTTCATGGCTACTGTTATGCATGCAATAAATTTGGACATAAATTCGTTGATTGTAAATTGTATTCAAAAACGGGAATAAAATGTTATACATCAGCTCAAATAGACCTTGGAAAAGTAAGATGTTATGTATGCCTCAAACTTGGTCACAAAGAAAAGGACTGTAAACTTCCATATACATTCAAGAACTCTAGACAGAGGATGAAATCAAAACAGATCAATCAAAATTATGAATAAAAAAAAAGAGCGGACATTATGAAGAACCCCAATAAAGTATGGAAGGAAAAGAGGAAGTGGGAGCCTATTATCACAATAACATAATGAAGATATCATAGTCTCAAGGGGAGCTGCTATAGGAAGCAAATCAAGCATACATCCAGTGATAGTTATGAAGCAACATCTCAGGGGGAGAGAAATTCATAAAAAATTCCCACAAAAGCAGTCTAAGAAGAGCTCCATGAAATAGCTATTGTTAAAAGGTCAGAAAGAAGATTATCTGAAGCACACAATAGCTAGCAGGTTGATGGAAGGAGATAAAGTAGTAAACAAACATGATGATAGAAGAAGACTTCATCACATTAAAGTGATGACCACACTGTACCTAATACTACTAGAATTAACAATGAATCACATCAAGAAGGATTAGCAAGAGAAGTGCCTATCATCATTATGTCATGTCCTCATTCATCTATGAAAAGTCCTCTTGGATGAATACAGTTAAGTGAGTGATAATTCTCTGAGTGATCTTCCCATGAAGATTCCAAGCAAATAAATTGAAGATGTCTTCCCAAAGATCATCATGTTAAAACAGTTGAATTGGTATATAAAGCAATATAAAGCAGCAATGATTCTGGAACTATCATAGAAAAGAAAATGTAGTGACATTATTTTTTAGAATGACAGATTAAGAAAAAGGTTAAATATGTCAAGATCAAATTCAGGATATTAATGACTGTTGGTGTGAACAGTGGAAAAATCAATAGTAGAATTTATGAAGGATGTCTTAAATTATGGGTAATTTTTCAAGCTAAAGTGAAATCTCTGCATGGTTTATCAAAGTAGTATCAAGTGGTGTTTATGTACAAACAACATGCCTATCAACAGAATATCAAGTGTTATCATGGAGCAGCAAGTGGTATGATACATGTCCTTAGGATCAAAGGATTATGACAAAAGTACATCAAGGTAGTATTCTCAGCATTATTTGCATTTAGCATGAAAAAGGTCAGTAGCAGTACAAAAGGATCAGTATCTTGTTTACACATGAAGCATTCACAATCTTTAAGGTTTGATCCAATAATGCATTTATGATTAGATTAAGGCTGGTACAATATGTTCTATGAAGTTTCATTATCTTTATCAGCCTTATACTAGTGAAAGGAGACTGTGCTTTGGATTGTATCAATTTACAGTGTATATTCAAGTCCAATAAGTCTCAAAAGTGTTCTCTCAACACCAGTTTGGAGCAGCAAGGTACAAAGTCAGAAGAAAAAGGTCTAAACACAAATCAGAGAGAGGAAATGAAAACATAGAAAGAACTCTAGGAAATGTGCAACCCTTTGCCATTGATGTCAAAGGGGGAGGAAAAGTAGATAGACAGAGGAAGCATTGGATTATTGGTGGATGTGTTGCCATCAATGCTAAAGGGGGAGACTATTGGAAATGTTGTCATTGATGGAAAAGGAGCACAAAGGAGTAGCACCTAAACCAGCAATAAGGCAAAGTAGAAGATAGGGAACAGAGGTAGCAGAGAGGTAGAAGAGGAAGCAAAAAGAGAAGCAAGGAGTAGCATCAGTCAAGGAGCAGAGGAAGCAGTGAATTGAAGCACAAACCTACTGAGGGCTGCGTAGAGATGTAGGAGAGATCTGCAGAGAATAGTTGCAGAAGGGCCAATTGATCAAAAATTTGTCAAGTTAATATCTATGTGAGAATGTTTGAATCCCCGTGTTTACTATATGAATGGCTTGCAATTTAGAAGCCAGTGTAAGAGAATTGTGTGATAAAACCCTATGTTATAGTAATGTAAGTATGTTGATTCATTGTGAGAAGAAACATAAAGGTTGCCCATATAACAAGATGAGATTTCCTGGTTGGAACCACGAAGGAGGATTATTTAGTTGATAATGGTAATCGAAGGCTAAAGGGGTGAAAGGCATGTTCGGATTTATGGTGAGATCATGCCCTAACATGAAATTAAAAATGTAGAGTTGAATGAAGCCTGTGCGGAATGATGCTTCAGTGGTAGATCGATGAAGGAAACAGAATAAAAGATGGAGGTATGTATCAAAAGGAGAAGAACCAAAACGAGAAGTTATAAATAAAATAAATGAAATGGTGATAGTACGTTGGATGGAACCATGTGAAAACCGGAACCGTGTAGGAACAGTGAAAGTGGGTTGGAGACCCAATACTGGCAGTATCGCGAAAATTAAAAGTGATAAATAGATTTGGTGAAAAAACGCGATGTGCGTATCTGCATGAAACATAAGGCAAAGGTGGTTTCAAGAAACCAAGAATCTTGCATGATTTTGGACGAGTAAATCTTGAGCATTTAAAAAGCGCGATATTCATTGATGTTCATCCGATCAATGGTTGCAGCATCACGGGTTTGGAGCCATCAGATGGCGAAGGTATGTTAACACCGGGGCCCAGGCCCTAATACATGCTGATGGCCAAGAATTATATTAAGGTCGGAGTTTATGTAGTTTGTTATAGCCAAAGGTTCATGCATAATGTGTGTTGGGTTGAATTAATTAAGATCTAACCTTTATTTAGTTACAGAAAAGCAGATATATGTGATTGGGTTTCATAAGAGGAGAAATTACAAACGATAAGGTATTAAGGCTCTCGTAATGGTATTATGATATAATTCTAATGCAGAGATATTAGACCAAGCAAGATGGTGTTATGATATGTTTGCTTCGTTATAATATGCCATGGGTCTAATGTTGTTATAAGCCTTGGTTGAAAGGTTATAAACGCTTATGCGTTTAATAAAAGGCACCAAATCCATTCTTATAACGTTAAGTGATAAGGTTGGGAATATGCAAGTGTTTATTATATCAGGTTCAAACCTTAGAGAGCCGGTTTTATAATTGTGATGTGGGTTTAAACAAGGTCGAGAGCGAAACAAAGAGGAGTGCTAAGGCACGACACATACATTTATGCGAGGGTTGGAAGAGATATTAAACCAAAGTTTAATACAATCGATATACACTATGCTAATACATTAAAGAGTTATATAATGTAAAACCCTTCACAAATGATATCTGGAGTATGTATTGAAATTTTGAATGTAGGGCTGAAGTTTAATACATTAGGGGCTCATATGATTTGAATTTACCTATAAATATGAATGATTTAAACCTTTTAATGGAAAAGCGATAAGTGTAAGGATTTGTAACTATTTAAAGTGCAATTACATATGAGGAGTGTTAACAGAAAGGCAAGTGATATAATGACTGTGGGCCTGACGAGTAGTGTTGGTTTTGAACCATTGGTAAATGCATACATTATAATAAATTGAATGGATAGAAGAATTTATTAAACTTGTGGGACCCTCACGAATCACATTGGAGAAATTCATAACAGTGGAACATGTTAATAAAAGTCCCGATGGCGATTGCGGACCCGATGTGGCTATGAACTATGATTAATATGTGTTTGAAATTTCGGTTTAAAAGGCATGCCGTCGCATCAGAAAAAGAGCTCTCAGCTGAACATCAGAACATCCCATAGAAGGATGTGACTCAAATGAAGATGCGGACCCGATGGGTTTGTGAACTGTGATTCATACATGGTTGAGTTCTGGTATTACAATGAACCATCGCATCGGAGTATTGGAGCATCAGAACATCGGAACTTCAGAGAATCGTAAATCAGTGAACAGTGAATCATTGGATCGGAGCATTGGAGCATACACCAAGAATTTATGATTGCAATTAAACGCAATCAAAAGTAGTCAAGAGGTGATGCATTGCATCGGAGCAAAAGTAAAGTTCGGTGAGTGGGCCTGAAAGGGAATTTTGTGTATTAAAATTATCTATTATCATTAGATAGCTGAAAGTTATTTCAGCTATATAAAACGACTATTCATATGTTAAAAACACCTTATTATAATGCGGAGAAGTGGTTGTGGTATATTAAATTTTTTTTATATACAATGGTTACACAACTACATCGAAGAAGAGAGCTTGCAGAAACGAAAAAGAGAAAGACAGCGGCAGAAAAATTTGTATAGGGAAGAAGTTGAATTGGAGTTATAATACGATTTTCAACCATTGATTTCATTCTCATATATGGATAGAGAGTGCGTAAGTAGGTAACCCAAGCATAGATATTGATAATGAACAGAGATTTCCCAGATTTGGAGAGGCACTCTTATATGCACAAGACTTTGAGAGTTATTGGGAATTAAACTAGTAAAATAGATTTATATCTAGCAAATTCACAATTGCAGTGAACAACTGTTGACAGGTGTTGCACAGGAATGAGACATTCGGCTTGATATGTGTACATGTGCAGGTGCACAGAGTTGCAGTAAGCAGAGGTATGCAGGACAGTTACCTGACAGCAGCAGAAAAGACAAAACCAGCAAGCCAAGTGCTGAAAAATGGCTGAGTAAAATTGTTGTATGTAACTGAAATGTGAATGTAAATGTTTAGTTGATTTTATATTGTTTGTGATGCATTGGAAAGTATCCGGAGGAAAAAAAAATCCCACTGTAAATTTGAAATTAGTACATATTGTTATATTTTTCTGATTGAGTTGATAAAAGAAATGAGGAGACAAAAGGCAAAGAGACATGGCTGTCTAGTTCCAATTCCCAATAGAATGAAAACAGCCATGAAGCTATTTTTTATAAAACAGTGTAATATCTAATGAGAGAAGGTTATGAAAACAAATAGAGAGAGAAGAAGAGAGTGTGCAGCAGAATTGAAGAGAGTTGAAGAATATAAGAAAGCTACAAGAGGTTAGAGAATGCAGAAATGATGTAGTGAGGCTGAGAAGAAGAAGGAGATGATAGACAAGCAGAGAATGTAGAAATGAAGCAGTGAGGTAGAGAAGAAAGAGAAGCTAATAAAGAATCTGATAATATGCAGAGATGATCCAGGGAAGATATGAGAATTGATGGACAGTAGAGCAGATGTTACAGAATAGAGTTGATATCCAAGGTAAATCAGAAATTTTTTTCTTTTGAAAAAGTAAGGAAGTTGGAGCTTCCCTATCAAGTTGTAGCTTGATAGATGTCAGTTGTAGCTGACTGAGGTTGGAGCTTCTTGTAGGTTGGTGCCTACAAAATATTGATGGGAATTGGAGCTTCCTTACAAGTTGTAGCTTGTAGAATTGAGGTAGGAGCCTCTTGTAGATTGGTGCCTACAGAAAATCAGTGGTGAGAGGGATTTGGAGCTTGCCTTTGCATCACAACAATAATAAGATGTGGTTTTCTCCCTTTATGGGTTTCCACTTATATCTTGTATCTTTGTGCATGATGTTTATGTGTTGATATGGTTTATCTAATCTTCTTAATACTTGCTGCTCTCATATTAAGTCTGTTGTTACATTATCTTAATACTTGCTGTTCACATTCTAAGATTACTGACATATTAAGTTGAACATGAAATGAAGGTGTAAATAAGTTTTAAGGTAAAAGTTTTAAAAGTCCATGTATGTGTTAAACTGATTCACCCCCCCCACTGTCAGTTTAACTAAGGGTTCAACAGCCTTGCCTTTGCATTCAATTAACATTGAAAACACTTTGAACAATTGGGACTGCACATCATATATGAGATCATTCCTATCTCTTCTAATAAAAATAAATACATATTTAATTATGTATATTACTTCACCAGATGGGTGGAAGCAATACCTCTAAAGGTGGCTAATTCTAAAAACATTATTCAATTTATTGATCAATTTATTATTACCAGGTTTGGCCTTCCATATCCCTTAATGTTTGATAATGCATATTATTTTTCCAGAAATACCCTAACTCAATTTTCTCTCAAAAGAGATTTTAAACACAAATATTCCAAAAAAAATTATCCCTAAGGAAATGGCCTACCATACTCTACCAATAAACATCTCATCAGAATAATCAAGCAAAAAATTGAATAAAATCAAATAAATTGGCACAAAGCGCTAGTTTTTTCTTTGTGGGATGATGTAATCACTCTGAAGGTCTTTATAGTCACTTCTCCCTCTCATTTCGTGAATGGAAAAAGAAGTTATCTTACCTCCTAATCTAGCCCTTCACTACTCCAAGTGCAATCTATTGAAGAAAAAACTTCTTTTGCTCTACAATTAAGGATGTCCCAAATTCTTAATCTATAAGAAGAGAGAGATAAAGCTAAAAAATTTCATGCTCACCACCAAAAATTGGTCAAGTCCTCACTTGATGTAGGTTCATTTAAAAAATATATATTTGAAATCAGTGATCTAGTTCTGAAATGGGATAAATCCCATGAATAAAAGAGGAAACACACAAATTTTCAAAATTTATGGCTAGGACCATTTCAAATCATTAAGAAACTAGGCCCATCAACATTTAACCTTAAATATTTATAGGGAAAGTTATGCAGGAGCATCAAAATAAAATGTTTTACATTGAACTAGCAAATCAAAATTTTTTGCCAAAGAGGGTGTATAATTTTTTTTACAGTGGTGAAAATCTTGTTCTCACCTCCACAATGCTCATACATAAAGTTGTCCTTAAGGAAAATGAGAACATGGGTTTTACGGAACAGAGGGTCGATATGCTAATCTATTCTCTCGTCCATGCCCAGGTCTTCTAGATAGCACATAAAACGATGGTCAAAGTACACGGTCAGACTTCCTTTTATCAGTTACAAATTTCGTTAACAATGTGATATGCCCTTAAAAACGTTGGTGAGGTTCCATACTGGTTTATGTGTTTACCTGGGAATTGTAGATCAAAAGAAATCCAGTCAAATAGGAATATTCTTTATTTTTGGAAAAAAATCATTTTTCATATTCTAAATTTATGTGTTATGTAAACAAACAGATCTATTTTGTTAGCATAGATTTTAAGATACATAAATAGTGAGTGATGATGATTTTTTTGTGAGATTCGGGTGGGATTTGGTTGTTAATCCCTTCGAATGAGTGATGTCAGAATATATAAGGATTTCGTAATTAGAAAAAGGGATTTTTTTCCAAGTGTAGTAAGAGTAGGAAGAATAGAGAAAAAAAGGTTTGTTTTCAGGTTTTAGTGTGAATCTATGATTCTTGTGTCTTCTGAGATTTTTTTTAATACTAGTTGCCATATTTCGAATTAATTATTTTTTCCAGCAACCTGTAAACAATGTTTTAGGATGTTGAAAAGATACAACCTAGAAATCTGTTGTCAATCCATTTTATGATAGAGGGAAATGAAGCACACCCTCATCTTATATAGAAGGAGTTCGTCCTTAAAAGGCCATCAGAAAGAGGGATTCTCTTCCCGTAAATGGGCAAGCTTTAAAAAAATATTTTTCTTAAAGGTACTTATCCTACTGTAAATATGTAAATAATAATATGTACATATCAATGTCCTTAGCCTTAGTAATGTTAAGTAACACTCTTTTGACTTCATATTTGGGTCTCTCATCATTCGCATGAACTTTTACTAATTAAAGGAAAAATGTTAGAAAACAAATTATAACATTGAATTTTAGTATTTCATCTATTAGATGTCTCTAAAATTTGTATATCCATTAAGTTGTAAGTATTTTATAACTTGAAACTTTAAAAGAATATTATTGTCATATGATGAATCATGAAAAGATTTCTTTAAAAAAAAAATTCAAGACTATTTAGATTTTTTTAGCATATTTTGACTTTAAATGTCATCCATGATTCTTAAGGAGTGAATTTTCCTCCCCATCAACTAATTTTCGTTTATAGTGTAATTAAAAAATATATAAAACTTGAAAGATAAGAGGTCTCATTATGAGCTGACTTACCATGATCATATGAAGCTAATGATGTTGACATTATCGTCACTGGTCGCCAAACCTGGATAATGGCTTGTGGCTATATAACTATAAGACTAGCGGTCTCATCACGAGCCAACTACATGAATATCAGTATAACTTGTGAACAAGATTGTCATTACCTGGTCACCAAACTGGGACAATGGCTTTCGTGTAACTTTAAAAGAAAAATTAAGATCTATAAAAATATTAATATAAGTGGATGGGATACTCGTATATTTTGGTGAAAGGGTAACTCTATCGAGGCTATGGATTCCTGCTGACAGTAGTGGCTCTACGAGTGAAAAATAAATGTATTTGAAAAGACAAGCTTCTATAGTTCTTAAATTTATATTTACAACTGACTAACTGACCGACAAAGATAATGAATATTTTCATTAATAACAAGTTATGAGATAATTTGAAAAATAATGAGTTCCTTTGTTTATAGTATTCTTTATCAATCAAAGCTTCAAATATTTTTACCTTTCTAAGAATTTTTATTTAGTAATTAAAATTTTATTAATTTTTACAGATATAACTATTTTTCCGAGTAAATCGCTAATTATTTTAGTACTAAAAAATTCCCATCTAGTTTTATTTTAGTTATATAATAAATCATGGGGATCCTTTTAAATCCTAATAAAACTCTTTAGTTCTAATAAAATAAGACATTTTTTTTGTAAATAAAATACCTTCTTAAATAAGGAATTCCCTTATCGGAACTTACATATCTGAGATCAACCACACAAGTTTTAAGATTCATAAAAACCCAATAGGCATTTTTTATTTAAATTATGCATCAGTGAACGAATTATATCAAATCACTTCAATATTGTAACAATCCTTATAGGAAATTTGCTATAAAACATTCATCAATCAAATTGTCTTGATATCTAATATAATGTACATAGGCACCTCCTTTCATAAATGAATATTTTAAAGAACCGCCGACCCCAAAATATTTCCACATGGAATATCGAAACTCCCATATACCATAAATTTTAACAATTTCCATCTCAAAGACCTCTGATATTTGATATCTGCAATACTTAACCCTTCCACTATCCCAAAATATCCTAATATACAGGTTTCCTAATGACTCACACTCTCGATATCTAATATCTCTGATGCTTCCCCCTCCCCCCCCCCCTCCCGCCCCTCACCCATCCCATATTTAAATCCTTTGATATTCCCTTCCTTACTCATATCGAGACTTTTCATATGAGATGAAACTCCTTAAAATATACAATAATCTATTCCCCAATATAAAACCTTTGTGTATCTTCCCGCCTAAACTTATAAATGTTGCATATTTGAAATATATATATATCAAAAGTCCTAAATATCGTAATTTTTAAGGCGTGCCCACATGATTTCTCTAATAAAAATATTTTGATATGCTGGTCTGTACAGGGCCCATGTGAGTTCAATTTTATCATTTTATTTCCAAAAGTGATGAATTTATGGTACTCGAAGTTCTAAATGACTTATTCATTACCACTAGATACTATCACGATTTTCTCTTTAAGACATATATCATTATGAAAGAAAGTTATTCATCCTAAGGAATTTCTTACAAAGGAATTGTTGTATCTTAAGAAAAAATCCCTTGGCTACGGTAAGGAATCAGTGCTCAAGACACACACACACACACACACACACACATATATATATGTCACAGAAATATTAAGTCAAATGGTCTTTGATTAATCACCTTTAGAGATTTTTTATTTAACACTCAAGAATCAAATGCAATGAATGCCTCACAATGCCATTATCTACTGATACAAAATGGAATGATAAGAAGAAAAAGAAGAAAGGAAAACCAAACTGATATGCTGAAAAACATAATCTATCACTTCGAACTTCAGAAGAATTTTAAGAAAATCAATATTTAAAATTAAGGAGTGCCCATTAAGGATTTTAACTCTAATTCACATATGTAAACAGAGACATGTAGCTTCATTACTTCATTTTATTCATTGAAAGAAAGTACAAAATGGGAACTGGAAAACATATCAATATCAAACAGATGCAAGAAACTTGATCTTAATTCATTAATAATTTGAAAATTAAGTACAAAATTTGCAGTCTAAAGGTACAAAACTCGGAACCTTTTTCTCTCAAGTATTTTTCCTTAAATACAAAGTAAAGTAGTTTGTAACTACTGAAAATACTCCTAAATTCTCAAACTAGTTGAGACTTCATTAACTACCTATTACATGTCATCAAAATATCTTATTACAATTACAGTTCTCTTAAAATAGATAAAATAAAACTTAAATTTGTAATCTATTTGTTGAATATCAACTGGTCCTGCTACTCCTATATTCTCTTCATTAGTTGATTTATCTTTCTTTGTAGTTGAAGGATCCTTTGGTATATATGTCATACAAGCTCAGAATTTGTTCGACACCTCGATTTTTGTTTTAGGTGAATTAAGTAGCTTGTGATATTCCAATCTAAAGGTAGTAATTATGTTGAATGATGGTCTCTCTGTAAACAAGGTCTTCACCAACCATAAAAGTTGAAAGTGTCTCTGAAGGAAATTAATCATTGTTGCTCCTTTTAGAATCTGAGTCTTTTCATGAGTGTTCTCCACCTTGCTTTTTTCCAACACTAGTAGTGGTTCATAAGAATCCAATGATAAAATACTGCCTCCAAGGCCCCAGGTTGATGGTAAACCTACCCTAGCTCTTTTGTCAAATAAATTGTCTAACTTGCTGACTGCGTCCTTAATCTCTGTCAACTTTTTCTATGTAGTCTTCCTGCAATCATTTTTAACAATTATTTTTTTAATCTATACAACATATGATATCCTATCTTTAATCTCATTCTCCTGCAACTCTTGGTCAGTTTTGGAATTAATGAAATCAATAAATGTCTTTGCCTAGATGGCCCTGTTAATTATCTTCTGCTTGTCTTCCATAACCTGCTCTCGAAAATCTTTGATAATACTTCTTTCTTCTGATAAAATAGTCATACAACCCCAAATCGCTTTCATCCCTTCAATAATATCATTCCAGATAATATCCTTAGCCTGTATTAGAGATATGTTTCCTTCAAATTTTCCTTTAAGATTTTAATTTCAGCGATAATTGTTTGGAAATATGTCTTTTACTTATTGATTTCCCCATCTTTGTCTTTCACTATATTTTTTACTGTCTCCATATCATTATGTGCCCTCTTGATATTTCTCTCTGCCATCTTCAGTTTAGTATTCAATTGAGATATTTGTGATGCTTGATCCTCATTGCCAGATGGAAAAATAACAGTTCAGGTATGAGAATCAATATGATTCCGCAATGATAGCATGGTTTCCTTCAACTTTTTAATTTATTCTTCTTTTTACAAAAGCTACTGAAGAAGATTCTCTTTTTCATTTTCCACTTCTGCTACTTCTGTTGCCATAGAATGCTCCCCTGTGGGCAACTTAAACTTTTTCTTCAACACAAATATTTCTTATTCTACACTCTGTAACAACTTCTCCACAATAGACCTATCATTTGGATCTACTCCAAACTTTACAATTACTTTCTTAAGTTCGTCATTCTGTGTATGCAAAGCACTGCAGTTGGATTTTTCCAATTTCAGCTAGTTGATGACCTTCCCCAACATGTTCTCAGCTTTAAGAGCCATCGCATTAGTTTTTGTCAAACCATTTACTATTAGCTGACCTATTTGCATATGTAAATTTACTTTATCAAGAAGGGGAATATTTCTTAGATCATCAGTTAGATTTATAGTATTGAAATTATTGGATGAATCTATAATCATATCAGAGGGATGAGAAAGATTAATCTTGAACTAATATTTTTCAAGATCCATGACAGTGAGGAACCTTGGCTGATCTAGAGTTATTTGATACTTAGCTTGTGCCTCCATGCTAGCCTTCATCTTTTGATTTCTTTCAGAAATATGAGAAAATACTTGTTTAATTAAGGGTACTTTCTCTTGAGCATCTTCATGTCTTCTTGGTGACACTGGAATATTTTTCTCATCTCCCAATTGTAGTGTGAAACCAGGTTGAGCACCTGCTAAGTCATCACTAAGCTTCGTTCTCTTTTTAGGTCTCTACTCTTCATATTTTGAATAAATCAATGCTTCTTTACCTCTCTTGTTAGATTTCTCAGATATGACAGGGGTTTGAATATTTGAGCCAACAGAACCTGCAAAACTTTTATTTTCTAGATTCTCTATATCAGGTCTACTTTCATGAATAAATGCTAAATATCCATATTTCTCCTATTAGAAATCACTTTATGGGGGTCATAAACCCATTTATTTTTTAACAGCAAATGCATTCCATCTAGCTTCACAGTGACTTCATCAGCTGCCTGACTCATATTGGCTATAAACAAACTCATAGACATAGGTAGCTTAAACATATGACCCTTCTTCATAGCCACAAAATGTACTTGGTCAACATTTAAACTTTTCCTAAAGAAATCCAAAGAAAAAAATTTCATAGGCACAAATACACGAAGTCTATATGGTTCTACCCCAGCCCCATAAAGTCTAATTTCTGAATAGTCTTCAAAAACGTACCTATCAACAAACTTAAAATTAGTTCCCAGCTAGAAGAACTCTTGAGCCTTTGGCAAGAAGCATGGAGGAGAAACCCCAATCATAATTTTATATGCATTAGACATAAAATGGCTCACAAAATAAAAAAAACCCTCCTCATTCTATTATTTTCTTACTATGTCAGTCCAAAACACTACTGACTACCTCTTTTTATTTATATCCATGATATTTAACCCAAGATGAAATAATTCTTCTACATTTTGATATAGAAAGAGACAAATAATAAAAGAGGGGAACCTGAATGACCCAGTCAATGATAAGCTCATGAGCTGAGTATTGAAAACTTCTTGCCAATATGAAGGAAAAACTAGCACTACCCCTCGCTTCATCATAAAAGAAAACATTCCTAAAATTGATTTGTAAATTGTGCTTTCATCTTCCTTTTTAAATATCTTTGAAATGCACCTCAACATGAGTCAGACTTCTACGTAAAAAAATTCCATGGAGAATTCTTTGCTATCAGGTACAAACTGCTTTCTATCTAGCTTAAAAAAAAAGGCAAATTGATTTAATTCTTGACCTGCAAGATTATCGTAATGTGCTATCAACAAATCATCAATAAATTGGACATAGGATTCTGATTCAGGGTAACACAGGGCTTGGCGAATTAATAGGGTTGAAACTTGCAAGACATTCTCTCCTTGACAATTCATTACAAAACACTTGCCAGGGTAAATGACAGACACTAGCCAATATATAAAATCAAGAAAAATATGTGTTTTTGGAATGAATGCATATAATACACCTTTTTTGACCATGGTTGAGAAAATTGGAGAGGCTTTTTCATTCAGACAGACCTATTGATCAAATTGGAGATGATCTAAAGAACAAATAGTATCTTGAATATCCTTCTCAGTGTGCATGAGAGGAATATGAATAGATGAACCCGACCGAGATGAATGCTTGGCCATAATTCTAATTGGGGTGGCGAACACTGAAAAGGTGGTGAAAAAAAATGAAAGGCAAAGACAGAGAGAAATTGACAAGTGTAGAGGAAGAATAATAACCTTGTGAAATAGGAACCAATTTTAAATAGGTGGTGCGGGTTTGTGAATTAAATGTTGAGTTGACGCACCAAAATACCGTTAACAATCCCATGATGTGGCTTCTAGCTATCACCAACCAGTTACTTACGTCATTGCGGGAGCCTTGAAGGTATTAAGAACTTATCGGGTTCAGTCCCTCGCAGTTAATCATGGTCGTAGATCTTGATCAGCCCGGCAGTCAACTGGGTCAATTGTGGAGGCACCCTCCTTGTTAATCGGCGTGTGGAATGTGCCTACTGGTTGCCACTTTTATTGCTTGCTAGATGAATCATTGGATCCTGCTCATCAACTTTCTCATTATTTAAATGAGAACTAACACCAGATTTCATGAAAAATTTAAAGTATTAACCTTTAAACCTACACACAAAAAATATTACAAATTTTATGCTAAAGCATGAGAAACTTTGTACTTTAACATACATTTTCATAGTTTTCTATTTTTTTCTATTTTTGAAAAATTTAAAATAAAGGATATTGCAAATGAGCCACAACATCTGGATCCACCCGGGGATAGTGTTTTTTGCCGTGAAACACTTAGAACAACAGATTAGTGCCTTCACTTTGGGCATGAAGTAAAATGTTTTTTGATGAAATATGAACAATGAGCAAACCAAATATGTAAAATTGTGAACCATAAACTCTTAATTCTGGAAATAATGTTTCAAATACTCCCCATTCATAGCCATCTCCATTGTTTCTCCATTAAGGTCTTCTAGCATGAATGTGTTATCTTATCTAGCCTCAACAATATTGTATGGGCCATACCAGAGTGTATAAAACTTACCATGCTTTCCCTTCTCTTCTCTTCTGGTAACCCATCTTAATACCAAATCTCCAGCTTGAAAAAATAATCTCCTTTGATTTTATATCAAATATGGTCTTCATTTTTCTCAGTAGGTGATCAAATTTTCTCTGAATTTGATCCTACTGTCACTTGATTCTAAAACCTTGTTCAACCTTCTAACCAATGCATTGGGTTCTTCTTGTGCTTCTTGAAGAAAAGAAATCACTAGTCTAGCCAATTGAGTAGGAAATAAAGCTTGAGCGCCATAAACCAGTTCATAAGGAGAGTTACCCATAGATCTTATAGTAGTCACTCTTACTGCCCAAAGAGAAAATTTCAACTTTGAATCCCAATTATTTTGATTTTCACTAATTGTCTTCTTCAAGATCTTAACCAATGTTTTGTTGGAAGATTTCGCTAGCCCATTCCCTTGAGGATGATATGATGTAGAATGAGACAGGATGAAATTATATGTTTGACAAAAAATACTAAATCTGATTGAATTGAATACCTGGGCATTGTTAGTTATAATATTTATTCGACACCCAAACCTGTTGAATATGTTTTCTTCCAGAAACTTCATTACTACCAGATCATTTTCCTCTCTAGTATGTATTGCCTCCACCCACTTTGTGAAATAGTCAGTGGAAGTTAGACTCCATCTAAAATACCCACTTGATGGCAGATTTATTTCTCCAATAAAATATAATCCCCATTGTCTAAAGGGCTCTTCAACAAACATAGGGAGAAGAGGTAGAGGAGCTAACCTTTCATTTTCTGCAAACAATTGACATTTCTGGTAGTTTCTAGCCATTCTATATACATCAGCAAATAAGGAGGGCCAGTAAAAACATGATTTGAGGAATTTATGTGCAGTAAATTTCCAAGTATAATGTCTCCCACATATATTTCCATGATATTCTTTTATAACTTCCATTGATTCTCGTTCTGTCAAACCCAGCAAAAAAATGCTAGCAGGATCCTTTCAATATAGCTTAGCATCAATTATAACATAAGGCTAATATTTAAGCTTAAGAGCTCTGTATTTTTTTCTATTTAGTGTGGTTGGGCAAGAGAAAAAACATAAATAATGGACAATATCATTATACCAATCAGAACACAAGAACTTGTATTTAATTGTTGCCTTTGTACTACTCTGACTGCTTTCCTTAATAGCTTCATCTAGAGGTGTGAGAAAATTAGTGTGAGAAAATTAATCCATAAGGCTTGACAATGAGAGTCTATCAATAACTTTTCCAATCCTTTTCCTTTGAAAAATTCGATAGGTTTGATGTCTAAGTCATTGTATCGAATATTAGTTGTCCATTTTCCTCTTTTAACTTCCACATCACTTTGAATCAATACATCCTTCATAGCAGAATTAGGCACATAAGAAACTATATGAGATTGTAACACATAAGTGATAGAAACTTTAAATGCTTTAACTAAAGCATATATCTCTTTCTCCAAAATGTTATACTTAAGTTCAACATCCCTTAGAAATTTACTGAAAAATGCTACAGGATGTTCTTTGCCCTCTTCATTTTTCTGCAACAATGCAACAACAATGGTAGAAGGTGATGCAAATGAAAATATTTGAAAAGGATTTTGATAGTCTGGATTGATCAAAACATGAGCTTCCTGAAGAGCTTCTTTAATCCTGTCAATGGATTCTCTTGCATCATTGTCCAATTTTAATTCAACCTTTTTCTTCAGCATATCTCTTATCCTAACAATTTCAGCATAATTTGGGAGAAATATTCTCAAGAAATTATATTTTCCTAGAAACCTCTGAATATCCTTTTTTCCTCCTAGGCAAAGGAATTGTTTGTATAGCTTCAACTCTTGTTGGATCAGTCTTCACCCCTTGAATTGAAACTATATGCCCTAACAAATTTCCTTCCTCCAAGGCAAACAAGGATTTTTTTGGATTCAAAGACAACCCAAACTTTCTACATTTTAGGAAAGCCTTTTGTAAATGCTTGAAGTGTTCATCATCAGAACCTGAAAAAATAGTCACATCATCCAAATATATGACTACAAACTTATCACCCAAAAATTCTATGTCCATTTCCCTTTGAAAAGTGGCACCTGCATTCATAATATCGAATGGCATCCTGGCATACATGAACATTCCCCAAGGTGTGGTAAAATTTGTTTTCTTCTGATCTTCCTTTTTAACAGCTACTTGGTTATACCTGGATAAACCATCTACCATTGACAATCTATATGCTCTTGACAGTTTTTGTAAAACATAATCCATCTTAGGCAAAGGATAATTGTCCTTAATAGATGCTCTATTTAAATTCCTGAAGTCAGCACATAGGCTTATCTCTCCATTCTTTTTCCTCACAGGATCTAGGTTAGAAAGCCAGTTTGAATATCTAAGTGGGACTATTATTTTTTCATTCAGAAATTTTTTCACTTTATTTTGAATTGGGGCAAGAAGGAATGGATTAATCTACCCATGTTTTTGCCTGTGAGGATTGACCCCATCCTTCAATGGTATTCTGTACTAAATAACATCCAAATAATATGTCTTAAAATTCTCATATGACCATGAAAATACATCCATATATTTCTTGAAATGATCAATGTACCTTTCTTTATAATTCTTAGGAACTCCTTTCAATAACTTGAAAACCTTAGGCTCTTGCTGAGTTCCCAGATTACGATCTTCCATCTTGCACTCTTGAGATACCTTCTTTTGATCCAGTGCTACATCATTTGAATCAAAAAATCATTCAAGAGGAACTAGTCCTCTGGGAAATATATTGTCTTTCAACTCGATTATAATTTGATCACCTATAGATTTATTAAGAATTTTCAACTCTTCATTCTGATTAGTCTGTTCACTTTCTTAACCTATTTGACTACCTTCAAAGTTTCCAATCATTTTTAGGAAATGATTTATCTTCTAATCATCTTCAAAGGCATGCCAGTGTTTAACATTGTCAGGGATTGAGGGTCTATGCTTCAACTCAATATCATAAGTCAATTTCGGATTAATAGGTGGCTTGAAAGTACTGGCTGCAACTGCCAGTGAATTTTCCATTCTATTTTCTTCTCTTGGAATGAATTGAAGATTCAAACCTTCAAAATTATTCTCAATCAGGTCCCATACTTCATTCCTATATGATCTCTACCTTCGATGTTTGGTTTTACAAATATTTTTAATCTGTCTAATAATAGACTCAGAATCACCAAAAATGGAAATAGAATGGATTTCGATTTGTTTAGAATTTTGAAGACTCAAAATTAATTCTTCATACTCAGCTACGTTATTTTTTGATTCAAAATCTAGTTTAAAAGAAAAAGGAAAAATATTGCCTTCTGGAGATATCAGTAGAAATCTAGCTCCTGTGCCATATTTTCAATAGGCACCATCAAAATAACACTTCCAAAATTTGTTTCAACACAGTTCATTATGTACAATTGCTGAAGAGAGTTACTTCTTTGAGTCTTCAAAAAAATTTGCATCTTCATGCATCATAAAACAAGAAAGATCTTCCTTCTCTTGACCATAGATAGGGGGATTTCTTGCATCTTTCTTTGTGGTAGTTTTAACAAATATTGTTTCTCTGTATAACTTCATTTCTTCCCCATTGAATACAGGAATAATAGCATATGTGAAGTTCAATTTTAAAACACCTCCAAGCTTCTCTCCCCAAGATCTAGACAAAAGCATACCAAATCTGGTCGAAATATCTGCAACTACTACATCCATCATGATACTTTTGGCTGGGATTTGGGCCAGGGATACCATCATGTCCTTGATTAGCGCAACACACTTTACCATTTTTGAATCAAATGAATATAGATCTCTATAAGACTTAGTAATTTGTAACTTCAATTATTTCATTACAGATAATGGCATGAGATTATGTGATGCACCATAATCCAACATACAATTATGAAGAATAAAATCATGAAGAAGCAGTGATTTATAAAATGGGGGAACATAAGAATCTACCTCCTCCACATGTGGACCAAAAGTGACCACTGGTTTCTCTTCTTGCAAATTCACAGTATCGCCAATATCATCAGACTGAGAAAGATTAAAGAATTCTATAATTTCCTTCTTGTAACCTAGTTTCTTAGCTAGCTCAAGTAGGGGCACTTGAATTTTGATCTTTTATAGCTCTTTAGATAGACTGAAGGCTTGATTTTGTTTGAAAATATTCTCAGGCTCTTCTGGATTTCTATTAGGATTAGAAATCTATTCAGAAATAGTCACAACCTTCTCCAAATTGTTAGTGTCAATAGACTTATTTTGGGAAGTCTCTATTTGTTGTTTTTCATTTCCACTCACTGGATTCATAGGTTGTTTCCACTTATCTGATTGTTTTACCGAGTTCTTTGGTTATGCTGTCACCATTGGAGAAGGGACTAACTCATGCTATTTATCTTCATCATCTGGAGTCCTTGATCTCTTCCTTGATCTTAAATCATACTTCTTATGGAGCTCTGCTTGCATAAAATCTATGAATTTCTTACAATATTCATCCATCTCTTCTTGGTGAAATGGCACCTCAATTTTAGTACATTCTTCTTCACATTATTCTTCTTCCTTTTCATATTCCATATAAAAATCAGATATTTGATCTTCAACTTCTTTTTGATCATCTTTAGCAGACTATGAAGGTGTTGCCTCTATATACAATTTTCCTTGAACTTGGTCCTGATCTCTTCTCTCCCTCTGTAAAATTTGCAAGGGATGCTTTCTAAATTGAGGATTGAAAGCTCCTCTGTTTTGTTGTGCAGGATTTTTACTATATAGTTCCATATTCACTAATTTATTTGACAAATTATTTATAACCTTTGTCACGTCAGCAATCCTATGATGCTGTGGTGATTCCTCGTTGACCTTACCTTTCTCTTGAACCAACTGCTTTTCTTATGTATTCCCAGCAATAGCCATATTTTCTTCAATCTCAAAAGGATCAGTTTAGATTTGTTCAAGAGTTTAAGATATCCTCTCCCTTAAAGTGAAACTAAAACCTGACTCAAAAGCTCCAGTAAAAACAACCCTCGCTCCAATAGGAGGAGGTTTCATTTCTATGGGTAAACTACTATACACTTTATTGAATCTTTTAATAAACTCATTCATGCTTTCATTAGGTTTTTTCTTGATTGCATTAAACTTAGTTAATGAATAACCATGATCTCTATTTCCACCCCATCTTTGGGTGAACAGTGTTTCTAATTCTTCCCAATTATTAATTGAGCAATTAGGTAAACTGTTATTATAGGGTCCTCCAAAAGCTGCAAATTGGGAGAATTTTGAGTATTTTTGTATAGTTTTTGCATATTTTAGTCTAGCGCAAGGTTTTGGGGTGGGTCAAAACCCTAAAAGCGTTGTAAAGGGTCAAAGGGTAGACCTCGAGTTTGCAAACCACAATAAATATTAGGCTAGATCGTTATAAATAGAAGGACATTTTGAGTCAATAAGGGACAAATATGAATTGAGATTGGTACAAATTGAGAATTAGTTGATCTGTTTGGGTTGATGGGGAAGGACTCCTGCTGGCTGTGTGTGTAGAGATCCTTAGTCCTGCTATGTGTAGAAGCTACTGTTGTGTGTGCAGGTTGGGTTTTGGGTATTGTAAAAGGATTTGAGAATTAATGAAAGCAGAAGGTTGTACAAATATCTTAATCTACTCTATGATATCGCCTATATTATGCATGGTTCTGTGTGAAGCTACGAAAGTACTTGTGTTAATTTCTTATGCTGCTTTGATGTCTGAACTGGATCCTTCTGTTATACTTTATGCAAGAACATATGTGTTATTTGTGTTATTGTTTTGTGGATTTATGATCTGTTGACTACTATGATTATAATTAGTATCACGCACGTGGATGTGAAGGGATCTATAGATTCTAGTTTAGGGATATATGATCTGGTAATTGTGAAGTCAAATGTAGCTCGAATTGACTTACCTACCCTCTCCCAGGGTGGGGAAACCTAGTTCCAGCACCCTCCCATACTATTTCGGGTGAGATTATGGCCTGCGCAAGTAGGCCACTACCGAAAGGACTTGTAGTATAGGGGTTTGTTGGAAAACCTTCACCTCCAATCCTAGGTCAGGAGCCCTCGAGCCAAAAAATGGTTCAGTTGCCAGGACTGGGAGAATTTTGAGGGAGGGATCGGGTAATGCCAAGGCTGTATTGGAAACTTGGAGGAAAATAAATTTATGAATGGTTTGAACAACAAGTTCAAGAATTCACAGTAAGAGGTTTATCACCGAAGAGTGGAAGAATAAGTATATTTTCACGAAGAACTATGAGATCTTCTTTGTACCAATTGCGACTAAGATCTAGGAGTGGCTTGCAAGTTTGGTCAAATTTCAGAAGTGTTGGAAGGACGAGCGGGTCATGTAGTGGACCCCTGAACTAATCCAACAGTTAGAAAATACTGATAACACTATCATGTGCATGGTGGACCACTGGGTGGACAGTGTGCTAGGAGGGTTCATAACAGAGTTTGCCATCGATCGTTTTGTCTCCTACTCCAAAGTAGAGTGAATATTCTTCAAGGCTTTCCGAGGTAAGTTTCTGAAGACCTTACCACTTTTGATTAAGGTATTATTGTGTGAAAATATTATTCTATGCAACCACACCAAATGAATGACGTATTTTCTAGATGGGAGTATGACAAGAAGCAAAAAGTACTATCGGATCAACGAAGAAGCAGATAGATCTATCTATAGTCTAGTGAGAGAAGCAGTTGCACAGATTCCTCCACCACACCACTTTCCAACCAGCATAGGGGTAAGAACTCAGCTACACCTCTACCACCACAAGAAGGCGGCATCGCTGCGCAGATGAAGTTTCCTACCTTGAAGGGTGCGGGGGATAAAGACATGGATTGGTTTTGGTTTTTGTCAGGATCAGTCTGGAATGCACATAATGTAGCTGGTGATATGGTGAAGAAGGCACAAATGTCCTTGGCATTCGAAGGAAGAGATTTGGACTGGTACATGGGATAGATCGGCCAACATGCAAACACGACCATTGAAGAGATTAGGAACACCTTGAAGAAAAAATTCAAGAAGCCTAAAGCCTACTCTCAAATAGTGGTTGATCTAATAGATTTCAAGCAGGGGCCCTTTGAGTCTGTGATGGAGCCCAATCAGTGACTAAAGAAGGTGATAAAAGAAGGATGGTTTCAGTATTATGACAAAAAACACACGGAATGGTTCATTGCTATGTTGTTGCCTCACCTGCGCATACCTATGGCTCATCAAAATTTCGAATCACAGGAAAAATCTTTGGAGGTCGCTATGAAATTGGAAGCTATACTGAGAGATGATGCCTAGCTGGCCGTCCAACAGATCCAAGGACAATTGGAGGTGATGCACATGGAGATCCAAAACCTGCAAAAGGAGCAAGGAGCAGAAGCTAGCCCTGAAAGATGGTGCATACAATGCAGGACGAATGGTCACGCCAAGGATAACTGCCCTCTATTATCAGACTATATGCAGGCCGGGGGACCTCGTCCATTGCACCCTAAGGAAGTTGTAGAATAAAGTGGGCCAGCGTTATGGTATGATGATTGTCGCATTGTGGGGCTACACGATACAAACCATTGTCCCCACCTTGCTGCATATGTCCCAAAGGTAAAGTAGCAATGGTGTAGGTTCTGTACGTCGGTAAGAAATGATGAACAAAATTTTCGAACGTATGATTTGATGATCGATCAAGGGAACCTATATAGGGTACAGTTAGAGCCATCCTCACCAAGATGCCTCTTGAGCATAGGTGGCTCCCCAGCCAGGGGCAGGGGAGGCAGGAGAGGTTGATGCGCAAGTCGAGGATGAGGGAAAATAATCTATTATAATTTTGGCGATGTAGGGAAATTTTTCAGGGACTTTCCAAATCCTACAAGGCAGTCCTTCCACCTTGGTTGGTTGGTTGTGCTCGGCCTGGGTTTTCTCCATATTGCTAATAGCTGGAGCACACAATCGAAGAATTTCTGATCTTGATAACAAAGATACCAGAGAAGTAGTTGACACCTACACAGAATGTGTAGAGGGTTAAGGCCGAACTACAAGACAAATATCCAAGCGTGAATGTTGAAACACGCAGTGGGATGGCCACTGCAGGGCCTGGGGAAACAGCTACGACTGGACCTCTACTCCGGCAAGCAGTTATCAAGTAGGAAGGTTTGGGTCTAACAATGGAAAAAGAAACATTGGTAGCCACTCGCATAGACTCTACTGAGGTAGAGGCATCTATCTTGCAGCCGCCGAGAGGGCTTAAGGTAGGTGAGGAGATAAAACCATTTCTACAGGCATGTATGAAGATGTTGTACAACCTAAAGGCTGTGGAAAATCTTCAGGCATTAATAGATAGCTACACAGCATGACCTAGATCCCCGCCAGAAATCAAGGGCGTACACAAACTATATAGATATAAGAAACACACTGGTAGGGAGATGTGGTTGACTGTGTATATCAGTGATTACAAGATGGATCATGTTATTTTGGACCTAGGGTCAGATGCGAATGTATTACCTAAACATAATTGGCAACGAATAGGGGAACCTAAGTTGGAATAGTCCACTATCCAGCTACGTATGGCTAATCAGTAGAAGAACATATCCTTGGGGAGATTATCAAAGATCGTGGTAGATATTGCAAGGGTCAAGGTCCGGGCTGATTTTGAAGTCATTCAGATTGTAGAAGATGCAGACCCCTACCCTGCGCTTCTATGGTGAGATTTGGCCATAGATATGGGAGGTATCATAAATTTGAAGAAGAGAAGCATGGTGTTTGAGAATAATGGTACAAGGGTGATAGTACTATTAGATCCTGTGGAAGGTGCACGATACATAAAGCCAGTGCACGATAAAGAGGAGGTGGTTCACATCTATAAGTTAAATGCGTAGGATGAAGATTGGATCAACCCCACGGTGGATGGAGTACTCTGCTAGGAAAAGGAAAGTGAATGCTTCTCCAACTCCGATGGGGAGATAAAGAATTGCAAAAACTTGTTACATGATGTCTCTGACCTACGATATCTCCTGGTCACAAAGGAATTTCGGTGTGTTTCCTTAGAGGTAAGAGGCCTACCTTATTTTGATGGTTCTAGTAATATTAAGGAATTTCTACAAAAATTTGAAGCTGAGGTTCCAAGGGAGTGAAGGCTATGGGCCCTTAGGCTAGCCATGCGTGGAACACCTGCGCGATGGTGGGAAACGCATGAGGAGGCATTCCAAGATTGGGAATAACGTTGGGATATAATGATCCTACAATTCAAGGCCCTAGTTGATGTACAAATCAAGACATTCATTGGGCCAGAAAACACAAGAGAATATCTGTTCGCTTGAAGAGAACAGTGATGTGACAAGACTACAAAAGAGTGGGTTCACCTATTTATTCATGCCGTGGGACCAATTCCCACAACTTGGTACTTAGATGCAGATCTCCATCAGCGCACCTGCCACTGGGATACCTTGAAGGATGAATTTATGGGGACATTCAGGTTAATAGGCTCGCCAGAGGCGCTGGACGTAGCTCTGCAAAACATTGACACTGTAGCATGGGGTGAATCGCACTTGAAGTACCGACATGGAAAATGCAGGTACAAAGTATGGTCAAATACCACAGTATAGCCATAATAGAAGGTAAGGATGATCCAAAATCATTTTCTGACTTAGAATTGGATGAAACATGAACAGCTACCAGACCGCTCGGGCTACGAATGGGTAGCATCAGGATGCACCCCACGTTGGCCAAGGTTGGGAATGCAGAGGTAGGAGGCCAAGTTATCATATATCTAGAAACTCCTACAACAAGGGAGCAACTAAGTTCAATTCTTGACCATGCAGGATATTACAGAAAGTTTATTTGAAGGTATGCACTGATCACAACACATTTGAAAGTCTTGTTTACAAAGGGGGCCCAGTTCTGTTGGAATGACATATGTCAGGCAAACCTATTTTTGGTTGTGAAGTACCTAGGGATCAAGCCTGTGTTGGGGGAGGATCCATAGGTGTTTAACACAAGTGTAAAAAGTATTCTAAGTGCACTAAAGGTGAAAAAAATAGATGTTGGCATAATAAAATCTGGTAAAAGGCAAAAGTTACCGTTGAAAGGAGCAGCCCGTTGGAATTTAATCAGGCGAATCCTGGGGATTTTTTACCGTTTACCTGATGGTATGTTCCCAATGAGGTGTACACTACTGTTGGATAACTACAGGCACTATAAAGAGGGTAGGATAACTCAGATAATGGTTTCGTCTCACTTGGGTAGCTTGAACTTATCACCCTTGTCTCGAACAACCTTGAGCTATAAGATTTTTCAGATGTTCACTCTTCCTTTCATGTCTGATCAACCTTCCCCTTCTGAGAGTAGCCACCCAGGTTTGGGATTCAATTTTCACACTAGGATGATGGCCACTAACCTTGTTGAACGCCCAACACCTATAGACCCAAAAATTGAGGAAGTGATGGAGATTGGGTCTGAGGATGAAGAACTGCTCTCAACGCCGATCACGAGGAAGGGAAAAGAGAAAGCACAGGGCTGAGGGAAGCCCCCGAAAGCTGCAAGAAGAGTTTTTGGGAAGCCTCAGACTTCCCGAATGCATTTCAAGTCCCTACGAGCTATGCCTCAGTCTCAGGATGCACAGTAGAAAGCCCAGCCTGCCAATCCAATCAACTGGTTACATCCCTTCATTTGACGACATAGGCCCTCGATGCGAACACGAAAGAACCTTGACAGCTTGATCACCTATCTGCAAACACCACTAACCCTGGGAGAAGTCCCTTTCCTTGGTGACCCTTGTGGAAGGCTCCATGAGGTCAAATTTGATGATCACGACTTGGCGAATTATGAAGCCTTCCCGAAATTGGCCCTTGCTCTGTACTTTGAAAAAATTTATGCGAATGATGGGGTCACAATTTTCCCTCAGTGTTGGGTATGGATATTGGCTAGATAGGCTCTTGAACCTACTGTGCATGCCCCACTTTGGCCACTACAACATCACGAATCAGCTGGCCCGATAATTGCTCGTCTTAATTCACGAGGGTTGCCTACGGATTCGAGACAGAGTCCCCATTGATGCTGCGATGATTCATAGAATGACAGGCCTTCCCATGAATGGGTCGCACCCTTTGGAGAGTTTGGGCAAGAAATATGAGGGGGAAACCACTAATTCTGTGCATCAGACCTACCATGTGGAAAGAAATACACAAGGCTTCATCATCCAATTTATCAGTGACCCTATCACGCAGATGGGAACCATGTTACTAGCATGCAAGCTAATGCGAAAGTGCTAGGTGGCAACTGTCCTTGCTTATTTCATTCGGCTAGAAAGTCAGTGTGTGAAGGGAGACTACCTTAATTGGGCCCAATACTTATGCGATGAATTCTTGACCAACGTCCGTGAATCTCAGGAATAGGGAAAATCCTTTTCTATGCTTGGATATTGTTCCTTATAAGCCTAGTCACCTGGGATGCCCCTGCAGAGTTGGTCATCCTCGAGCTCACCCAGATATGTGCGAAGGAGATTGGTATGCCCATCTGTGGGATTCCAAGGATGCTCAGCACATAGAAGATAACCAAGTCTTCTAGGTCCTTTTCCAGAGTCGCGTGGCGGTAGCCATCAATTCTTGACCTCGGTTGTTCCCAATAGTCTACAACGAATACAAAAGTATTGTAGTATTCCAAGTTACCATGCACAATATTCAGATCTATGGCTTAAAGGATATAACATGGATGCTACTTCCTTATATGATAACAAACGAGGAGATTGACAATGTGATTGTGATATGGCCTCCTACCTGGAAGATACATTTCAAAACCAGCGCAAAGGGCACCCCAGACACTAACATGATGTAGGTGCTCCCATTTGTTATCATTAAGGATACTAGAGGCTCGAGCAAGAGTACATGGAAGGATTTAGGTGCACCCATGAAAAAGGACACCCAACTAAAGAAGACCACCAGAAAGAACATGAGGCCGAAACTCGGGTCGGTTCACAAACAGATCTGGGCACAAAGAAAGTAAAAATTGGTGGTATCACCTCCCCTAGGGTGCAAAGCGGATAGGTGAGCCTGTCAAGGGGGGCTGAAAGAAACAACGTGCCCAGTGGAAGGAACGAGATGAGATGGTCACATTAACTGAAGGAGATCTCGAAAAAATTGCAGATGCAGTCACATTGGCCACATAAGACAGATGGGTAGCTTTAGAGGAACAATAGAAGGCTATGATCGACACCCTCTAGGCTAATATTCACACCCTGAAGTTGAATACTGACATGATATAGACTAGCGTAGGTAAAGGACGAGCTCCCTTAACATCTAGCAGTCCAGTGGTAGTTACAGAGGAAAGCCGTTTATGTTCCTTACCTAGCACTTGTAATCAGTCCGACTAAACAGGGAATCCAACTCCAAGTAGGTATAGGGGTGTAGATGAATCTAGCCTAGCTTCCACACAAATAATTTTAGGGTTTTCAAACCACAGTGTTTCAGGAGATTCATTATCGGGACCAAAAAGTACACAAACAACTCAGTATGGTCGAGCAAACCATCGCACAACATAATGCGGAGGTGCTCCTTGCTGTTGCACAACAAGCAGAGCTTGAAACCTTGATTAACCATATCTGCATGGAGGTTACAAAGGATATCTCAGCCATAGCCACTCCCTGGGCTAAGCTTGAAGGATTAGTCTCAGTGTTGAAGGCTTCTAGGACAGAAATGCATTTCATTGGAACGCAGTTGGAGTAGAAAATCACTGACTTACATGATAAATTGCAGCCCGAGACACCGCTAGAGGTACGAGCCTAGCATGATGCACTGGTGACCACAACTACAAACACCATTACAGGGTAGATCACTCAGGGCGCTCATTTTCTAGAGATATCCATGCAGTTATGGACCAAGGTCCAGAACGACCTAATCCTCCGGAGACTAAATCAGTACTTGCGGCAGAAGGAGGAAGCTTTCGAGAAGATCAGGGCTACCTTACCTACCTTGGTTCTTGTGCAAAATTTGGCATGATTGAGGACTAGCAGCAACCCCTAAGATGAGATTGAGGAGCTCTGACACAAGAAACATGTCATCGGAGAACACTTGAAGCCTTGGGCTAATGCAACCCTCTAGCTCTCATAGGATGTTTATGTTGTTATTAAGTGACTGAATTGGACACTGGAGAGTGTCACTGCTGTGACAGAAGGACCAACATCATAGAATATTGTGGATATTGTGCAGAGTGCTTCTTCTTAGAGTCAAGAAGTACTGTCCCCACTGGTTGCAGCCGTCAACGAACTCCACGCACAGGTGGAGACCCCACCACCACAGTGACTCGGGACAAGTCACAAGATTTTGTTGGGGGACGGTTGGAACAGGGTCCTCCAAAGGCTACGAATTGGGACATTTTTGAGTATTTTTGTATAGTTTTTGCATATTTTAGTCTACTGCAAGGGGTTTTTGGGTGGGTCAAAACACCAAAAGCATTGTAAAATGTCAAAGGGTAGACCTAGAGTCTACAAACCATGGTTTGTGGACCTCAGGAAATATTAGGCTAGATCATTATAAATAGAATGAAATTTTGAGTCGATAGGAGAAAGAGATGAATTAATATTGGAATGAATTGTGAATTAGTTGATCTGTTTGGGTTATTTTGGAAGTTCTCCTATTGGCTCTATGCGTAGAGATCCTTATTCCTATTGTGTGCAGACCCTAATACTGTGTGCGTAGGATGGGTTTTTGCCATTATGAAAGGATATGAGAATTAATGAAAGTGGAAGGTTGTCGAAATATCTGAATCTACTCTAAGATATCGTCTATGTTATGCATGGTTCCATGTTACACTGCGAAATTACTTATGTTAATTACTTATGCTGCGTTGATGTCTGATATGGATCCTTATGTTATACTTTATGTAAGAATATATGAGTTAGTTATGTTATTGTTATGTGGATTTATGATCTGTTGATTATTGTGATTATAATTAGTATTGCGCACATTGATGCGAAGGGATCTCCAGGTTCTGGTTCAGGGATATCTGATCTAGTAATTGTGAAGTCAAACGCAGCTCAACTTGACTTACCTACCCTCTCCCAAGGTGCGGAAACGTGGTTCCAGCACCCTCCCATACTGCTTCGAGTGAGACTTTGCCTTGTGCAAGCAGGCCACTGCCGAAAGGGACAGTAGTATAGGGGTTTGCTGGCAAACCTTCACCTCCGAACCTGGGTCAGGACCCCTCGAGCCAACAGAAACCTTTGATCCATTTTATTACCTCTCCATTCAGAGACTGTAAAAAAAGTATCATTACTACATCAAGATGCTCTACATTGAGATTCTTAGCAAAAGTGAAAAACAATGGCAAGTGTTGTTCTGCAGTCACTTCATCTTCATGAGTAAAACAAGGAAGTAACTTGAGGTACTCTTTGGGCATGGCATTCATAGGTTGTGGAATATTTAACGGTGCATACCTATTCATCAAGAAAGCATGGGATACTGTGTTGATGCCTTCATTAAATTCTCCTTGAATAGGTGGGCATTGTGAACCAGTTGAGGATGTGAATAGATGGGGTGAAGCAATTTATATAGGAAGGGGTTAATGAATAATAGCAGAAGAACCAACAACTGTATTTTCTTTATTATTTATAAATGTGAATGAAAACGACTGAAAATGTTATTCTTCTAACCTTGGTTCTCGAAAATGAATTGGTGGGGTAAAGGATTCTTATTAAGGGAAAATAAGTTTCTGGGAAATATCCTTGGATGAAGGGTTATGTGAACTGCTGCCAAGTGTAGACAGTGTAACATCAGGTGTAGAAAAATTATCTGGCTTCTAAGCTTTTCTAGAAACCAATTTCTCAGGATCTGACATAATTGGTGCTTTCTGCTGTGAGGTGTCCGACCTTATATGTGGCATTTTATATGCCAGAATTATGAAATAAAAACATAGCCTGATATTTCCTCCTCTCTGAAAAACCAAAGTAATTATGAATAAAAACCCAGGGAATAGACTCCATTTCTTCATCCCTAGCAACGACGACAAAAAATGTTGTATCTTAAGAAATAATCCCTTGGCTGTGGTAAGGAATCAGTGCTCAATACATACATACATATATATATATATATATATATATATATATATATATATATCATAGAAATATTAAGTCAAATGGTATTTTCTTAATCATGTTCAGAGATTTTTTATTTAACCCTCAAGAATCAAATGGAATGAATGCCTCACAATGCCATTATCTGCTGATATAAAATGGAATGACAAGAAAAGCATGAAGAAAGGAATCCCGAACTGAAATGTTGATAAATAGAATCAATCACTTTGAACTTCAGAAGAATTGAAAAATATGTAAAAAGGAGCGCCCATTAAGGATTTTAACTCTTATTCACATATGTAAAAAGAGACCTGTAGCTTCATTACTTCATTTTATTCATTGAAATAAAGTATAGAATTGAAACTAGGAAACATATAATATCAAATAGATTTAAGAATATTGATCTTCATTCATTAATCATTTGAGAATTAAGTACAAAATTTGTAGTCTGAAGGTCCAAAACTCAGAACGTTTTTCTCTCAAGTGTTTTTCCTTAAATACAAAGTAAAGCAGTTTGTAACTACTGAAACTACTCCTAACTTCTCAAACTACTTGAGACTTTGTAAACTACCTATTACATTTCATAAAAATATCTTATTACAATTACAATTCTCTTAAAAGATATAAAATAAAACTTAAATTCATAATCTATTTGTTGAATATGGACTGGTCCTACTACTATTGTATTCTTTTGATTAGTTGATTTATCTTTCTTTGTAGTTGAAGGATCCTTTGGTAGATCTGGCATCCAAAATCTTTATTTATTCCACACCTCGATGTATGTTTTAGGTGAATTAATTAGCTTGTGGTATTCTAATATAAAGGCAGTAATTCTATTGAATGATGGTCTCTCTATGAACATGGTCTTCACCAACCATAATAGTTGAAAGTATCTTTGAACGAAATTAATCATTGTTGCTTCTTTTAGAAAATGATCCTTTTCATGAGTGTTTTCCACCTTGATTTTTTCCAACACAAGTAGTGGTTCATAAGAATCCCATGATAAAAGACTACCTCCAAGGCCCTAGCATGATGGAAAACTTGCCCTAGCTCTTTTGTCAAATAAATTGTCGAACTTGCTGACTACTTCTTTATTCTCTATCAACCTTTTCTCTGTTGTCTTCCTGCAATAATTTTTAGCAATTAATTTTCTAATCTCTACAACATATGAAATATAATATTTAATCTCGTTCTCCTCCAACTCTTGGTGAGTTTTGGAATTATTGAAATCAATAAATTTCTTTTCCGAGATGGCCCTGTTAATTGTCTTCTTCTTGTCTCCCATAACCTGCTCCCGAAAATATATGATAATACTTCTTTCTTCTAATACAACGGTTAGAAAACCCCAAATTTCTTTCATATCTCCAATAATATCATTCCATATAATATCCTTATCCTATATCAAAGATATGTTTCCCTTCAAATTTTCCTTTAAACTTTTAATTTCAGCATCAACTATTTGGCAATCTGTCCTATACTTATTGATTTCCCCTTCGTTGGCTTGCATTATCTTTTTTATTGTCTTTAGAACATTATGCGCACCCCTGATATCTCTCCCACCCATCTCAGTTCAGTATTAAATTGAGCTATCTGTGATGTTGGATCCTCATTACTAGATAATAGTGCAAGTATGAGATTCAATATAATTCCGTAGTGATAGAACATTTTCCTTAAACTTTGTAATTTATTCTCTTTTTTTCAAAAGCTATTGAAGAAGGTTTTATTTTTCATTTTCCACTTCTTCTACTTCTGTTGCCATAGAATGCTCCCCTGTGGGAAAATTCAATTTTTTCTTCAACACAGAGATTTCTAATTCTACACTCTGTAACAGCTTCTGCACATTAGACCTATCATTTGGATGTAATCCAATCTTTACAATTATCTTCTTAACTTCTTCATTCTGTGTATTCAAATCCCTAGAGTTGGATTTTTCCAATTTCAGCTGCTTGATGACCTTCCCCAACATTTTCTCAGCTTTAAGAACCATTACATTACTTTTGGTCAAATCATTTACTATTAGTTGACCAGTTTTCATACGTAAATTCACATTATCAAGAAGGGGAATCCTTCTTACATCAATAGTTATATTTACAGTATTGAGATTATTGGATGAGCCTATATTCATATCAGAGGGATGAGAAAAAGAAATATTAAACTGATCTTTTTCAAGATCCATGAAAGTGAGAAACCTTGTTTGATCTGGAGTTATCTGTTACTTAGCCTATGCCTCCATGCTAGCCTTCATCTTTTGATTTCTTTCAATAGTCTAAGAAAATACCTGTCTAATCAAGGGTACGTGCTCCAGATCATCTTAATGTCTTCTTGGTGAGGCTAGAATATTTTTCTCATCTCCCAATTGTAGTGTTAAACCAGGTTGAGCACCTACTAAGTCTTAACTGAGCTTTGTTATCTTTCTAGTTCCCTACTCTTCATCTTCTGAATCAATCATTTCTTCTTTACCTCTCTTGTTAGATTTCTCAGATATGACAAGTGTTTGAATATTTGAGCCAACACAACCTAAAAAACCTTTATTTGCTAGCTTCTCTATGTCAGGTCTGCCTTCATGTATAAATTCTAAATATCCATTTTCAATTTTCCTATTAGAAATCACTTTATGGGGGTCATAAGCCCATTTTTCTCCTAACAACAAATGAATTCCATATAGCATCATAGTGACTTCATTAGCTGCATGTCTCATATTGGCTATAAATGGACCCATAGACATAGGTAGATTAAAAATATGACCCTTCTTCATAGGCACAAAATGTAATTGGTCAACATTTAAACTCTTCCTAATGAACTCCAAAGCAAATAATATCATAGGCACAAATACAAGAGTTCTATATAGTTCTACCCCAGCCCCATAAATTCTAATTTATGAATAGTCTTCAAAAACATACCAATCACCAAAATAAAAATTAGTTCCTAGTTGAAAGAACTCTTGAGCCTTTGGCAGGAAGCATGGAGGAGAAGCCCCATTCAGAATTTTATATGTGGTTGTTGTAGCCGCTACAACACCACCAAAAATTTTGGGTATATTTAAAATTTTGGGTCCCCCTATGCTCGCCTGGTCGTTAAGGTCTTCCATCGAACTTGCAGTCAGTGAAATCCTAGTGACCTACCCCCAACCCCTCTTGAGTCTTCTCACCATCATGATCATATGTTGTTGCTGAAATCACGCCATATGTGGGAGGGATCATCTAGCATAGGCCAGAACACTCTCACCACAGTCGCACCATGTGTAATGTGATTGCCATGCATACATTTGAATGGGAACCTTTCGTGTATTGACGATTAAAGGCCCTCTCGCCATGGGTCATTAAGCATATTGATTGAATACATTTTTTAAGCTCGTTAATCTCATATGTTTTAACTAGAGACACCATTACCAAAGAATAATTCTGATGTCGTAATGTCCCACACAGGTCGACCCCATGGGTGGCAAACTCCTCATTCGTGTCACGACATCAAGGGTAATAAAATTGTGCTCAACGACGAGGCGGAAGATGTGGAACAGGGGAGGAGTAGGAGAAAGTGATCAGTATTGTTAAAAAGAGGATGGTGTGATACACGTTGATCAAAAAAGAACTTCTATGTCACTGATGCAAAAGCTTTCTTCACTAGTGCGCACCAGATGCTTTAAAGCGCTCCATTGGAAATGTCTGGATCCTGCATCATACCATCTCAATGTCGATGGGCGCACGCAAAGAAACATATTTCGCCACTCCGATGAATCTAGTATAGCCCGGTGAACAAAGCAAACTCAAGAGATCTCCCTGAGGAATGACAATCTCATGCAAGGCTTTCTCGTGCCAAGTAGCAGTGCTAAGCATACGTGTTTCTGTGGCAAGCCAATGACGGGGTTTTAAATATGTGAACGCACCCTTTAGAAGAAAAATTTATGAATCCTAAGCTACAAGGTGTGGAGTTATTTATGCTTCAAGGAGTACAACGTGGAGCAATGAAATGGCCTTAAAACCCTAGTCTCCTTTGCTCTTTCATATCCATAAAGTTTGTCTATGTGGGACCCCATGAGATGGAGAGTTTTGGATTGAACCTAAAAGGGTATCTTTAAATGCATATACATTTTAGTAGCTAGGAATGTTGGTGCATATGCAAATAAAGTCTTGGGAACCACAAGATAGGAAGGGTCAACGTTAAAAGAGCCATCAATGTGGCTTGAGAAACATCTTTCAAAATAAGCAACCTTCGTATGATGAGGTAAAGCAAATGATCAAGGGTCGAAAGCATATGGTTTCGAAAACCATAAGGATATCGTGGAGCAAAGCTAAGTGATATCATTATAAAAGGCACAAATTCAATGGACCAAGATGATGTTGTATTTCTAATGCCAAAGCGCTAACGTATATGATTTCAAAAGACCATATAAGACCGCCAAGCAAACAACTAGCGTCAAATAATTTTATGTTGAAGTGTGAATTAATGGTGCAGATATATTAGGTGGTCGAATTAAAATGCGAATCAAAACTATACAAAAAAACATACAGGTTGGTTTAAATATTTCTTGGCGGGTTTTGGATTTATGGTAAACGCTTGGTGAAGCTATGTGTATAGTCACCCAAAGCTTTGCATCGAACCTGGAGCCAAACGTTACAACAACATGTTATATTCACTATGGTGCGTATAGATGGGTGCATGCATGTCAACGTGGAGTTTTTCAAACATAGTGAAACATTGGAGCGGAATATAATAATGTGGCAAAAGCTTAGGTGTAAAAATTGGAGCGGGTTCAACGTGCTTGTCAGCACCAACTGCGCCCTTTACCATCTGTTCCCTGCCTTTCTCCTGGAACGGCTTGTTGATGCCTCCTCACCACATGGGAAAGAATATCGTTGCCACCTCATGGAGGAAAGTTTCGAAGGCTAAACGTTGCGTTCAGCACCTCCCCAGGAATGCGTAAATGAGGTTTAACATCCGCCCATGTCAATATCTCATCATCCGCATGCATAATACCACGTACACCGTTTTACTAAATCAGTGTTCGGTGGAAACGGGCAGTCTTTGCTGTTGTCCAGCGTGTATGAGACCGTAAGCATGGCAATATGATTCTGTCCAAAATGCATGCACATGGATGTAGCTGCACCGGCTTTGTCATTGCCGTAGTATGCAGACCCGTGAGGAAAATTGAAACGCTCGATTGAACCATTATAACAGACCTACGACGGCAATGCTATAACGACCATCGAGTGGTTATAACCAAAAGAAATGCAGCGCAGTTTTCAACCTTTGGTAAAACAATTGGAATGGATATATATATGGTGGTCAACAGGTTCGAAATATTATTACAAGTCTACGACACAATTTCTATAATGATTGTGGTGCTATTTTGGTCAAAGTAGAGCGGAGTTTTAAAATATGATGATCCATAGCCATATGTTACGGCCTTGCTTGAGGAAAGTGCGATACGAATGCTATAAAATCGTTTTAATTAGACAATGTAGATTTGATGGTGATCTTATAGCATGGGCTACTTAAATAACATGGCCATCAGCGCCATTGAAGCAACATATCATTTGTTACTTCCAGAAATCTAAACAACGTATCAAATGCGCTAAGGTAACGCATACTATTATGCGTTCAGGAAATCATGGGTTCTGACAGGTCGCTGGATATTGGCTGTATAGCAGTTTTTCTTTCATGACACTACAGATGGTGTTCAGCGAATGCATGGTAGGTGCGCAGTTTGCACATAGAAGCAAACGGGCATAACAATTCGCGATGATTCCCTAGGGAGACAGCAAAGACGCTTTTCTATGGAAGCTGATATCGATTCCACGATTGAGGCAACAAAGGAAGGTCGCAACTGTCTATCTCTCACTACACGCGCTTGATTCATATGCTGCATGTGAGTCGATATCCAGAATCAATTCATCGACTGCACCACAAAGATGGAAAATTCTTTGAGTATGACTAGCAGAGGTCGCAGTTTTCCTCGGTTTCTGATTTGCAACTCATCCAAAGTGATCAGCATGCGACCTGCTCAAGATTGCTACTATGCGACCCCCGTGAGGTCGCAGTTTTTCCCCGATCGTCAAGTCACAACTCATCCAAAGTAGACAAAATGCAACCTGCCCAGAGTTGCGACCGTGCGACCCCCCATTGAGTCGCAAGTGCAGTCCAAGTCGCTGAGTCGCAAGTCGATGTGGAAAAGACGAAGTGCGACCTGCGACCCTTTTGAGATTGCGACCCACGCAAAGATGAAGTCACGTGACCCTATGAGTCGCCAGGTCGCAAATCCATGGAGCCAAACAAATGCGACTTCGTAGTAATGATGACCATGCAACTCCTCCTTTGTGCTAGTTTTTCCAAATGATGTTATGGAGAAGTAGCATGGTGAGCAGCACCCTTTTAGATCCCAGACATGCGACAAGGGGAGGAGTGAGTTAGTACACAAACTGTTCTTGCTTGGGCGAGATGGGCTTGAGTACGTTGCCTCTATGCCAGTTGCAGCGCCTGCTTGATCGGCAACAAGTTTACAAGAATATCTGGAGGGCTCCTGGGTGCGTTGATGGCTATATTAGTCATAAAGGGAGCTACCAAAATTTAGTAAATAAATTTGCCATGCTCAAGAATTATAATCTCAGCGTCGATCGATTCAGATCTCCATGGTGTTTTCCAAATATACTTGTGGGACTGTTTGCAGATAATATGAAAGTGGTAAATTTACATCTGGGTCTGCATTCCAGACCCACTCCACAACAACACCAATCTACATTACAGTTATTCAAAAGAAAATGGCACAAGCCATTTTCCCCGATGACTCAGTAGCACAATACTTGACCACACAGGGGTCTATGTTATTATTCTAGCTCTTGCAAATAAATTAAAATGCCTTTAGTATTATTATTATTTCAATCATGGAGATATGTGATCTATGTTACTTTATTGCAGGAAAAAAACCTTTCAGTCGCACAAAGAGCCAGAGTTTTCCTCAGTAAAAAAGGTAACCTTCTCAGAACAGGTCGCATATCTTTCGAGGTCGCGGGTCACGAATTTTCGGAGGTCGCAATTTGCTGAGGTCGCAGATCGCAAATATGCCGAGGTCGCAGGTCGCAAACCCAAGAAGGTCGGAAGGTCACATATCCTGTATTTTTCCTCTGTTTTGCGACCCTATGACACATCGACCTAATCGCAAGGTCGCAAGGTCCATATCTTTGTTTTTTCCCACCTTTTGTGACCTCGCAACCCAGTGACCTAGTCGCAAGATTGCAAGGTTGCATGTGCATCTATTTTCACGATTTGTGACCACGTGACCCAGCGACCTAATCGCAAGGTCGCAAGGTCACACCTTGGACATTTTCTTACAATCTGCGACCCCGCGACCTAGTCAGATCGCAGGTTGCAACGACATCTTAGATCGCAGGTCGCAACAGCGGCTCAGGTTGCAAGTTGCAAAAGGGAATGGGTCGCAAGGCAGCCCAACGGTCAGGAAGATGAAAAGTCAAGGAACCCCAAAGGGCAGCCTTTACATTATAAATACTCCTTCGGGAGCTTGTATGAAGGGATTTTTCTTTTTTGGGGAAACTCAAGAGATACATGGCATTGTATTGAAAGATCATGCTCTTGTACATATGAATACAGATTCTTGTTAAAACACCCTATGGTTATGATGTGTTTTGCTGTGTGAACACTGTGTGTATTCCTTGTACAGTTTCAGAACATCCTATGATTAATGAAGCTGCACTCTTCATGTCATCATTTATGCGTCACTGCTATCTGTGTTGTATTAATGATGTTCAATTTATCATATGCTCCATTAATGAATGTTAATGAACTATTTTGTTAGCATTTCGTTTTATCTTTCAGAAAGTAAAGGGATATCTCATCATAAAGAACTATTTATTTTTTAGTCAGAATACCTTATAAGCATTACCCCCAAAGATGTGTTGCTAATGACATCTCCTGAGGTGTACATGCTTTATTTATAATCTTGCTACGCATAGTGTTTGATTCATGTTTAATGCATCAATCCCGTATTCTGTATCATGTGAATAAGTGCATGTCCGCAGGTTCAATCAGTTTCTTTTGAGACCTAAGGGAAGGCGTCTTAAGTGGTAGCCGGATCCACACCCCGGACTGGATCGCTACTCCAAACGGTTCAAGGTCTAATTGGGACTTTCTACCGAGGAGATCCCCTACTCTTGGCCGGACAAATTTTCCCGTCAACATATTTTGGCGCTAGAAGGAGGGCCTGAACCTCCGACCATATGGTTAATGAGAAGGGGGGCTAGATGACAAGATGAGCCCTTAGAGCCTGTAGTTAATCTCATATCTGTAATGGCTCATTCCCAAATCATTCTCCCAAGATGTTTTTCGGAGTTTTATGAACCTGGATACTTCATCCCCGATAAACTTATGTATCACTTGTCCGAGTTAAAATTTGATGGTGAAAATGGGGTACCCATAACCCAGCACCTTTTAGATTTCTATGACTTTGGTGAGTGCTACGAAATTGAAAATGAAGGTTTCATTTGTTTGCTTTTCTTCCTCACTCTCAAAGGTCGCGCTAAGCAATGGTGCTGCACATTGCCGGAAGCTTCCATCCACTCGTTTGAACAACTCGCCAGGGAATTACAACAAGATTTTCACAGGTATGATTTTCATAACATTTTAATAAAGTTAAATGACATCAGAATGGAACCTCAAGAATCTTTAGATGAGTTCTCTATCAGATTCGTTCATTATTGTTTTGAGTTCCCTGAAAAGGATGTCGATTGGAGGTTGTTAAGAGAACAGTTCACGTATGCGATTCTCGTTTCCCTTGAACCATTTCAGTTAGCAACCTGACCTGAGCTTAGTGTTCCCTATGAAAACCCGCAAGTCAATGACTGTTCTGACTTTGAGTCTTGCACGTACCATGTCGAATCTGAACACCCCAGTGGCTCATTATCTCTTTTGGCTCATGAAACCTACCTCGAGCCCACTCAATGTCTCCCTGGACTTAGTCCTAAATCTGGTTCACATTCGGATGATGAATCTGGTTCACATTCGGATTATGAATCTGGTTCACAGTTCTATTATAAATCTGGTTCATATTCGGATTATGAATCTGGTTCACATTCGGATTATGAATCTGGTTCATATTTGGATTATGAATCTGGTTCAGATTTGGATGATGAATCTAGTTCACATTCGAACTATGAATCTGGTTCACATATGGATTATGAATCGACTCCTACCCTGCATAAAGTCGATTCCCTTACAAGGTCTGCCAGATCTTTGTGTCCTTTGAATGCACGTGTTGAGAAGCCTGGTAGGGTTAACACCCATGTGACTTGATCTTTTCGTTCATTGTTCCCTAGTTTGTTTCTTGATCCCGCCACACCAGTAAATTTGTCTAGACATTCAAAGTTTTCTTACACTAGTATTGGCGAAAATCATAAGCAAGCAGGTGGTGTTTCACAATCAGAGTCTAAAATCGATGAATCTTTTAAATCTGATCTGTCTCACTCAGAACCTTTAGACAACCATGGGAGTGATTTCCTATCTGGGCAACTTCAAGATGTCCCCGTTATTGATCCATCCCAGTTGGTAAACCCCAGGGAGCCTAACTTGCTAGGTACTGAACTTGACCAAACAGATGGTTTTAGCGATTACTCCTTATCTGGAAATATATTCAATCATACCGCTGACAACCGTCACTCAAATCTCTATGCTGACCACATGAAGACACCTGAATTCGATGATCCGCTTTAGGAAGATTCAAGTACCCGCCAGAAAATCAAAACGCGTTAGCTTCTGCTGAACGTTTCTGAAATGAAAATTCCCCAGTACCATGCTCCTTCCAGCATAAACGCATCGAATTCACCCCATCCTGGGAAATCTAGAGAATTCGACATTTTCGATTATCGATCTGTCAGTGTGCAAACATTCGACCAAATTGATACAAAGCCCACTGACATCTTTCAAATCACTACAATTGATGATCACGCGCATTCACCTGTTAATCTTGCCAAGCAGTCAAAGTTGGAAATCCCCTTGCTCGAAGGTCCAGAGTTTGTTCAAAGCAGTGAGGAATTTCAGGCTCCTTTAAACGTGGATTCAGATCCCCATACCCTTAACCAAACCTAGGAGCAACCCCGGACTAGGGTTTTCGAAACTAGAATTTCTACGCTTGGATGTGCATGCATCTATAATTCGCCTGGCACTTGCATATTGTTTCCATTCCATAAAATTGATGGTCCCCATCACCATGATGAGATTGTTGTTCAAGTCAACCAACCCCTTTCGATGAACGTGCTTGCAAATAGGAATTGGCTTACCCATCACCCCTCAAATCCAGGATCATGCATGAATGATTTTATGTCATTTATCAATAATGTCGAGTTTCAAGAACAGATTGAGGTATATCAAGATGAGAGCGGGAATCAGCCTGCACAATCTGTTCTGGCATGTTCTTTGGTAGGTATCTATGACCGTCCTACCATTGCACCTGCTCCTCAGGTAAGTTTTGTTGCTACTGCACTTTTTTGGATACTAGCCCTGATCCTGACCATTGTTGTCCTTGCAGGTTAGGAATTAATGCAGTGGCTGCACTGGAAAACTGATTTTACCTAACCCGACCGCATCATTGGTTAACTAGGGTTTAGGTGTAGGTTAGCTAGGACCTGCATAAAATTTTTAGTTCAAAGTTAATTAGGTTTACTTGCCAACTTTTTTTACTTCATAGGTTAAAAGTTTGTTTTGTTGTTTTGTTTACGATTAATATCTTAGGCAACATCATGTTACAAGTATCTTCTTTCATTTCCTTTTCAGTTGCTTTTTGCTGCATAAATAATCATTGCTTGTATTACGCCTCTTTGCCACCTACAACTAGTTGATCGTTCTCACACATGGTGTTGCATTGCATCTTAAGCATCGCCTATTTCATTGCATCGTACTCTTTCTTCCTCACATCATTTCTGTCATGTCGCCTGTCGCTGCACAAGCCCTCATTGCAACCCTATCACCTTGCAGTCTTGTTTTGCCCTAATTGCTAAAGCAGTAACCCCATTGTTTTTGTGTGAGGTTGTGGTGGCTATCTCAAGAGGCAGCTTTATCTTAGGACCATGCATCAAAGTCGCATTCTCAACAAGATGCCTATGAGTCTAAACTCATTTAGCCAGGGAGATACGAGTCGGTTGCTTGTAGGAGACCTTATGAGTTTGAAATGGCCCATACTCGTAAGCCTAAGCCTTGGTGCCCAGCATAGTCTTGGATGTTTTAATGATCTATTTTGCACACTTCTCCTATTGTGGTGAATGGGATGTGAAGGTTTTGCACGAGGGAAAACCAAAATCAGGATATCTTTCAGTTTCTGTAACATGAGAAACAACCTCTCTTGCTCATAAAATAATTCGGGATCCCTCATCCTCCCATGAAAAATAAGTGCCATGAGCACATTAAAATAAGTGCCATGAGCACAGGAAAATAAGTGTTGTAAGCACATGAAACAAATAAGGGTAAAGGATCGAGAAAGGCTTCTTGCGCAGAGAGGTAATGCAACGACTCCGCTGGGGTACTGACTAGGCTCACTGGCAGCGGAGCAACGTTTTTGATTTCTTGAAGTGACTCCACCGGGGTACTGTCCAGTCTTGCTGTCAGCAGAGCAACACCAGAAGCTTACTTTAAAAATCCTGAGAATAATAAACCCAGTGTCTTGCTCTTCACATCATCAACAAGCTACTGGCATCTGTGAGCTTTCTCTTTAATTTGTTTCTGATTAGTGGGACTTAGTTGAGGCACAAGGATTAGGCATACCTATAAAGGGCCAAAGTAATACAAAGGTTACCCTCGGAACTGGTTCAATATTCCCTTGCATCATTATCTAGACTCAGACTATTGTGGTCATATTGACAGAGATGTTGGATTCTACCAGTGGTTCGCCATTCGTTGTAGCCGCTACAAAACCACCCAAAAATTTCGGTATATTTAAAATTTCGGGTCCCCCTATGCTCGCTTGGTCGTTAAGGTCTTTCATCGAACCTGCAGTCAGTGACATCCTAGCGACCTACCCCCAACCCCTCTTGAGTCTTCTCACCATCATGATCAGATGTTGTTGCTGAAATCACGCCATATGTGGGAGGGATCATCCAGCATAGGCCAGAACACTGTCACCGCAGTCGCGCCATGTGTAATGTGATTGTCATGCATACATCTGAATGGGAACCTTTCATGTATTGATGATTAAAGGCCCTCTCGCCGTGGGTCATTAAGAATATTGATTGAATAGGTTTTTTAAGCTCGTTAATCTCATATGTTTTATCTAGAGACCCCATTACCAAAGAATAATTCTGATGTCGTAATGTCCCACATAGGTCAACCCCACGGGTGACAAACTCCTCAGTCGTGTCACGACATCAAGGGTAATAAAATTGTGCTCAACGACGAGGCCGAAGTTGTGGAACAGGGGAGGAGCAGGAGAAAGTGATCAGTACTATTAAAAGGAGGATGGTGTGATGCACGTTGATTAGAAAAGAACTTCTATGTCACTGATGCAAAAGCTTTCTTCACTAGTGCGCACCAGATGCTTTAAAGCGCTCCATTGGAAATGTCCGGATCCTGCATCATACCATCTCAATGTCAATGGGCGCACGCAAATAAACATATTTCGCCACTCCGATGAGTCTAGTATAGCCCGGTGAACAAAGAAAACTCAGGAGATCTCTCTGAGGAATGACGATCTCATGCAAGGCTTTCTTGTGCCAAGTAGCAGTGCTAAGCATACGTGTTTCTGTGGCAAGCCAACGACGGGGTTTTAAATATGTGAACGCACCCTTTAGAAGCAACATTTATGAATCCTAACCTACAGGGTGTGGATTTATTTATACTACAAGGAGTACAACGTGGAGCAATGAAATGGCCTTAAAACCCTAGTCTCCTTTGCTCTTTCATATCCATAAAGTTTGTCTATGTGGGGCCCCATGGGATGGAGAGTTTCGGATTGAACCTAAAAGGGTATCTTTAAATGCATACACATTTTAGTAGCTAGGCACGTTGGTGCATATGCAAATAAAGTCTTGGGAACCAAAATATAGGAATGGTCAACGTTAAAAGAGCCATCAATGTGGCTTGAGAAACATCTTTCAAAATAAGCAGCCTTCGTATGATGAGGTAAAGCAAATGATCAAGGGTTGAAAGCATATGGTTTCAAAAACCATAAGGATATCATGGAGCAAAGCTAAGTGATATCATTATAAAAGGCGCAAATTCAATGGACCAAGATGATGTTGTATTTCTAATGCCAAAGCGCTAACGTATATGATTTCAAAAGACCATATAAGACCGCCAAGAAAACAACTAGCATCAAATAATTTTATGCTGAAGTGTGAATTAATGGTGCAGATATATTAGGTGGTCGAATTAAAATGCGAATTAGAACTATACGAAAACGCATACAGGTTGGTTTAAATATGTCTTGGCGGGTTTTTGATTTATGGTAAACGCTTGGTGAAGCTATGTGTATAGTCACCCAAATCTTTGCGTCGAACTCGGAGCCAAATGTTACAACAACATGTTATATTCACTATGGTGCATACAGATGGGTGCATGCATGTCAACGTGGAGTTTCTCAAACATAGTGAAACATTGGAGCGGAATATAATAATGTGGCAAAAGCTTAGGTGTAAAACTTGGAGCGGGTTCAACGTGCTTGTCAGCACCAACTGCGCCCTTTACCAGCTATTCCCTGCCTTTCGCCTGGAACGGCTCGTTGATGCCTCTTCACCACATGGGAAAGAATATCATTGCCACCTCACGGAGGAAAGTTTCCAAGGCTAAACGTTGCATTCAACACCTCCCCAGGAATGCGTAAATGAGGTTTAACATCTGCCCATGTCAATATCTCATCATCCTCATGCATAATACCACGTACACCGTCTTACTAAATCAGTGTTCGGTGGAAACGGGCAGTCTTTGCTGTTGTCCAGCGTGTATGAGACCGCAAGAATGGAAATATGATTCCGTCCAATACGCATGCACATGGATGTAGCTGCACCGGCTTTGTCATTGCCATAGTATGCAGACCCGTGAGGAAAATTGAAACGCTCGATTGAACCATTATAACAGACCTACGACGGCAATGCTATAACGACCATCGAGTGGTTATAACCAAAAGAAATGTAGCGCAGTTTTCAACCTTTGGTAAAACAATTGGAATGGATATATATATGGTGGTCAACAGGTTCGAAATATTATTACAAGTCTACGGCGCAATTGCTATAATGATTGTGGTGCTATTGTGGTCAAAGTAGAGCGGAGTTTTAAAATATGATGATCCATAGCCATATGTTACGGCCTTGCTCGAGGAAAGTGCGATACGAATGCTGCAAAATAGTTTTAATCAGACAATGTAGATTCGATGGTGATCTTATAGCATGGGCTACTTAAATAACGTGGCCATCAGCGCCATTGAAGCAACATATCATTTGTTACTTCCAGAAATCTAAACAACGTATCAAATGCGCTGAGGTAACGCATACTATTATGCGTTCAGGAAATCATGGGTTCTGACAGGTCGCTGGATATTGGCTGTATAGCCGTTTTTCTTTCATAACACTGCAGATGGTGTTCAGCGAATGCATGGTAGGTGCGCAGTCTACACATAAAAGCAAACGGGGATAACAATTCGCGATGATTCACTAGGGAGACAACAAAGAAGCTTTTCTATGGAAGCTGATATCGATTCCACGATTGAGGCGACAAAGAGAGGTCACAACTGTCCATCTCTCACTACACGCGCTCGATTGATATGCTGCATGTGAGTCGATATCCAGAATCAATTCATCGACTGCACCACAAAGATGGAAAATTCTTTGAGTATGACTAGCAGAGGTCGCAGTTTTCCTTGGTTGCTGAGTCACAACTCATCCAAAGTGATCAGCATGCGACCTGCTCAAGATTACTACTATGCGACCCCTGTGAGGTCGTAGTTTTTCCCCAATTGTCAAGTCGCAACTCATCCAAAGTAGACAAAATGAGACCTGCCCAGAGTTGCGACTGTGCGACCCCCCATTGAGTCGCAAGTGCAGTCCAAGTCGCTGAGTCGCAAGTCGATATGGAAAAGACGAAGTGCGACCTGTGACCCTTTTGAGATTGCGACCCACGCAAAAATGAAGTTGCGCGACCCTATGAGTCACCAGGTCGCAAATCCATGGAGCTAAACAAAATGCGACTTGGTAGTAATGATGACCATGCGACTCCTGCTTTGTGCTATTTTTTCCAAATGATGTTGTGGAGAAGTAGCATGGTGAGCAGCACCCTTTTAGATCCCAGACATGCGACAAGGGGAGGAGTGAGTTAGTACACAAACTGTTCTTGCTTGGGCAAGATGGGCTTGAGTACGTTGCCTCTATGCCAGTTGCAGCGCCTGCTCGATCAGCCACAAGTTTACAAGAATAGCTGGAGGGCTCCTGGGCGCATTGATGGCTATATTGGTCATAAAGGGAGCTACCAAAATTTAGTAAATAAATTTTCCATGCTCAAGAATGATAATCTCAGCGTCGATCGATTTAGATCTCCATGGTGTTTTCCAAATATACTTGTGGGACTGTTTGTAGATAATACGAAAGTCGTAAATTTACATCTGGGTCTGCATTCCAGACCCACTCCACACAACACCAATCTACATTACAGTTATTCAAAATAAAATGGCACAAGCCATTTTCCTCGATGACTCAGTAGCACAATACTTGACCACACAGGGGTCTATGTTATTATTCTAGCTCTTGCAAATCAATTAAAATTCCTTTAGTATTATTATTATTTCAATCATGGAGATATGTGATCTATGTTACTTTATTGCAAGAAAAAAACCTTTCAGTCGCACAAAGAGCCAGAGTTTTCCTCGGTAAAAAAGGGAACCTTCTCAAAACAGGTCGCATATCTTCCGAGGTCATGGGTCGCGAATTTTCGGAGGTCGCAATTTGCTGAGGTCGCAGGTCGCAAATATGCCGAGGTCATAGGTCGCAAGCCCAAGAAGGTCGCAAGGTCCCATATCCTATATTTTTCCTTCATTTTGTGACCCTGCGACCCAGCGACCTAGTTGCAAGGTCGCAAGGTCGCATATCTTCGTTTTTTCCCGCCTTTTGCGACCTCGCGACCCAGTGACCTAGTCGCAAGGTCGCAAGGTTGCATGTGCATCTGTTTTCACGATCTGCGACCCCGTGACCCAGTGACCTAGTCGCAAGGTCGCAAGGTCGCACCTTGGATATTTTCTTACAATCTGCGACCCCGCGACCCAGTCAGATCGCAGGTTGCAATGACAGCTCAGATCGCAGGTCGCAACAGCGGCTCAGGTTGCAAGTCGCAAAAAGGACTGGGTCGCAAGGTAGCCCAACGGTGAGGAATATGAAAAGTCAAGGAACCCCAAAGGGCGGACTTTACATTATAAATACTCCTTCGGGAGCTTGTATGAAGGGCTTTTTATTTTTTGGGGAAACTCAAGAGATACATGGCTTTGTATTGAAAGATCATGCTCTTGTACATATGAATATAGATTCTTGTTAAAACACCCTATGGTTATGATGTGTTTTTATGTGTGAACACTGTGTGTATTCCTTGTACAGTTTCAGAACATCCTATGATTAATGAAGCTGCACTCTTCATGTCATCATTAATGTATCACTGCTATTTGTGTTGTATTAATGATGTTCAATTTATCATCTGCTCTATTAATGAATGCTAATGAACCATTTTGTTAGCATTTCATTTTATCTTTCAGAAAGTAAAGGGATTTCTCATCATAAAGAACTCTTTCTTTTTTGGTCAGACTACCTTATAAGAATTACCCCCAAATATGTGTTGCTAATGACATCTCCTGAGGTGTACATGATTTATTTATAATCTTTCTACACATAGTGTTTGATTCGTGTTTAATGCATCAATCCTGTATTCTGTATCATGTGAATAAGTGCATGTCCGCAGGTTCAATCAGTTTCTTTTGAGACCTAAGGGAAGGCGTCTTAAGCGGTAGCTGGACCCACACCCTGGATGGGATCCCTACTCCATACGGTTCAAGGTCTAATTGGGACTTTCTGCCGGGGAGATCCGCTACTGTTGGCTGGACAAATTTTCCCATCAACAATCGTAGACATAAAATGGTTTACAAAATCAAACAAACCCTCCTCATTCTATTACTTCTTACTATGTCAGTCCAAAACACTATTGACTGCCTCTTTTTATTTATATCCATGATATTTAACCCTAGATGCAAAAATTCTTCTACATTTTTATACAAAAAGAGATAAATAATAAGAGAGGTGAACCTGAATGACCGAGTGAGTGATAAGCTCGTGAGCTAAGTATTGACAACTTCTTGCCAATATGAAGGAATATTCAGCACTACCCCTGGCTTCATCATCAAAGAAAACATTTCTAAAACTAATTTGTCAATTGTGTTGTCATATTATTTTCCCAATATCTTTGAAATGCACCTCATCACCAGTTAGACTTCTGCATCAAAAATTTCCATGCAGAATTCTTTGTTGTGAGGTAAAAACTACTTCATATCTAGCTTCAAAGAAAATACAAATTGATTGAATTATTGACCTAAAAGATTATCATAATGTGCTACCAGCGAATCTTCATTAAATTGGACATAGGATTCTGATTCAGGGTAACACAGGGCTTGGCGAATTAATAGGGCTAAAACTTGCAAGACATTCTCTTCTTGACAATTCATTACAAAAAAGTTGCCAGGGTGCATGATAGACACTAGCTAATATATAAAGTCAGGAAAAATATGTGTTTTTGAAATGCATGCAGACAATACACTTGTTTTGACCATGGCAGAGAAAATTGGAGAGGTTTTGTCATTTAGACAGACTTGTTGATAAAGTCGGAGATGATCTAAAGAAAAAATAGTATCTCGAATATCTCTCTTAGTGTCCATGAGAGGAATATGACTGGATGACCCTGACAGAGACAAACGCTTAGCCATAATTCTGATTGGGGTGGAAAACACTAACAAGGTGGAGAACAACAATGAAAGGCACACACATAGACAAATTGATGAGCACAGAGGAATAAAAATAACCTTGTGAAATAAGAACCAATTTTAAATCACTAGTGCAGGCTTGTGAATTAAATGCTGAGTTGAATCACCAAAAACCATTAACAGTACCATGAAATGGCTTCTAGCTGTCACGAACCAGTTGTTTACGTCATTGCAAGAGCCTCAAAGGTACGGAGAAATTATCAGCGTTATGCCCCCACAGTTAATCGTGGTCGTAGATCTTGATCAGTCCCGCAGTCAAATGGGTCAACTACAGAGCCACCCTGCTTGTTAACTAGCGTGTAGAAGGTGTGTGCAGGTTGCCATTTTTATTTCCTACCAGACGAATCATTGGATCCCACTCATCAACTTACCCGTTAATTAATTGAGTGCTAGGACCTGCTTTCATGAAAAGTTTAAAGTATTGAACTTTAAACTGATACACAAAAAATATTACATCTTTATGCTAAAGCATGCGAAACTTTGTACTTTAACATACATTTTCATAGTTTTCTAATTTTTTTTATTTTTGAAAATTTTTAAATAAAGGATATTGCAAATGAGCCACAACATATGGCTCCACCTGGGGATAGTGTTTTTCTCCATGAAAAACTAAGAACTCCAGATTAGTACCTTAACTTCGGGCATGGAGTCAAATGTTGTTTGATGAAATATGAACAATGAGCAAACCAGATATGTACAATGGTGAACCATAAAATCTTAATGTTGGAAATAATGTTTCAAATACTACCTGTTCATAGGTAGCTCCATTGTTTCTCCATCAAGATATTCTAGCACGAATGTGTTATTTGATCTAGCCTCGACAATATTGTATGGGCCATACCAGAGTGGATCAAACTTACCATTCTTTCCCTTCTCTTCTCTTCTAGTATCTCATCTTAATACCAAATCTCCAGCATGAAAAAGAATCTCGTTTGCTTTTCTATCAAAAATGGTCTTCATTTTTCCTTGGTAGGTGATCAAATTTTCTCTGACTTTGTTCCTTCTCTCACTTGATTCTATAACCTTGTTTAACCTTCTCACCAATGCATTGGGTTCTTCTTGTTCTTCTTAAAGAAAATAAATCACTGGTCTAGCCAATTGAGTAGGAAATAAAGCTTGAGTTCCATAAAACAGTTCATAAGGAGACTTACATGTAGATCTTCTAGTGGTCACTCTTACTGTCCAAAGAGAAAATGTTAATTTTGAATCCCAATTCTTCTGATTTTCACTAATTGTCTTCTTCAAGATCTCAACTAATGTCCTATTGGAAGATTCTACTAGCCCATTCCCTTGAGGATGATATTTTGTAGAATGAGACAAGATGACATTATAAGTTTGACGAAAACTAATAAATCTGACTTAATTGAACACCTAGTCATTTTCAGTTACAATATTGATTGGACACCAAAACTTGTTGAATATGTTTTCTTCCAGAAACTTCATTACTACTTGATCATTTTCCTTTCTAGTAGGTATTTCCTCCACCCACTTTGTGAAATATTCAGTGGCAGTTAGAATCCATCTAAACTTTCCACTTGATGGTGGATTGATTTCCCCAATAAAATCTAATCCCCATTGTCTAAAGGGCTCTTCAACAAACATAGGGAGAAGAGGTAGAGGAGCTAACCTTTTCTTTTCTACAAACAATTGGCATTTCTGACAGCCTCTAACCAATCTGTATACATAAGAAAATAAGGAGGGCTAGTAAAATCCTGATTTGAGTATTTTATGTGCAATAAATTTCCAACTATAATGTCCTCCACATATATTTTCATGATATTCTTTTATAACTTCCATTGATTCTCCTTTTTTCAAACACAACAAAAAAATTCCAGCAAGATCCTTCCAATACAACTTAGCATCAATTATAACATAAGGCTGAGATTTGAGCTTAAGAGCTTTGTATTTTTTTATGTTTAGTGTGGTTGGGCAAGAGAAAAAACATAAGTAATGGAAAATATATTTATACCAATCAGAACACGGGAACTTGTATTTAATTTCTGTCTTTGTACTACTCTGACTGCTTTCCTCAGTAGCTTCATCTAAACGTGTCAACAAATTAATCCCCAAGGCTTGAAAATTAGACTCTCTCAATAACAAATCCAATCCTTCTCCTTTGATCAATTTGGTGGGTTTGATGTCTAAGTCATATTCTTTAATCTTAGTTATCCATTTTTCTCTTTTACCTTCCACATAAGTTTGAATAAATACACCCTTCATAGTAGAATTAGGCACATAAGAAACTATCTGAGATTGTAACACATAAGTATTGAACTCTTTTAATCCTTTAAATAAAGCATATACCTATTTCTCCAAAATTTTATACTTAAGTTCAACATCCCTTAGAAATTTACTGAAAAATGGCACAGGCTCTTCTTTTCCCTCTTCATTCTTCTGCAACAGTACAACAAAAATGGTAGAAGGTGATGCAAATTAAAATATTTGAAAAGGATTTTGATAATCTGGACTGATCAAAACATGAGCTTCCTGAAGAGCTTCTTTAATCCTGGCAAAGCATTCTCTTGCATCCTTGTCCCATTTTACTTCAGCACTTTTCTTCCACATATTTCTTATGTTCCTGACAATTCCAACATAATTTGGAAGAAATCTTCTCAAGAAATTAATTTTTCCTAGAAATCTGCGAATATCCTTTTTACTCCTAGGAAAAGGAATTGTTTGTATAGCTTCAACTCTTGCTGGAGCAGTCTTCACCCCTTAGTTTGAAGCTATATTCCATAACAACTTTCCTTCCTCCAAGGAAAGAAAGGATTTTTTTGGATTCAAAGACAACCCAAACTTCTGCATTTCAGGAAAGCCTTTTGCAAATTCTCCAAGTGTTCAACATCAGAAACTAAAAAGATATTCACATCATCAAAATATATGAATAAAAACTTATCACCTAGAAATTCCATGTCCATTTCCCTTTGAAAAGTGGCACCTACGTTCATAAGACAGAATGGCATCCTGGCATACATTAATTTTCCCCAAGGTGTGGTAAAAGCTATTTTCTTCTGATATTCCTTTTCAACAGCTACTTGGTTATACCAGGAGAAACCATCTACCATTGCCAATCTATATGCTCCTGTCACATTCTGTAAAACGTAGTCCATCTTAGGCAAAGGATAATTCTCATTAAGAGATGCTCTTCTTAAATTCATGAGCTAAAAAAATATCCTTATCTCTCCATTCTTTTTCCTCATGAGAAATATGTTAGAAACCCAGTTTTGAATATCTAAGTGGGACTATGATTTTTTCCTGCAGCAATTTCTTCACTTCCTTTTCAATTGTGGCAAGAAGAAATGGTTTAATCTGCCTAATTTTCTACTTGTGAGGCTTGAACCCATCCTTCAATGGTATTTTGTGCTAAATAATATCCAAATCATATGTCTTAAAATCCTCATAGGACCATGCAAATACATCGATATATTTCTTGAAAAGATCAATGTACCTTTCTTTATAATTCTTAGGAGCTCCTTTGAATAACTTGAAAACCTTAGGCTCTTGTTGAGTTCCCAGATTACAATCTTCCATTTCACACTCTTGAGATACCTTCTTTTGATCGAGTGCTACATCATTTGAATCAAACATTCTTTCAAGAGGAACTAATCCTCTGGGAAATATATTGTCTTTAACTGGATTATCTTTTCATCACCTATAGATTTCTTAATATTTTTCAAGTCTTCATTCTGATCAGTTTGTTCACTTTTTTTATATATTTTATTGTCTTCAAAGTTTTCAATCATTGTAAGGAAATTTTTTATTTGTTCATCATCTTTAAATAACTGCCAATGTTTAAAATTGTCGGGGATTGAGGGTCTATACCTCAACTCAATCTCATACATCAATTTCAGATTAATAGGTAGCTTGAAATTACTAGCTGCAACTGCTAGTGAATCTTCCATTCCGTTTTCTTCTCTTGGAATGAATTGAAGATTCAAAGCTTCAAAATAATTCTCAATCAGGTCCCATAATTTATTCCTATATGATATCAGCCTCAGTGTTTGGTTTTACAAATATTTTTAATCTATCTAATAATCAACTCAGAATCACCAAAAGTGGAAATACAATGAATTCCCATTTGTTTAGCAGTTGAAGACTCAAAATTAATGCTTCATACCCAGCTACATTATTTTTTGATTCAAATTCTAGTTTAAAAGATAAAGGCAAAATATTACCTTCTGGAGATATCAGTAAAAATCCAGCTCTTCTGCCATCTTTTGAATAGGCACCTTCAAAATAGCACTTGCGAATTTTGGTTGAACCTAGCTCATTATGTAAAATTGTTGAAGAGAGATGATTTTCTGAGTCTTGAGAAAACTCTACATCTTCATGAAGCATAAAACTAGAAAGATATTCCTTCTCTTGACCATAGATAGGGGAATTTCTTGCATCTTTCTTTGTGGTAGTTTTAACAAATCTTGTTTCTCTCTATAGCCTCCTTTCTTCCCCATTGAATACACGAATAATAACATATGTGAAGTCCAATTTTAAAACAAATCCAAGCTTCACTCCCCAAGATCTCAAAAAAAACATAACAAATCTGGGTGGAATATCTACAACTATTACATCCATCATGATACTTTTTGTTGGGATTTGGGCCAAGGATACCACCATGTCCTTGACTAGCCCAACAAACTTTACCCTTTTTGAATGAAATGAATATAGATCTCTATAGGGCTTAGTAATTTATAAATTTAATTCTTTCATTACAGATAAGGGCATGAGATTATGTGACACACCCAAATCTAACATACAAATATGAAGAATAAAATCATGAAGAAGCAATGATATATAAAATGGGGGAATAGAAGAATCTACCTCCTCCACATGTGGACCAAAAGTGACCACTAATTCTTCCTCTTGCAAATTCATAGTATCATCAATATCATCAGACTGATAAAGATTAATAAATTCTACAATTTCATTCTTATAACCTCGTGTCTTAGCTAGCTCAAGTAGGGGTACATGAATTTTGATCTTTTCTAGCTCTCTAGATAGATTGAAGGCTTGATTTTGTTTGAAAATCTTGTAAGGTTCTTCTGAATTTCTATTAGGATTAGAAATCTGTTCAGGCATAGTAGCAACCTTCTCCATATTGTTAGTATCAATAGACTTATTTTGGGAAGTCCCTCTCTCTTGTTTCTCATTTTTACTCACTGGATTCATAGGTTGTTTCCCTTTATCTGAAAGTTTTACTAAGTTCTTTGGTTGTGGAGTTGCCATTGTAGAAGGATTGACTGTGGCTCTTTCTTTTCATCATCTTGAGTCCTTTATCTCTTCCTTGATCTTAAATCATTCTTCTTTTGAAGCTCTTCTTGCATAAAATATGTGATTTGCTTACAATATTCATCCATCTCTTCTTGGTCAAATGACACCTTAGTTTCAGTGCATTATTCTTCATGTTCTTCTTCTTCCTCGTCATCTTCCATATAAACAACATATATATGATCTGCAACTTCTTTTTGATCATCTTCAGCAAACTATGAAGTTGTTGCCTCTATATACAATAGTGCCTGAACTTGGTCCTGATCTCTTCTCTCCCTCTGCAAAATTTGCAGGGGTTTCTTTCTAAATTAAGGATGGAAAACTCCTCTATTTTGTTGTGCAAGATTCTTACTATCCAGTTCCATCTTCACTTTTTTACTTGACAATTTATTTATAACCTTTGTCATGTCATCAATCCTCTGATCTTGTGATGATTCCTCTTTAGCCTTACCTTTCTCTTGAACTGACTGCTTTTCTTATGTCTTCCCAGCAATAGACATATTTTCTTCAATCTCCAAAGCATCAGTTTGGATTTGTTCAAGAGTAGAAGATCTCCTCTTTGTTAAAGTGAAACTAAAATTTGACTCAAAAGCTCTAGAAAAAACAACCCTTGCTCCAAGAGGAGGAGGTTTCATTTCTGTGGGTAGACTACTATAAATTTTATTGAATATTTTAATAAATTCATACATGATTTCATTAGTTTTTTTCTTGATTACATTAAACATAGTTAATGAATAACCATGATCTCTTTTTTCAGCCCATCTTTGGGTGAACTGTGTTTCTAATTCCTCCCAATTATTAATTGAGGCATTAGGTAAACGTTTGAAGCATTTTCCTCCCTCTCAATTCAGAGGCTGTACAAAAAGTCTCATTGCTGCATCAAGATGCTCTACATTTATATTCTCAGCAAAAGTGCAAAAAAATGGCAAGTGTTGTTCTAGAGTCACTTCATATTCACCAGTAAAACGAGGAAGTAACTTGAGGCACTCTTAGGGCATGGAATTCATAGGTTTTGGAAGATTTAACGGTGCATAATTTTTCATCATGAAAGCAGGGGTTGCCATGTTATGCCTTCTTTAACCGCTCCTTGAATAGGTTTGGATTGTGAACTGGTTGAGGATGTGGATGAACGGGATGAAAAAATTGATATAGGAAGGGGTTGATGAACAATAGAAATTGAACCAACAACTGTGTTTGGTTTATTTTCTGTAAATGTGAATGAAACAGACTCAGAAGATTGTTCTTCTAACCTTGGTTCTTGAAAATGAATTGGTGGGGAAAAGGATTCTTGTTCTGATAAAATGAGCTTTTGGGAAATATCCTTGGATGTGGGGTTATGTGAATTGTTTCCAAGTTCAAGTAGTGTAGCATCAGGTGTAGAAAAATTCTTTGGCTTCTGAGCTTTTATAGAAACCAATTTCTCAGGATCTGACAGAATTGGTGCTTTATGTTGCGAGGTGTCTAACCTCGTATGTGGCCATTTATACGTCATAATTATGAAATAAAAACACAGGTTGATATTTTCTCCTCTCTAAACAACCAGAGGAAATATTAATAAAAACCCACGGAATAAACTTCATTTCTTCGTCCCCGACAACAGTGCCAAAAAATGTTGTATCTTAAGAAACAATCACTTGGCTACAGTAAGGAATCAGTGCTCAAGAAATTTATATATATATATATGTGTCACAAAAATATTAAGTAAAATGGTCTTTGCTTTATCACCTTCAGAGATTTTTTATTTAACCCTAAAGAATCAAATGCAATGAATGCCTCACAATGACATTATCTCTTGATATAAAATGGAATGATAAGAAGAACATGAAGAAAGGAATCCCAAACTGATATGCTGATAAATAGAATCTATCACTTCGAACTTTAGAATTTTTTTACGACAAGGAATAGTTAAAATGAAGGAGCACCCATTAAGGATTTTAACTCTTATTCACATATGTAAAAATAGACATGTAGCTTCATTATTTCATTTTATTCATTGAAAGAAAGTATAGAATGGAAACTGGAAAACATATCAATATCAAACAGATGCAATAACCTTGATCTTCATTCCTTAAACATTTAAAAATTAAGTACAAAATTTGCAATGTGAAGGTCCAAAACTTGAAACATTTTTCTCTCAAATGTTTTCCTTAAATACAAAGTAAAGCAGTTTGTAACTATTGAAACTACTCCTAACTGCTCAAACTACTTGAAAAATCATAAAATACCTATTACATGTCATCAAAATATCTTATTAAAACTAAAATTCTCTTAAAAGAGATAAAATTAAACTTAAATTCATAATCTATTTGTTGAATATGAATTGGTCCTACTACTGCTATATTCTCTTGATTTGTTGATTTATCTTTCTTTGTAGTTGAAGGATATTTTGGTAGATCTGTCATCCAAGCTCTGCATTACTTTCACCCCTCGATTTTTGTTTTAGGTGAATTAATTATCTTGTGATATTCCAATCTAAAGGAATTAATTATGTTGAATGATGGTCTCTCTATAAACAAGGTCTTCACCAACCATAAAATCTGAAAGAGTCTCTTAAGTAAATTAATCAATGTTGCTCCTTTTAGAATCTGAGTCCTTTCATGAGTGTTGTCCACCTTGCTTTTTTCCAACACTAATAGTGGTTCATAGGAATCCCGTGATAAAAGACTGCCTCCAAGGCCCCAACATGATGGAAAACCTACCCTAGCTCTTTTGTCAAATAAATTGTTGAACTTTCTTACTGCTTCCTTAATCTCTATCAAAATTTTCTTTGTAGTCTTCCTGCAATCATTTCGACCAATTAATTTGTTAATATCTACAGCATATGAAATTGTATCTTTAATCTAATTCTCCTCCAACTCTTGGTAAATTTCGGATTTAATGAAATCAACAAATTTCTTTGCCCATATGGCCTTGTTAATTGTGTTTTGTTTGTCTACCATAACCTCCTCCGCAAAATCTCTGATAGTACTTATTTCTTCTGATAAAATTGTCAGAAAACCTCAAATTTCTTTCATCTCTTTAATAATATCATTCTGGATAATATCCTTAGCCTATATCAGAGATAGGGTTCCCTTCAAATTTTAATTTCAGCATCAGCTGTTTGGAAATCTTTCCTATACTTATTGATTTCCCCATATTTGGCTTGCATTATCTTTGTTATTGTCTCGAGATCATTCTATGTCCTCTTGAGATATCTCTCTGACATCTTTAGTTCACTATTCAATTGATCTATCTGTGACGTTGGATCCTCATTGCTAGATGGAAAAATAACAGTGAAGGTATGAGAATCAATATGATTCTGTAGTGATAGAACATTTTCCTTCAACTTTGTAATATCTTCTTCTTTTTGTAAAAGCTGCCAAGGAAGGTTCCCTTTTTCATTTCCCACTTCTTCTACTTCTACTACCATACAATGCTCCCCTGTGGGAAACTTCAATATTTTCTTCAACACAAATATTTCTAATTTTGCACTCCGTAACAACTTTTGCACAATGGACCTATCATTTGGATCTAATCCAATCTTTACAATTATCTTCTTAAGTTCTTCATTTTGTGTATTTAAAGCCCTGGAGTTGGATTTTTCCAATTTTAGTTGCTCGATGACCTTCCCCAACATGTTCTCAGCTTTAAGAGCCATTGCATTAGTTTTGGTCAAATCATTTACTATGATTTGACCTGTTTTCATATCTAAATTCACTTTATCAAGTAGGGGAATATTTCTTACATCAACAGTTAGATTTACAGTATTGAAATTATTGGATGACCCTATAGTCATATCAAAGGGATGAGAAAGAGAAATATTAAACTGATCCTTTTCAAGATCCATGGCAGTGAGTAACCTTGCTTGATCTGGAGTTATTTGATAATTAGCGTGTGCCTCCATGCTAGCCTTAGTCTTCTCATTTCTTTCAGCAACTTGAGAAAATAATTTTTTAATCAAGGGTACTTTCTCCTGAGCATCTTCATGTCTTCTTGATGAGGTTGGAATATTTTTATCATCTCCTAATTGTAGTGTCAAACCAGTTTGAGCACCTGCTAAGTCTTCACTGCGATTTTTCTATTTTCAGTTCTCTGATCTTCATCTTCTGAATCAATCAATGCTTCTTTACCTCTCTTGTTATATTTCTCATATATGACATGGTTTTCAATATTTGAGCCAACAGAACCTACAAAACATTTATTTTCTAGCTTCTCTATGTCAGTTCCGGTTTCATGAATAAATGCTGAATATTCATTTTCAATTCTCCTATTATAAATCACTTTATGGGGGTCATAAGCCAATTTATTTCCTAACAGTAAATGAATTCCATCTAGCATCATAGTGACTTCATCAGCTACCTGTCCCATATTGACTATAAATGGACCCATAGACATAGGTAGCTTAAACATATGACCCTTCTTCATAGGCACAAAATTTACTTGGTCAACATTGAAACTCAGCGAAATGAAATCCAAAGAAAATAATCTCATAGGCACAAATATAGGAAGTCTATATAGCTCTACCCCAACCCCATAAAGTATAATTTTTGTATAGTCTTAAAAAATGTACCAATCACCAAACTTAAAATTAGTTCTTAGCTACAAGAACTCTTGAGCCTTTGGCAAGAATCATGAAGGAGAAACCCCATTCATAATTGTATATGCAGTAGACATAACATGGTTTACAAAATCAAATAAACCCCCCTCATTCTGTTCTTTTCTTACTATATTAGTCCAAAACACTACTAACTGCCTCCTTTTATTTATATCCATGATATTTAATCGCAGATGCTAGAATTATTCTACATTTTGATACAAAAGGAGATAAATAATAAGAGAGGGGAACCTAAATGACCCAGTGAGTGATAAGCTCATGAGATGAGTATTGAAAACTTCTTACCAATATGAAGGAATATCCAACACTACCCCTGGCTTCATCATCAAAGAAAACATTCCTAAAACTGATTTTTCAATTATGTTGTCATCTTCTTTTCAAAATATCATTGAAATGCACATTAGCACTGGTCAGACTTCTGGGTCAAAAATTTCCATAGAGAATTATTTGCTATCACATACAAACTACTTGGTATCTAGCTTCAGGAAAAAAAGAAATTGATTGAATTCTTGACGTGCAAGATTATCATAATGTGCTATCAACGAATCATCAGTAAATTAGACATATAATTCTGATTCAGGGTAACACAGGGCTTGGTGAATTAATAGGGTTGAAACTTGCAAGACATTCTCTCCTTGAAAATTCATTACAAAACACTTGCCAGGGTACATGAAAGACACTAGCCAATATATAAACTCAGGAAAAATATGTGTTTTTAGAATGCATGCAAACACTACACCTATTTTGGCCATGGTAGAGAAAATTGGAGAGGTTTTGTTATTCAGATAGACCTTTTGATAAAACTAGAGATGATCTAAAGAAAAAATAGTATATCGAATATCCCTCTCAGTGTCCATGAGAGGAATATGACTGGATGAACCTGAAAGAGACGAACACTTGGCCATAATTCTGATCAAGGTGGCAGACACTGACAAGGTGGTGAACAACAATGAAAGGCAAAGAAACAGAAAAATTGACGAGCACAAGGGAATAACAATGACATTGTTAAATAAGAACCAATTTTAAATAGGTGGCGCAGCTTTTTGAATTAAATGTTAAGCTCATGCGCCAAAATACCATTAAAAGTACCATGATGTGGCTTTTAGTTGTTAGAAACTAGTTTCTTAGGTCATTGCGGGAGCCTCAAAGGTACGAAGAACTTATCGGGGTTATTCCCCCGTAGTTAGTAGTTAATCGTGGCGGTAGATCTTGATCGGCCTCACAGTCAACTCGGTCAACTGCGGAGGCACCATCCTTGTTAACTGGCATACAGAATGTGCCTGTGGGTTGCCACTTTTATTGCTTGCCAGACGAATCATCGGATCCTGTTCATCAACTTGCCCATTAATTAAGTGAGCGTTGGTACCCTCTTTCATGAAAAATTTAAAGTATTAGGCTTTAAACTTATACACAAAAAATATTACATATTTTATGCTAAAGCATGTCATGCAGAAACTTTGTACTTTAACATACATTTTCATATTTTTCTATTTTTTCTATTTTTGAAAAATTTAAAATAAGGATATTGCAAATGAGCCAGAAGAGGAACTATCATTGATTTTGATTTTTGTGGTTTCCATTGCAGGTGAGTCCCGATAAGTGAAGTTTAGTAGATATTTCTAAGGAAACTAAAGGAAAAAAAAACTTGTAGCTCAACAACAACTTGTTGCTCCTCCATCTAAAAGCACTAGAATAGCTGGAATATTTTTTGACACAACCTATTCTTTATTTGTTGGAAGCTCCTCTTGGGAAGATATGTATACTCTTTTTGAGAATGAAGTACCAAGGGAGACAAAAAGAACAATTACAACTTATGATTTCACCCCGGTCTCTAATAATACTTACAATGATCTATCCAATTCATTCTTACATGGGGTTGCAGCTTCACCCAATATCCTTATACCGATATGATTAGGTGGGTTATTGACAATGTGCAAATTTTAAAAATGAATTTCCTAACTCATATGAAAAAATTGATCCGTTCATTCACCAACAATGATTTAAGCGCAATGTTTCGTTTTCCACATCCCTAACAAAAACATGACCAACATTTTGTGGTGAAGTTCATGAGAAAACACGATCATCAATTAGAAGCTATGAGGGAATGGAGAAGAGATCCTAACATGCATAACAAAGAGAAGAGGGGTATGTATGCAGTTTATTCCCTTGCTAGTTCATATTGTCAAATAGTTGCTGCTTCTCAGGGTTATATGATGGATTCCGGAAATATTTATCTCATAACATAGCCAATCACATCTTGAATTATAGGAATAAAGGTACTGTTTCACAGAACATAGGTCCTCGTTTTTATATGAGTTTCTACATAATGCATGCTTGTGTTTTAACCTCTGTGGGAGTGAAATGGACTTTAGAAGACATGAACCCTATACATATTTATCATGATATGCTTTATAACTCAAAGTATCAGCATCATTTCTATAAAATATGTCTGGGAGTAATTTATCATAATCACCAAAGCATCTTTGACAAGAAATCTCCTAGGGTTTCACCAAAAGCTGAAAATGACTTACTATCAATGGGAAACTAGTTAGGTTAAGAATCATTTACTTATGTCTAAATATTTGGTAGTCTTGCAAGCCGTCATGTCTTTCCCATATATGCTCCTAACAAACTTCTTGCCTCAAAAATACCATAATAGAGAGTAGAAAATGGCCTTTCAAAAATCCTAAAAGAGTCCAATAAGAAAAAATCCCCTCACAAAGCTACATTTTCAACCTTTGGAACACAAGTTCTTCCAAAAACGAGTAACCCACCTCCATGGATTTACCCTTATTTTAATTTGAAATGACAATAATATAAAAAATATTCATGTCAATTGACTTATTCATAAAATAAATAATTATATACTATGGTTTTGTGTATTTATATAATCATGAGAAGAATATAGAAAGTAAATAATTGAAAAATATATTTAGAAAACAATTACATGGAATTTGTTGTATTTATGATGCAAACTTACATAAATGAATTTTAGTTGTACATGTAAATATGACAAACAAATAAAACAAATTAATATTATAAAATAAATATTTGTGAGTTTAGCTCTAATTTATATATTCATAAAAAAATATTTGTAATTTTTTACTATTTATGGTGGCAATTGCACTTGTACATATCAACATGGCAAACACCTACCGTGATTTATAGAACTTGCCATACACCACTTCTTTAAATATACTGTGATATAGTCCACTTCCAATAAAATCAATAAAAAATCACTCCACTGTAATGTCACATAGTAAGAATGGTACTAATTTGTCCATCAATTACGATGATATACTTCATTTTTAATATGATACATAAACATTTACAACACATTAGCACCACATAACATAAGTGGTGCTACTTATGATACTAAAGAAAGTTTTTCTTCTTGTATCTTATTATTATTATTATTTCTTTTTGAATTCTTCACTTATAAGTATTTGATTACATTTAAATTAGAAATTTTAATTATCAGCCATTAACCAAAATAAACCGAACTAAACATATGATTAGAAAAGGAATTGTATTTTACATATTAAAGTTTGGGATCGGATCTTGGGTAAAGGAAAAAATTGTTATTGTTTTGCGGATTATTTGTGTTTGTATCTTCAAGTGAATAGTTTGTAAATAGGATAGGATGGTGAGTAAAAACAAGTTTTATTATCGTTTTATGAAGTGTGTGTGTATATATTGATTAGAATCATATTTGTCTGTTGATGTTGAATCTAAGCCATAGGTGTTCAATTGAACATGAACAATGGTTTTGATAGAAGAATATGTTACCTCATTTATAAATTCAGTAGTAGAAAATTTAACAAAGACTTGAAGGCTTGATTTCTCAAATTCCCGAGAGAAATGAAGAGTCCTTACATGAATACTCCCAGCACATACGACACCTACTGCTAAATATATAAACCAGTGCTTTATTATAAAACAGTCCATAATTCGTATTACATTCGTCCAGATGCATGTAAAGGCATATTCATAATGGCCCTGTAGAAAAACAATGCATGGACCATACTACATTCACCAGGGATGTGAACTGCTAAATATATATCAATATCATGTACAGCAACACTACGAATTCCTAAATAAATGTAACGCACTCACGATAATTCAGACTCTTGTATTTAGTAGAAGAAGCAAACATCAATTTATTACTGAATGAATGTTCAAAATTGACTATAAATTCTCAGAAATATTATTCTCCCAAGGGTTCACAACATGGGGGATTTGGGTATATATGTAACGGCTCTTTAACTTAATAACAGACTTATCATAAAAAAAAATGCTTACCCATTGTAAAATTTCACTGTTCAGCGACTGCTTCGCAAAATTGAGTGCTAGGGTATATATCAAATCCCTGTTGCACTTAGTCACACAAACATAACGAAAAATAATAGAGAAAAATACTTATTTCCAAGTTTTAAAGAAGATAGAAGACTCACTTTGTCACCATGAGAAAAAAACTATAAATCTTTGCGACAACGAGAGATATAGATTCACAATATTGAGAATACTTAAGGGCAGCACCCTTAAAACAAAATTATTGCAGCTGAAGAACGTGCAATGGCCCACTCAAACTAGCAGGTTCTAGAAATGCCCTTGCTAAATTCAGTCATGCATAAAGTAAGATCCCTGCAACAAAACTAGTAGCAAAAAAGTTTCGACAAACAAAAATTCAAAATTGTAAAGAAATTCAAAAAAACGTACTTCACTAAAATTCCTGTCTTCACGAAAACCTCGACCCTAGGCTTCACGAATTCTCTCATAAATTTGTTTTCGGAGCTGTCGTAGAGCGGAGAGTGAGTAATTGTGGCATTGGAAGGAAGACTTTGATCGCTTTCGCCTCCTGCCACACCTTTATCTCCAAGACGAGAACAACTTCTTTAGCAGCCAGGGCAGCCTCTATATCGGTGTGGTATCCATTGGTCGTGAATAGCTTTCCGTTGAGTACCGCGGGGTGTCATCAGCCCCCGGGGGTCTCATATGCTTTGCTCTTTCATATTTCTTTTATCTGCTCCTCATCCAATTACTGCACATCCACCTCCATTTTTTCCTCCTGTCCTCTTCAACTAGTTGCTCATCATCTTTGAGCCTTTCATTCCTAGTCCTGGGTCTTCTCATTTCTAATATTTCTTGTTTCTTAACACTACAAGAAGGAGGGTCAATCAGCGACTCTAAGCTTAATAGTTTCTAGTGCAAAAGTGGAGTTAGTAAAAAATTATAAATTTGGTGTTAAATTCATATGTGGCATTCCATGGTGTATGATGCAAACAACCAAAAACCAATACCAATCTCGTGGATCAAGATATTGTGATGCAAAGCACGAAAACCAATTTTACAAAATAAAAAATTTATCATAAAAATATCAAAATTATTATTATAATAATAAATTATATATGGTGCAAAACACCATAAAATAAAATAAAAAGTTGAAAAGAAAAACATTTATTATTATTATTATAATAAAATTGTATATGGTGTAAAGCACCATAAAATATGAAATGGTGCAAAAAAAAAATAACCTCCTTTATTTAGAAAGGTTATATATAGCCAAGGTTTAAAGGTAGACTAAGAAGTTGTATTTGATCATTTAGAAGCTGCGTGTCCATGAGTTTGAACACTCGGAAGAGTTTGATTTTAGTACCAAAGAGGAAATTTTGACCATTTTCTTTTGCTTAAATCCAATTACCATAATAAACCATGCTATGAAAAACTCTGTGAGTTGTGTTCCAGAGTGCACTTGAGAGCTGCAATTCCGACATGGTGCCAGGAGGGGCTCCGAGTCCACTCCACTTTTGCCCGAGATGACTGCGTTTAGGAAGCTTGTAGCAAGTTGCAAAAAATGCCCAGCAAGTGAACAACAACAAAAATTTGTCAAAAGGATGGAATCCATTACCACGGTTGCTTTGTCGACTGAAGAACCCTGTAGATCGCCTCTGAATCTAGTAGAACGAGGGCTCATTGGGCAGTTCACCGGGCTCTGGTCCTCACCCAAACCTGTTGATGCCTAGGTTCAAAGGAACTAGCGACCTCTCATCAAAGAAGGAATCAGAAGTTTCTTATTCGGTAAGGGATTCTTTGTCTTTGTCTCTGATTCAGTGGAGAATAGGAATCTCATATTCAGAAATGGCTCATATTTCATGGGTCCCCGGGTCTCGACTTGAACCAATGGATGCCAGACTTTGATCTGTCTCAAGATGCTCCCTCGATTTTTCCTTTTTTGGTATGCCTACCCCACTTACCTCTGCACTGTTGGAACCCCAAATCTCTAGATGCCATCGGCAATAAGCTTAGAAAATATATAGATAGAGCATAAAGGAGGGATCAGTACTCCTGTGAAAGAATTAAGCTCACGGTGGCTAATTAGTCACACAAATAGGAGTTAGATTATGAGAAACTCTCGTTTAAATGCCGACACTGCGATGGCTACTGGCGCTTCACCACGTATTGCAAAAATAAAGCAGAGGAGGAGGCTCAGAACTTGAAGGAAGAAAAATGGACTTAGGTCTAGAAAAAAGTTCCAACTAAACATAATAACAAAACTAAAGGGAAAGGTGTGCCCTCGGGGAGCGGAGCACCTACCTTGGCATTTCAAGGGGAGGGGTCCTTTGTCCCTCCAATAGCAGAGGCATCCAGCAACCCTTTTGAAATTATTAACACCCGAGAAGAACTCCTAGTTGCAGTAGTCATCGAAGAGGCCGAACAACAACCCACATCTATTGAAGAAGATAAAAGCCAGGAAAAAAAAACCCCTCTATAATCCGGAACAGCAAGATGAGCCTCTAGCCCCCCATCCTATGTAGAGATGACAATGAAGAATTCTCTAGACATCTATCGATCCTCAGAGGAAGAGACTTTCGAGAGGCCCTCCAAAAGAGTTGGGAGGAAATCCCACGGAGAGGCAAGAGAAGAAGAGGTTGAGAATCAAAAAATTCAAGGTAGCAACCCATGATTAAGATGTCCACTGGTATAAAAACTAGAACTAGGCCTCTCAAAGGATGTTTTGGCTCCCTCTCTCCTAGTAAATAATGCATTTAGTCTCTTGGAATTGCAGAGGCTTGGTGAATCCCTTAAAAGCTGAAGCTATGAATAACCTCCTAAAATATGAATCCCCAGAGATCCTCATGCTCCAAGAGACTAAAATACAAGGGGTTGCCCTTCTACACCTTAGAAAATTGAAATAGAGAACAAAAGTCAGAAAAACAGTAATTGCAAGGGGTACTTGTGGTGGGCTCACCACTCTCTGGGAGGATGACAAATTCCACTAGAAAGATCCTTCGAAACGTAGCACTCAATCTATACCTAACTATAGAATCTTGCAATTAAGGTCACCTTCGCCCTCTTTGGCAAACCCTCTCTGATTTTCTAGAAGCTTATTCCCCCAAGAACATAATTCTAGCAGGAGATTACAACCTAGTTTTTGAACCAAAGGAAAAAAGAGGGGGTATCAATAGTAGGGATCATTCCCTACCCTTCATGGAAGGCTTGATTCAAGAATGGGACTTACTGGATTTCAAGCCAAAAAAAGGGCTGTACACTTGGTGAAACAATAGAGCTAGGACAGATCATATTTCAGCGTGTCTTGATAGATTTTTACTTCTGAGAACCTTCCTCTCTGAAAATAAGATTATCTCCACTAAAATTTTGCCAAAGCTCACATATGATCATAAACCCATCCTTCTGCCGTTAGAATATGAGGAAAATCTGGGGCCTATCCCATTCTGGTTTAGCCCTCTCAGGTCAGATAGTGATGGGTTTATGGAGAAAATTTTAAAGGCTTGGTCCATCCCTATCATTGCATTTCCCAATTATGTGTCAGAACAGAATCTCAAGGCCACCAAAACAACCTTGAAAGAATGGATAAAAAAGCCTTCAAATTCCCCCTCTAGTCTTAGAAAGCAGGCCTCTAAGCAGCTGCTCAATCTGCAGATGGACTTGGAGCTACAAGACATCACCTATTCAGAAATTCAGACTGAGTAAGAAGCCCAACTTAACACTCTTCGCACATTCAGATTTGAGGAAGAATCCTTGAGGCTCAAATCTCATAATATCTAGCTCTTGTGTGGAGATAAAAATTATGCCTACTTCCACAAGAAAATTCGATATTGACTATTAGGAAAACACAGTCTAACATGGAAAACAATTTTTAAGTCATAAAAATTAGAGATATTTGTACCTTCATTTGGTTTTTCAAACCGATTAATCCATCAGCAGTGACAAAAACTATTGGTTGGGATGTCCCCACAGCCATAATTTCTCCGTGTCAAACATTAGAAAGTTCACTTTAACAGTTAGCCTTGAACAAAGAGAAAACTTGTGTGACTCAACTTGAGAATGGAATCGAATGAACTGATTTGAAGACAATAATGCAGGGTTTACTTACAAAACCACAAGGCACGATTGCATCAAAACGGTCCACACCAAACATTCCTAAATTAGACAGAGTAAAAGTTCCTGCAAAGAGGCCACGCATATAAGAATTAAGCTTTTATAGTTGACCTTGTGAAACTCAAGACACATCTACTTCAATGTGTAGGACACAAGAAACAATTATAATGACAACCTTGTATTGGGAATGGCTAAATCTAGCAAACAATAGATAGGGAAATTCTCTTTTGATAAGAAAATCAAAGCAGATCCATAACACAAATAAGTAGAATAGATTCATAGTGCATTTTCACAAACCTGTATTATATTCCTGGGGCTGAATCTGCTTTGCACGAGCCTTATCTACCAATTCCTTCCATTTCCTAGAGAGAGTATATATATCAACCTAAATGCAAGATACAAACTCTAAAAGGTTTAGACTTACAAGATTTCAGTCGACAAGTAATTTACAATACTACTAAGGGTTCATAAATTGAACCATAAAAAAATGGAGCAATAATTTGAATTTGATATAACAGAGGTTGAGATCTAAATTCTATATGATCTTGATTCCAAACCTTGTCTACATCCTAAATCACACGTGTAATTTCGCCTCCATCAATAGCCACAACGACTGCAATGTTTATGTTACTATTGTAGGTGAAAATCTTGCCATGTTTTTAGCTTGCATTGACTATTGGGTGTTTGGCTAAAGCAAGGGTAGTGGCTTTTGAAATAAATATAGTCATTGTCACTCCTTTAGACTTGATCTGCACATGAGAGTCCAACTTGGAAAAATTAGTAGTACTTCAAGGCATCTGCATACATCACAGGTCTTCTACCTTTTCATGACATTATAAATCAAGTTAAATTTTAATACTGCTAGAAACAAACTTCTCAGGGAAGCTCAACATCAAATTTGCATCCTATATCCCCATCATTGGCACATGTGGATAGTAGCTACACTATTCTATACTAAATATCAACTGTAAATGTGAATTGCTACTTATTATTATGCATCAATATGTAAGGTTGGTGTTTATTTGTTAAACATCATATTTCCCAATATTCTATAAAGGAACATACAAGGGTGGGATTCCTACACATCCTAGCCCACAACTGAGTATTTTCAAAGAAAATAATAATGCGTCATGATGTCCCACTTGTTATAGACTTATTTCGTGGGAACTTCTGATTGCACTTTTAGTTACATAATTCTTATCAGTTGTCAGTTAGCTCACTCACAACTACTGAATGAATGATTAGTATATTGTAGTAATAGTTACACTACGAGGCTAGCATCTATCCACTTGCCTTTTCATGAGAATAATTAATTCAATTGTAACTAAAATCGATATGGAATCTATGTAAAATGAAGTAAACTTTAGTTAAGCCCTACACGCAAAATCATCACTAATTTATTTCACTTGCAAAAGAATGGGAATGTATTTATGGGCAAATATTAGTTTATTTCACATCACTTGAATTTAAGCGTTTTTGTCAAAATATAATACTAATTTTAGGAAGGGCCAATATTTGTAGAATAGCTTAAATTAAAATAAGATCTTAGCAAGGAAAATCTCTAAGACATTTTGACAACTGTGACAATAATTTTATTTACAACGTTTTCACACTATTGTGAATTTTCAAAATTCGTCTTTAGTATTGCAGGCTAGGCACACATCATTTGTGCGTTTCACCTTGATGGAAAGTTAATAGTATCTCTAAGTATTTTATGTACGAGGACATGAAACTTCATTGGTGAAGATTCCCTCACACAAATTTCAGTAATTCTTTTTTGATATGTATGTTATATGTCTAGTACCAATGATCTAGGTATTTGGACTCCCCTCATACTTCATGTTGCCCAAAATAATGATAGTAAGAGCCATGGAAGTGTTGTTCTGAGAGTGATTGGTTGTAAACCTTCCACTTGGTATTTCCCCTTCATCAAGCTATTATGATGCATCATGGTCAAATTGATGTTGCCACATATTTCAACAGAAACAGAGTAGAAGCATCATAGGTCATTTTTGTAAGCCTATAACCATATGAGACATGCACATTATCATATCAACGGTTAATGCACAATGAAGTTGTGGTACCCTGGCATAATGTCGAGTCTAGACTCTACAACATGTTAGCTATTGGTTGCTCCAAAAGCATTTTCACCTAGCTAGGGGAGCGCTTCATGTGATGTGGAGGGTTAGTGTTCCCCTAGCCTCTTTGATGTATATTGATTGACTTAGTTTCCGAGAGCTTAGTAGGTGAAAATGATAGGGAGGCTTACTTTGATGTGGCAGTTGGAAAACATGGAAGTTTGACACCTTCTACATGGGTGCACTTGCTTAGGAGTATGGGTTCTTAGTACAAGTGGATTAACAACCTGAGAGAATATTATGCACTTGGAGGTTGGGCAGAGAGCCCTAGAGGCATACGAGCTACCTTGCATATATGGTATGAAGGAAATATTGACTTGAGGAGCCATTGCTGGTGAATGGACCATATTGCGTAGAGGAGCCCTTGACATATGGACATCTAGATTTGGAGAGTGCACCACATTTGGGATTGTAGAAACCATAGATGAAATATTCATAATAACAAATTAATGGACAAAATTCCAGAAAAGATTAAATCAGCAATAATTGGGAAATAATTAGGGAAATTTGAGAATTAACCAATCTCGAAACACCTGTACTGTTACAAAAAATAGTCAAGATAATTTCAAAATAAACGTTTCATTAATTGCATCAAGATTAGATGAAGATATTCATCTATGGTAGAAACCCTATTGTGCCCTGTGGCATTCATGCTTAAAGCGGCTCTCCAATGGAGGTGTTGTTATTGACTTAGCAATAGGGTTGCTTGTGGACTTGGTCCATGTTTTATGGTTAGCCTCCCTCACCTTAGTATATATAAAGGGAGGAGATTGTATTTGTTATCACTTGTATTGCATCTTAGATATGTGATGGTGTGATGTTTTCTATTAGAGTATCTCAAACCAACAATTATTTACTCATGTAACATGGAATTTTTTGTCAGAGGAATGTGCTTGAGACCCTGGGCCTGTGTAATGCAACTGAAGAGTAAATCTTGTGAGACGCAAGTGCAGATCTAAGGGTTGGACAGTTTATGTGATACTAGCTTGTTGTTGAGGTTATTGAAAGGTCACTATAGCTTGGTGGGATGCCTTGGTAAGCATTTAGTTTGCGGAGAGTGTGATTTCTCTAGCTAGTGCTAGGGAAGGTTTGGAGAAGTTATTGCTTGAGATAAAGCAGGAAGACTTGGTTCATCATATTTGGAAACGCTAATGTATTGTACACTATATTTATATTGTGAAAAAACGGAATTTTTCCATTACTGTCCTAAATTCTATTATTATGATCTAATTTTCAGACCTTGTTTTCAAATGTTTTGAGCAAGTTTCATGGATGTTTTGATATGCTTATTTTGGAAGAACAAGGCTGAAATATTGAGTGATTTGGCATGATTTAGATGAGACTTCGTACCTGAAATGTGTTGATATATTTCTAGTGTTACTAAATGTAATTTCCAAATATGCATACCTCTAAGGGTTTTTGCATTGACCTATTGTTGGAAGTATTTTGCAGTATTTATCTACTTGAACTTGCCTAGACTATTGGTGGACAAATTTGAAATATTTGTAGGTGTATTTCTAAATATTTTGGTTCAGCCCTAAGGCTGAAAGTTATATGTGATAGATCCATGACCTCATTTAAGTGAGGTAGAAATTTCAAATTAGGAATAATTTTGAAATTCCTACATAACAGTTCTATCACATTAATAAAATATGTGATTTTCCTATTTTTGTACGCAATATGATAAATGAAACATGAATTATGAAATTGTGCTTGTCATACCATCAAAACCAGTGTTCACCAGGGACATGCCCCATATAGTCCCCAAATTCTGAAAAATTGGTGGCCTCATTGAGAATATATCCTGTTGTCCCACCTATACCACTCGTAGTTGGGGAAATCACTCATGGGGATCACAATTCAGAAATGCAATGCTCAAGCCTCCCATTACTTGGGGTAGTTTGGGATACTAATCCATTTTGGATTCTGAAGTTTATATGAAAATTACAAAACGAGCAAGAAGGTCATTTTGAAGTAATTAATTATTGATTTTGTAATAAAATAGGTTTTGTTGAAATGTTTTCGACCAAGATGGTCATATGAACAAGGATTCATCGACTCAAGTCATCAAGCAGAATCTTGTCGAAATTGGAAAGAGACCAAGATGGTCACATTCAACATTCTTTCTAAGAGCAGTAAATTCAAGTTCAAATGATTCATCGTCAACTTCGACATCAGCATCAGTGACTTCGACAACAATCATCAATGTTCTTCTAAGTCAAAACTATCGTCATAAGAAAAGTCGTCATTATGTCGGCCTCTGACATTTAAATAGTAAAACACAGTATTTATGATTGTAAAGTGTTATGTTCATATAAAGACTTAAGGAAAACACTATCCTAAGTCTAAAACAATAGCACTATAAGTCTAAGTCCTAAAATATGTAAGTGATGAATGGGTGCATGGTGTTAAAACCATGCTATAAAAAAATAATTTTCCGAAATTAGGACTAACTTAATGTGAAACGTAGCTATTGAGTTTTAAAAACTATGCAAAAACATTAAAAAACCAATGTACTTCTTAAACAATCCTTAAATCGTATCGGAGGATCCAATATCATATGATAAGGATTAACCGCAGATGTTAAGTTTAAAAGCTGCAGCGGAACCATAGTATCAATGTTCCATGTGATCAGGACAACAAACCACGTTGAAAAGTTTAAATGCTACCATGTGAGCATATGTAATAGAAATGCAACAGAAAAGTCAGATAACCATCAGATGTAACCGCATCGGAAATTTCACTTTATGTGAACAGACAATAATCAACCACAACAGAAATCTTAGTAGACTGTAACTATAGCATAACCATGGGCTTGTGATCAGGAATCAATAGTTAAGGTTAAGCCAGAACCACCAAGGTAAAGCTACGACAACCAGAGTAAGCCGTGACCATTACACAAGGCACTGATCACATGTCGGATATACTTTTATCTGCACCGCTTGCCAGAGCGCTGGAGAAGATATTAACCATCAGCTTAACTGCGAACAAAGAGTTTGTTCACCCAAAACCCATCCTCAACCCAGTTAATAAGATGCCATCTTTATCAAAAGTCCATTTTTGGTTTTATTTCATATAAATTGGCACTGTATTAAATTAATACCTAAGCACTAGGTGTCAGAAAAACCCAAGAGAAAGAATATCTGATTTTTGATATGGATGATTTTGAAAGGATCAAGGCTTGGAAAAGGGTATGGAAGAATTAAATCAATGTTAAAAATGGAAAACCATTGAAATATTCGATATGTGAAGATACAGATAGATGTTGTAGTACCATTTTAATATGTTCTCATCTTATAAAAATATAGAAGAATGTTTTTGTAATAAAGAGGGAGGAGAGGCATGAGAGATAGGTTCTCGAATACAAGAAGAGGAAGTGCTTATTAAAGAAGCACTTAAACACTTGGTAGAGAGTTTTTGGTTTTGCAGGTACATTGTGGAGTAGGAGAGCTCATTTTTCCTACATATTTTCAGCATTGAATTTCGTTATAGAACAATGAGATCCACTTCCGTATTCCAAAACTCAGTTCAACTACCATTGTTCTAAAGGTCCCTATGCTTCACTCCTTTAGATAGAGTGTGCACTTCATCATCAACTTTTCTTGGTCGATTGAAGACCCATCAAAGAAAAGAGTCTATATCCATCAAGCCTCATCAGAAGATTATCCATTCTACAACATCAATAGTGCTACTTGGCACTTGTCAACTGATAGATCTTTGTAGTCCTATTTCTCTTCATTTTATCAATACAACAGAAGCACACTTCTAAGGCAGACCTGAAGATGTATTCAAAGAGGGATGAAATCCGTAAAAAATCCTTGTTATATTCTGGTATTATTGTTATGCATGATGTGTAATTGTTAAACCTTAACATTAATAGGTTTATACTTAAAAACACTTTATGCTAACAATTAATTTCACTTAAATGTAATTGTTTCAATAATTTTTTCTTACCATTCACATTTTGTGAAGAGCTAAGAAATATCTTGTCATACCGAATTTCAAAACATATTTTGGTATCGGAGCATACTAACTCTTTTCAGTTACAAAATGGGCAAGAACTCGAGACAACAGCTAAGGTTGAAAGAACTCGAGGCATTCAATCATCAATGTCAATAGGAGAATACTGCATTACGAAGGATGGTGCAAGAACTGGAGAGTGGCAAGAAAATCTTGTAGTCTAAAATTGAAGTCTTGAGAAAGAATAAAAGAGGAAGCAGCCCTATAATAGAAGATACAACTTCTAATGGGAAGAAGGCAACACTATCTCTTTGTCAGAAGGATGAAGATAGTTATTCCCTTTCATCATCACCAAAGTCATCCAGAGAGGCCATTGGATGTTTTTCCTCACGTACTAAGGAAACTCCCAATATACTGATATCACCAAAAAGTGATTCAGACTTGAATGAAGTTTCTAGCTAGAAGCCAAGTGCAGTTTCTTAAAGAAAATGTTTGTCAATGATGAAGGCCATGGGGTACCAGGAAGGATAAGGCCTCAGAAAGAATGGTCAAGGGAGGCTTCTACCAATATCTGTACAAGAAATACCTAAGTGTCAAGGTCTAGGCTATGGTATAATGAAGTCCGACTATTCTAAAAATATGGGCCACATTTTGAGTCAATATTGGTCTTTGCATCTTGAGCTTATGAAATAGAAGCTTGAGGACACAAATGGTAAGAAAAAATAATCCTCTAGCAGTAATTATTCTAGAAGTGATTTCTTTTATCAGAATTGGGTGGTATAAATTTTTAAAAGAATATATCCATGTACATTTTGTCGTAGTTCTTGGCATTTTGTAGAGCATTTCTAGAAGCATAGATCCTACAACAAGAAATTCAGAGCTACTAAAAGCCAAGCACCAGAATATGACGAGACACTTTAGGTGAAGAATCAATTAGGAAATATCTCTCTTCAATCCACTAAAGATGAACAACATTCAGAAAAATCAATAAGTACAAATTCTAAGGAGATAATTTGTCGACATTGCAAATTTTCGCGGCATGCTAAAGGAAATTGTCCAATCCTGCCACAAGAAACAACATTGATACCATAAGCACAGGAAACATCCAATTCACCTAGTCAAGAACGTTTAAATGCCAAATGGAATTGGGCAGACTTTATGCCATATGCCTAAATTGAGTCTGTAATTTTTTTTTTCTAGATCTAGATAAGTTGTAACTAGGTTATAGAGTTAATTTTTCTTCAAAGCATTGTAATAAAATGTTTCGAGAACCAAAAGTTCTATTTGTGGGAAGGTGTGATCCAATTTGGATTCTGAAGTTTGTATCAAAATTACAAGATGACCAAGATGGTCATTTTGAAGTAATTAATTATCGATTTTGTAATAAAATAGTTTGAGTTGAAATCGTTTCAACCAATATGGTCATATGAACAAGGATTCATCGACTAAAGTCATCAAGCAGAATCTTGTCAAAATTGGAAACCGACCAAGATGGTCACATTCAACTTTCTTGCTAAGAGTAGGAAATTCAGGTTCAAATGATTTGTCATCAACTTCGGCATTAGCATCAGTGACTTCGATAACAATCATCAATGTTCTTCTAAGTCAAAACTATCATCATAATAAAAGTCATCATTATGTCGACTTATGACATTTAAATAGTAAGGCGCATTAGTTATGATTTTAAAGTGTTATGTTCATGTAAAGACTTAAGGAAAACATTATCCTAAGCCTAAAACAATAGCACTATATGTCTAAGTCCTAATGTTTAAGTCCTAAAATATATAAGTGATGAATGTGGGCATGGTGTTAAAACTATTCAATAAACAAATAAGTTTTCAGACTTATGACTAACCTAATTTCAAACCTAATTGTCGGGTCTTAAAAAGTATGTAAAAAAATTACAAAAACAATGTAATGTTTAGACAGTCCTTAAACTTCATCAGAGGATACAATATCATATGATAAGGATTAACCGCAGATGTTAATTTTAAAAGATGTAGCAAGACCATGTCGGAAATTTTAAATGCTACCATGTGAGAATATGTAATAGAACTGCAGCAGAAAATTCAGATAACCGTTGGATGTAACCACATCGGAAATGTCACTGTATGTGAACAAGAAACAGTCAACCATAATGGAAATGTCAGAAGACCGTAACTGTAGCATAACCGTGGGCTTGTGATTAGGCATCCGAAGTTAATGTTAAGTCAAAACCGCCGAGGTAAATCCAAAACTGCCAGAGTAAGCCATGACCGCTAGACAAGACGATGATCACATGCTAGAGATCCTTTTATTCACACCACTTGCAAAACCGTCGGAGAAGACCGTAACCTTTGGCTTAACTACGAACCCAGCACCTATTCACATGCCATTATTGATCCTCTACCTGGTTAATAAGCCAAAAACTTTATCCAAAGTCCATTTTGGCTTTTATTTCATATAAATTGGCACCGTATTAAATTAATACCTAAGAACTAGGTGTCAAACAAACCCAAGAGCAAGAATATCTGATTCTTGATATGGATTATTTTGAAAGGATCAAGGCTTGGAAAAGGGTAGGAGCCATTAAATCAATGTTAAAAATCGAAAAACAATGAAATATTTGAGATGTGAAGATAGGGATAGTGGTTTTAGTACCATTTTAATATGTTCTCATCCTAGAAAAAGAGAGAAGAATGTTTTTTTAATAAAGAGGGAGGAGATGCATGAGAGAGAGGTTCTCGAAAACAAGAAGAAGAAGTGCTTATTAAAAAAGCACTAAAACACTTGGTAGAGAGTTTTTTCTTTTGTAGGTAAATTGTGGAGTAGGAGAGCTCATTTCTCCTGCATAGTTTTAGTATTGAATTTCGTTGTAGAACAACGAGATCCACTTCCATATTCGAAAACTCAGTTCAGCTACCATTGTTATCCATATGCTTTAGTCCTTTAGATAGAGTGTGCACTTCATCATGAGCTTTTCTTGGTCGATTGAAGACCCATCAAAGAAAAGAGTCTGTATCCATAGAGCCTCATTAGAAGATTATCCATTTTGCAACATCAGTAGTGCTACTTGGAACTTTCCAACTGATAGAGATTTGTAGTCCTATTTCTCTTGGTTTTATCAATATAGTGGAGACACACTTCTGATGTGGAACCGAAGGCGTAGTCCATGAGGGACGGAATCTGTCACAAATCTTTGTTGTATTTTTGTATTATTGTTATGCATGATGTGTAATTGTTAAACATTAACATTAACAGGTTTATACTTAAAAACAATTTATGCTAAATAGTTAATTTCACTTGAAAGTAAATGTTCTAGTAATTGTTTCTTACCATTTACATTTTTTCAAGAGCTAGGAAAGATCTTGTCATCCTACATTTCAGAACAGATACTCCCTAGGGGGCACATCCTTTTGCAGAAAAAATAAAAAGAATATAAAAGGTATATTTTCTTTAAATCAAGGTGAGCATTCCACTACTTGATCATCACCTCCCCTTTTCTTCTCTATATAAACCTCCCAACCCCTAGAACTGTTGTTGCTTACCAGTTACCACTTAGAAATTCTTGTTTGAGTACATTAAATTGGTTGAAGTTAGTTTTTACGAACAACCTTCCAAAGGCAGAGGATTGTCAACAACAGGGATTTTCTACCATAATACAAGTGCATTTCCAATCCAGTGAGGATTCTTTTAGTGAAAAATTAGAGAAAAATTATTTATTTTTATTTCTTTAGCTAAAAATTTTAAAACAATTAGACTCGAACTAAGGTCTTACTATCTTCAAATTCCCATAGATTATGTTGATATTTTTCCATGGCATACAGATGCATAGGACTAAACAGAAACTCACTGAGCATTAGTAGAAGCTTGACACTATTCCATTTCATGTTTTTATTACTTTTAGATATTAAAACCATTGACTCTTTACTACATGTATTATGATGGTGGATGTAATTATACTATGCATCAAATTTTTTCATTTTAATTAGACATTGATGACTTTATGATGAAAAAGATCTTGGGCCATAGGACATACAATGAGGAGATTTAGATATAAAAGTGATGGCCATTCAAAGCCATAGATCGAACCTTAAAAATTTCAAGGTTTCCTTATTAGCTTGAAGTATATAGAAATGACGTCCAATAGATAGGAGAAGAATCCATGGTGAAATGCATTCCATGAGGCATAGAGTTCTAGTATATATAATGGTTAGGAAATCCCTCCATAGGTCAGTTGAATATTCTCATGTAGGTGACGATTTCAAGTATTAAATTACTCCATTAAGGTCCATCCAATGAGCATTCTCCTTTTTTATCTAGACACCTAGGTCGGCTCAATGTTGTGAGATTAATATCCTTTTTTTTTTAAATGAAGGCCATATTTCAGCACAATAGAGTTCATAATGCACGGTCTATTTTTTATGAGAGTTCTCCTAGTTGGGGTGATAAAAAGGGTCATATAAATACATATACATCTAAGGATAACTAATAAAAATCCAATCTCTCAAATATCAAAATTTATGAACAAAGTAAAAAAGTTCAAAGAGTCCAATGTCAAGAGTCAAATCTGAAATCATATGTGAAAATATGATAATACATAATAAGATCACAAATGACATGAGATCACAAATGTGAAAAATGAGCCTCAAGTGACTAACAATATAATTTAAAAACCCATTAGGCAAGTCAAACTGGTCAAACTGATGAGTCAAATGGGTAAGGTTGGTAGGTTAGGCAGGATTTGCTAGGCCAATTAGGCCAAATTGGTTTGACTCAGATTGTATTTGTTAAGACTTGGTAATGGTGGTTTCAAGCTAAACCTGCCCAGTTTGGGTGGCAGATCAAATAGAACTGGCAGGTCCTGGTGTGGAAAAACTATGGATGTGACATGAAGATATCCCTCACCTAGGGCTAGAACACTGACAAAGATCTCTCCCATCCTCTATTGTAACTTGTAAGAGCACCTTGCTTTTCTCGGTGAAAATATTGTGTTTTTACTCAACAACATACAAAAATATGAACAATTTTTAACTATTCTAATGCAATAGACGCATTATGTTCAAAAACATTTCACTCAATCACATAATCATAGACTTCAAAAAAATGAAAATACAAGTAGAAGATAACCAAATTCATGATGTTCTAAAAACTAAAAATTTCTCTGCAACATAGATCGGTATCTCAAGTCCTCAAAATGGTGAGATCACTACACATCAATTTTCTATCCTTCGGCCTTTAACCCTAAAATATAATTTAACAAAAAAAAATTCCTCCCATTAAAGACAAAATCATCCTCCTCCGAAGCTATCTTTGACAATTTGGGTCCCATATGTTGAAATTTCTTCTAAGACAAGACAATTTACGTTTGAACTGTCATTGATCAAAGTAAACACCATTTCAAAACCTAGAGAACAACATACCTATATAAATGAACTTTTCTCTAGATTCAGAAAGAGACAATTCATCTTTCAGCACCACTATATTATAATATTAAGGTAGAATTTACCATTTGTAACTTTATTAAGGTGCACAACTAGTTCTCCATATATCTTCTTTAGATTTCAGGGTCTAATGTTCTTAAACATGTGGTGTGGGATTTTAGGGAAAATGACTGCTTTAGATTTGTAAACCATCACTGAAGTTTAGTAATAGAAACATGTTTCCAGCTGCATATAAAGCTAACCATACTAAAACCACCCTTTATATATCATGATTCATGAAGAAAGAAGAAATAATGCTATGTTTTTGGAGGTTCTTCGCAAATAGAGACTTGAGTAATTTTTCTGATTTTATTTTCATGTGTTCCTCATTTTTCTGTTATTGAAGAAAATGGCATTTATAGGCATGCTTTCTATTTTTCCCAATTCTACTTGTGAGCTTACAAGATTGCTCTGGGCCAACAATCCTTACTCTACCATTGAATATTCATACCAATGGTCTGTGTTCTTTAAGCATACCCATGCAAACCTTATTCTACCATTGGATATCCATATCAATGGTTTTTGTTCTTTAAGCATACCCTCCTGTGACCTTTGAACTTCAATGTAATTGTCAATATAAATCGGTAAAACCATACTTGTTTGAATTATGGGCTATAGAACAGGAATGTTTGTACATATGTAGATGAACCCTTCGGTGTGCAGGTAGAGGCATCCTAAATTTAGCAAATATCCATTTAATTTGATTGTATTTAATGTGTTTAAGGAATGCTCATGTTGTCATAGAAATTTTTTGATGAAATCTTAAATTGAATACGAAAGGTAAATTGAACTTTGGTAGATAAGCCCCCAAAGGAGTAATATGGTTCATATTTGTGCTATCCCAAGAGTATTACGTGGACATGTAATTCAAATGGACTTTTCCTTTAAAAAATTTCTATCATATTAGATCTGCAACTTCTGGAATTTAGCAATTACTGACATAAAAAATCTCAGAAAAAATTGGTTATTATTACGACCATCATCACATATTGGTTGGACTTGGGGCTGACCCAATTGATAAGAGGGCACGTTTCTGAATGCATTATTTTCATCCTATATATGAATATGTTGGTAGTTCTCCTTCTGGGTGTTTTTATAAGTTATGAATAGCTAAAGATTAGAAGCATCAAGCTCTTTTGTAGGACATGTTTAGGAAGCTCTATGCTTGTTCCAGCAGGCATGACTATGGACCAAATGAATGCACAAAGTTTCCTACTAAATTATATAAGAACTGAATTGAGTCTCGTGTAGTGACCACATCATGGAGAATGTCAGTGCATGTAGAGAATTATCATTGGGGAAAAGGTGCAAATAAACCCTTACGAAGGACATGTAATTGTCTGAGCCAACATGAATGATGATTTGGGTTACCAATTGTTCAAGTCGATCTGAATCACTGTGGGTTACCAATTTTTATTGTGGCTGGCAGTTGAACCACCCTACATCCAAATATTCCAGGGAAAAGTGGGGGATCTGAAAAGTTTTTCCTTGCTATATATATATATATATATATATATATATATATATATATATATACCAATACTTCCTATGAGCATTATACATATTATATGACTTGTTTCATTGATGTGTTGTGTTTAAAAGTTGCATAATTCACAGTATGTTATTACATGCCATTGATCTTTAATTGGATGGCAAGACATGAAATGGTTTAAAATCTGAAACTTCTCTCAAATTTAGTGCACTCAATTTCATTCTAAGCATGATCTGAACCATAGATAAAATGACTAGGAAAAAATGTACCCAAAAAATATCTAAAGGAAAAATGGCAATGGTATGTGTCTCTTAGGAAGACCTTAGGCCACCATAGTTCTAATTACAATACTTATTATGAGATCAAAGATATTTATAATTTATTTCATTACCTTTTTATGCATGATTCAAAAGTGAAAAAAGATAAATGGAATAGTAGGAATAGTGCACAATAGAAGCTTTCGTATTAGTGATCATGAGTGAAAATGCTTAGCCTAAATTATTTGATAAAATTCAAGTTTTCCCTCACCTCACAAACAAGATGTGTCTAGTCAACAAACATATATTTTTTCTATTACACACACATGCCAGGTTGGAGTGATTATATAGCAAAAAAAAAGATCCTTTAGATTTTGGATGAAATATGTCAATGAGAATTGAAAGACATTGGTCTAAAGATCCAAACAAACAAAATACAGTTACATTGCCCCCCTAGATCATCATGTCTACACCACAAAGCACCTATACTGTCTTTGCCTTCTGTGGGAAATACGCACCCCTTCCAACCCATTTAGGTAGTCTTACGCGAGCACAACAAGTTATGATAGAGCTAGACAACACAATCATGCAACTGTCTTGCTAGATTGATAAAGAAAAAATTAATTCGATAAAGGAAGGCAAAGAATTTTGTGCTACATTGATCGATTTAGCAATTAGTGTTGCAAAGGATATTGCTTTGTCACTACATTGAACTAGGTTTTCAACGATGGGAGACGTTGGACCATGGTGTTGAAGTCCTATGTTGTGGATGTACCAGAAGGCAACACCAAAGAGGATACATGCATGTTTGCAGACACTATTGTGAGAGGGAATCTACAATCTTTGGCTCAGTTCTCTGAGCATATTGCTCAATGGCAACAAGATTAATAAGGTATATTACTTTTCCTGATGATTGGTCAGTGTCAATAGTTTTGAGGCCATTCCTAATTATATATTATCTATATTTTATTTTAGACTTGAGGACTTTCATGCTAGATTTTTAATTTGAATCAATGGTAATGCATTTTGGCAAGGCCAGAGTGTAAGGGTTTTACCAGGGAATGTTGAAAAACTAGGCAAGGGCAGAGTGAAAGAGTTTGACTAGAATGCCACAAAATATCATCAACAAAAATTGTTCAAAATGAGGTTTTCCTCTAGGAGTTTATACTCCACAAGTTTTTCCATCCACCCAAAAGTTGGACTTGCTTGGAAGAAAATGTATCACAAGTTACTCACCAGTCAAGTCCTAAGAAAATGGTGAGTTAGACTCGAGACTTCGTTAAATTGGTGGGCTAACAGGGCCTGGCATAGTTTGACACAGGAATTATTAGAAAATTCAACTTTTTCCCTATCTATAAATTTGTCTATTGCATCACAAGGGCTAGGTTAGATGGTAAAGTAGGCATATTTTATAACCTTGGCAATGTTTAAATCCTCCTCGAAAGCTCATCACAACCATTATTTTTCACTGTTTTAGGAACCTTCGAATGAGGCTTCAGAATTGGGTCTTGCTTGGGAACAATGAATGATAAATCCACAGATGGCTAGAATGTGAGGGTTTTCTGAGAAAAACACCTCTAGAAACGTTTTGGTAATAGTGAAGATATCATAAAAGGTTTGGATTTTCTTTGATGATTGTCAGGAAGAGTAGAAGAAATACCTTTTACTGGGGAAAGGCCGTTACATATCAAAGGAGGAAGTGGAGAGGAGACTGGAGAAGTTAGCTGAAATTTTCTATTGAATGTATCTGATAGTATTGCCTCTAGAACATAATCTCCTTGTATTGCAATGAATCCATACAATGTACATACAATGTTAAAACCCGTGCTATTGAAAGGTTTAAACAAAAAAAGATAGAACCCCAAAAAACAATACAAGATATAAAGAGTAAACTCGCCTTGGGATATTTATTGACAAATGCAACTAAGTGGATATGGAATTCTCTTCACAAACCCAATGTGTTGTTGCCTTTGGAGGCCTTGTCCTTGCCACTTAGCACTGCATCATGCAAGAGAGTGATTTTCAAGTATGGCTTCATGCACAACGTCTTCTCGTCAAGCACCATGGTATTCTCCTACAATAATCCTTCGTTGAAAATGTGTTTCATTTGTGCCATATGATACATAAATATCCTAAAAATCAGTTTAAGTTTTATTATTAGTTGATGATACAGTAGAATTGTAGGACACATTCAAAGAAATCGGTCTTTGCAGTTAGAAAGAACCCTAAATGTTGTTACTGGCCTATCAACCCTGTAGTCATTAGTACCATATCTATTACGTGGGTTAAAAAAATACATACTTGTGGGTCATTGTTTTGACTTGGGGATAGATGTTACCGAAGCTATTGATTCTCTTGTGGATCTGAAGCAATCTGATGGCAGTTTCCATGGAATGAAAAAACTTTGCCAACATTGCATACCTATAAAACTGAAAAAACTCTTACAACATTGCATACCTAGAGTATGGATTCGGAAAAATATATAAAATAATGTATAATCAACTCCTGTGAGTATTATCATTTGACTGGTTTTTCCCACCAATCCTCCTTGGCCATACGTGCGAGCTGGAAAATGAAATTCAATGAAAATCCCAAAACTTTTACCATTATTATAATAATAATAATAAAATTATTTGAATAATAATAAATGTTTTAATTTTTTTTAAATTTATTAAAGGTTATATCTTAGACATTTTGATGTTATTAAAGGTTATAAATGGTCTAATGTTTTTCAAAACTAAAGCTAACTGAATTTGCAAATTATTTTGTTTTTTCAATTATGTTTTAATTTTTGTTAAAGTTATTAAAGGTTAGATATTAGAATTTTTAGTGTTATTAAAGGTTATAAATGGTCTAATGTTTTTCAAAACTAAAGGAAATTGAATTTGAAAATTATTTTGTTTTTTCAATTTTTTTATTTTTTTCATTGTATATGACCAGTTTAGATCCATTTTAATTTCAAACCGAGAGGGATCAATTTTTTTTTTCACTCTAAAAGAGAGGTCTTCACATTAAAAAATATTTGATTCCTGTGTCTCGGCGCTTGGTGCTTGGTATATCTAAAGGTAAGATGGATCTATATGAGTTTAATTATATATATATATATATATATATATATATATATATATATATATATATATATATATATATATATATATATATATATATATATATATATATATATATATATATATATATATATATATATATATATATATATATATATATATACACGGAGTCAAAATGTTAAAGAGGGAATCACAACATCTCTACCACGGGAGAGGAAATCAATAATTATGGAGAAACCCTATAGGCCCATGGGAAAATTGTAGGTAGAGAAAGGGCTGTGGAGTTTTTTACTAGGGCGAGGCATAGTTTAGATGAAGAGTGACTGGGCTCTGGACAATGTCAAGATCTGATATCCTTGTCAAAATTAAAAATAATATTAAATGATAACCATGAGATTTTTATTCACATGATGTATACTTTTGAAGTACATAGATAGTTGTCATGATAAACCCTCAGAAGACACACAAATCCACATCAAATATGTTTTTCAGATGAGATGTTGGTTTCTTACTATCAGAGCCACCTGAAAGAGGAGGATTTGGTGGATTGTGCATTGGAGGAGGGGGTTTTCAACAAATTTGGGCTAGTCGCAAGGATTTTATCCAGTCACATTTGGAAGTTAGATTGAATGGTCACCATGCCTTAGTTCTCAGGCCTACCAGGTCCTTATAAAGAAAAGTTAATAATTGGATAGGGAGATCATCTAGTGATTCTGAGGCCCTAACCCCTGCTCCAATTGCACATTTTTTGGGCCCTCTAGTTTTGTCCAAACCAGGTCTCGAGGCCATTTGTGAGGGGCGGAAAAAATCTTCTTGGGGCTCTCTAGCTCTGAATTTGGTTTCCCTTTCATTCTTATAGATATTAGAGAAATACATGCAATGTGTTATGAATTTTTTATGGCTTTCAGAAGTTATGAATTCCTCCATTTTTTTTTCTTGTCATTCATCTCAACTGCCATTGGCATCACCCTCCTTGGATGAATTTGTGAAGGAGATCCTAGCCCTGATGATGAAGAAAATTCAAATTGAGGTTGAGAATATATGAATCCATCTATAGTGTTAAAGTTTAGAGACAAAAGGGTATTCATAATTTTAATATTGTAGATGGATCTAGAGACCCCTTTGTCTCTAAATTCGAACATTGCATATGGATTGATAGACCTCGGTATTTTCTTAAGGATGTGGAGAAAGTGTAAGTATTATATTACCCTTCCTCCAATGTGATATTTAGGTGATAATTGGTATTTGTTATTTTAGTGAGATTTCTTGGTGAGATCGATTATTTTTACAAATAACACATTGAGGAAGTTCAAGGAATGGAGAAACATGGTAGTGCTATATGGTTTATATGTGGCCCTAGTGTTGGTACTAGGATGTGATATGTACTGAAACATGGTGGAGTAGGGGCTAGTTGTGTAGCACATGAGTTGCACTAAAAACATGGGAAATAAATTAATCAAGTGTGAAAAAATTTGGTTCTTGAACCCATGATGAGTGAAAAATGGTTTTAGTTAGGATTTGAAAGTTTACCTCCAAAATTGTGGAGTTTACCCATTGAGTAGTCCATTCAAAGAATCATTACCCCTAGCTTATGGAAAACAACAATGAGAAATGGTGATGGATAAGCACGATACCATATTGATGGGAATGATGACGTTAATTGATGATGTTAGTAGAGGATGCATGGAAGAAGTAGAAAACCAAACATGGACCCAAAATAGGGGTCATGAAATGACATAGTAGTGCCATATGGAAAAGAAGATGGTCACCATGTGGAAAGGGAGTTTTCTGATGAGTAAAAAATTAATTTAAGTGTTAAGAGGCCTTTATTTTAGACCCAATTTAGTCTTGGAAATTTATTTTTGTTAGGGGGTTAAAGTATAGAAAGGCATCAAAGAAGCTCCATAAAAGCTTCCCTTCGAGAATATTTTTCCTCCCTCCATCGAGACATGTCGATAGTTGGACCTGATGAGATGGTCACTTCAACTAGGAGAAAAGGTCAATTAAAATATTCAATAGTTAGTGACATCAACATGATGTCATACAACTGAAAAATCCAATCAAGTGGAAGGGAATATATTCATAGCCCCCTCGGGGAATATTTTATCGTAGGTGTTTTACATGCCAACCATGGAAACCAATGGATTATTTTGATGGGCATGACATTAAGGTGATGTCAGCCCAATAAGAATCATATGGAGGGAAAGGATATGAAGGGCAAGGATATGGGTAATATTTTTGGCCTTAATAGTAAAGGAAAAAAATTTGTATTTCAAGGAGTGACTGAGGAAAGGCAAGGCCAACATTATGATCATCTAGGAAACCAAGATCCATGAAGCTAAGCTGAAAGGGATAGTTCTAAGTTACAAGATACCATATTAGGTGATTGCACTCGATTCTAGAGGAAGCTTGGGAGGACTAAGAATTTTGTGGAACGTGGAAGAAGTCGTCTTTGAGGATTGAGTAAGTAGTCCCTGAATGCTTACAAGGCGATTTATACACATATGATCTAGTGACAGGGTTCTCCTTACAGGGGTTTATGGGCCTCGTACCCCAGGGGAGAAAGAGGCCTTCCTCCACAACCTAGCCAGTATGAGAAGAGAATTTTAGAAAGAATTATGGATAGTGGGAGTCAAATTTAACATGATAACATCCCTCGAAGAGAAGAAAGGAGGAATTCACTGACAGGACCTAGATATGGATATGTTTAGGGATGCAATATCATAGCTCAAAATGGTGGACCTATAAACCAACAATGGAACATTCAACTGAAACAATCGGAGAGGAGGTAAAAATCAGATTGCGTCCAGATTGGATCGGTTGTTGGTCTCGGAACAGATCATCTCTAGAGACATATACATGGAAACCTCCATTCTCCAAGGAATGGACTCAGAAAACTGGGTGGTAATACTAGAAATTGACCTCAAAATAGGACCAATAAATAATCTGTTCAAATTGGAATGATTTTGGATCCGAGACCCTAAGGTATTGGGGAAAATCAAAGAATGGTGGAAGAACAATGAAGTGGTGGGTAGAAATATTATGCATACATTCCAACTCAAGACAAAATAAGTCAAGAAAAGGTTCAAGAAGTGGAACAAAGAGGAATTTGGTAACATCTTAAAAGACTAGGAGGAGTTAAAGAAGAATATAGAGACTGTCCAACTACAGATTATCATAGAGGGTAGATCAAAACTTCTAGTAGAAGAAGAGGGGTGGCTCATAATGCAACTAGAAGAAGGCTGAAAATAGGAGAAGATACTCTGGAAGCAGCAATCTGGAGTCAACTAGCTGAGGGAAGGAGAGAATAACACATGATTCTTCCATAAAGAAATGGTTTAACATAGAGAGCGTAATAGGATCTTCTGACTGAAAAATGAGGCGGAAAACAGAATACTCTGTCATGAGGACATGTAAGAACTAGTTGTATGTCAATTTCATACCTTGCTCTCTGAACCAAAGTAGTGTTTCTCTGAGGCAATCCATAGAATAATGCAAACAATTCTGTGCCTCATTACCAGAGATGAGAACCTCGGCCTTATCTGGGTGCTCACACTGGAGGAGGTGGTAAAAGGTATGGAAAAAAGCAAAGCCCTAGGCCCTGATGGTTTCACCATGGAATTCTTCCTAGCTGCATCGAAATTAATATGAAAAGACGTTATAGAAGTGGTGGAGGAGTCAAGATGACACCAAAAGGCATGTCCGAGTCTCAACGCTACTTTTATAATGTCAATTCCTAAATCTGCTAAATCGGAGCATCCCCAAGGATTCTGCCCAATTGCTTTATGTAATGTCATATACAAAATCATTTTAACTATTACGGCTAATCACCTTAAACCTTTTCTTCCTTCCCTCATATCATCTCAAAAAACTAGTTTTATAGAGGGTTGTCAGATCCTAGATGGTTTTATTACCTCTGAGGAAGAAATTAACTCCTTGAAGCATATGAAAATCTTAGGGATGATGATCAAAATAGATTTATTTAAAGCCTATGACTGCATAAGTTGGAACTTCCTTACCAAAGTCCTTTAAGCCTATGGTTTTGATCAGATATCGATCTGATGGATCCAGCCTATGGCTTCCTCTCCTATTTATTTCATTCGCCTAAATGGTTCCCTCACCAAATATTTTAACCATACTTGGGGGCTAAGACAAGGAGATACCCTATCCCCATTCTTATTTATTCTAGTTGATGAAGGCCATGGCAGACTCCTAATTAAGGAAGCTCGTAATATCTATATTCATGGTCTTAGGCTCTGGAGCAATGACCTCCCTCTTACCCACCAGCAATTTTTTGAAAAAATTATGCTCTTTTGTGATGTCTAGATGAAGCTTGGGTTGGGGCTGAAACAAACATCAATACATAGCTTCAAGCGATCTTCCATGGCATGCAGGTCTTCATTACAAATTCAACGAATTAGAATTCGATAAGGGGATTCATCATTTTTGCTGAAGGCTCCTTGCGAGAGGAGGCAACCTTTGTTTACGTTGTTTTCAGCTTCCTTATTTGAACCTAGGAGTATGTGAAAAAATTTGTATGAGGAGAAGTCTAACAGTATGTACGTCAGCCTTCGAAGGCTCTTGTTTAGGATAAATTATCAATGTGGAATTGAATCAGTTAACTAAAAGTGATAAATATAGTTAGTAGTGGATTTCGAGTTAGAGATAGTCAGTGAGGCATGTAGAGTAATTCTAGTTGTAACAAAGTTAGAACTGCAATGGTGCACCAGTTAATGCAATTTGTAAATATTTTAACTCATTTAAGTGAGTTAAACTCAGTTGTGCTAGTTTTAACTGAAGATAACTAGTGAGAGATCAAGTGAATTAAGTATTAATTAATTCAGAATCAGTAGTCTCACATGCAGCTGAGGATTTACTATTGTTAGTTTCATGCATGTCAGATTAAATGGAGACCCAGTTGAGTTCTAGGTGAAAGGGAAGTTGATTATCGATTGTAGAATTATTTGGTTGCACGCATGCAAAAAAAAACCCATTGGAGTGCCCATGATACTTGCGCAGTCAAGGCAAGAAAGAATTCCTATCTTTTCTGGATCTATACCATCATGGATTGCACAAGAAAGGCAGGTTGTCTAGAGGCTGAGAATTGGTTGTGTTAGTTAGTTTTTCATATCACAGTGTGAGACAATTAGTTGAGTAATGGAGGGCTCTTTTGAGAAGAGTTTTATATGTAATTGTTTCATGATACATGCTGAATATATAATAGAAGATAGTGGTGTTTTTAGCTAGAAGCTTTCCACCGGAAATTATATGTGTTGTGTGTGGTTGATTTGTCTTCATGTTCATGTGATTAGAGATTGTGTTTTTAATTTCGAAAAATATCTGTAGAAGCGATTTAGTATTTAAACTTTAGTACATTGTTACATCGGGTGAATCCAAGATATACATGCATGTTGTATAATTTCTACAGGGTAGCCTTGCCTTAATCCCCTTGAAGCTTGAAATTAATTAGCATGTCTACCATTGACAAGCGATGCAATCCAAGGCTTATCTGTGTATGCTTTGATCATGTTGATGGAATCATAGCAGAACCCAAAAGTAATAAGTAATTTATAGAGGAACAAGAGGTTAGCCCTGTCATAGGAATTTTCCATTTCAAGCTTGATGAACATCCCTTGCTCCTTTCGTTGATGGCTGGAACACATTGATTCTTGTACATGTATGACATTATCGAGGATGTGTCTGCCTTGGACAAACCCACCTTGAGAGGGGGAGATGAGATTCCCCAGCAATGGCTTGATTCTTTTGGCTATGAGCTTAGTGAGGATTTTGTACGAATAATTGCAGAGGGATATGGGCCTAAATCTTTAAAAGGATCAGGGATAAAGTTTAATAAGGTGGAATTGGTACCACCCCCCACCTTAACTTTATTCTGGAAACATTTTATCATTCTTAGCAGATCGAATTTGATAATGTCCCAAAAAATTCTGTAGAAATAGATTGAGAAACCATCGGGCCCAAGGACCTTCTGTGATTCCATTGACCATATGACTTTGTAGTTTTCTTCATCAGATAAATGCTTCACGAGGTTAATATTATCTTCTATACTGACAAGGGAGCGAATGTGAGAGAGGAATTCCTTTGTGTCCTCTTCATTGTTATCACTCTATTTTCTATAAATATTTTGGAAGTGAGATTTTGCAGTTGCTTTAATATTGTTGAATCGTTTACAGACCAACCCTTCAGGAGTGGTAATTTCTAAGATGTGATTGCATGAGAGGCAAGCTTTATACTGTCGATGGAAGAAAGAAGTACTTTAGTCTCTAGCTTTTAGCCACAGGCTGTTGGAATCAATCCTCCAATATTCTTCTTCAATACAGAAAGAGCGATAGGAGTTTCTTTGTGCAATCTATTCCTTTTCAAGCTCCATAGAGGTGCTATCTCTTTTTTCCATTTCCATTTGCAAGTCTTCCAATAGCTGGATTGTTTCTTTTCTCTGATTGGTTGGGGTATTTGTGGGATTTATGATCCACTCTTTCAGCATGTGTTTTGTAACCTTGAGTTTCTACTCCCACACATAGCTTGGGGATCCTATGACAAATTTGGACCAAGCCAAGTGAACAGTCTTGAGAAACACATGTCTCTCACTCCAGAGAGGGATGAACCGGAACGTGATTGGGCCCAATTTTTCTTCCTCTTCCAAGAGGAGTAGGCTAGGTTTATGATAAGACGTTAGCTTGGGAAGGATTTTCGAGGAAATTAGAATTTGTTCCAGCCGCAACAAACACTGTATAAGAAAACGGTCAAGGTGAGCAGAGATTTGGTATTCCCCTACTCTGTTTTTGGACCAAGTGAAGAGTCCTCTCCTTGCTTTAAAATTGAGGAGATCCCATTGGAGTACAAGGTATTCCACCTTGGGGAGAATTTGGTCCGTACTGCTACTGCCTCCTCTCTTTTCTTCCAAGTCTAGGATAATATTTAGGTCTCCGGCTAATATGATGTTCTTGGGAGAGTGAAGGTCTAAAAATTCAGAAAGAGATTTCCAACAATCTCTTTTTTAGCGTACAAAAAAGGAGCATAAATATTAAAAAGAGAAAATGTTAACTTACTTGTGGAGTGCCCTAGCTCGGTGAAAATCCAGTGCTAGGTCTCGAGGGAATTGTCCAAATGAAATTATTCCTATGACGACATAGTGGAAATTCAACCTAAGGAGCCCTTTGCACTTACAACCTTCCCTTCATTTTTCTTCCATTTCAATTTGTTGATGTCAAAAAGGGTGTCCCCTTCGATTTTAGTCTCTTGGAGCATGAGGATTTCAGGAGGTTCCATATTCAGTAGATATTAGATAGCTTCAAATTTCATAGCTTTCCCCAAGCCTCCACAATTCCAGGAGACTAATTTCATTAGTTACTGTTGGAGGGGTTGGTAGCTCCTCCCTTCAGAGGCATTGTTCTGGGATTTCTCCCGACGGACATTTCGATTGTGGATTGACTTCCTTGAGTTTTTTTTCATTTTTCTTCCTCTTCCCTGGCTTCTTTATGCGATTTTATTTCCACTCTTTTCGAAGGCCTCTCAAAGGTTTCATCCTCTGAGGAGCAAGATTTTACCAATCGCTTATTTCTAATCATTTCAGCATATGAGGGTGGAGAGGAGGTAACTAGGATTATTCCAAAGGGGGATGTTTCTTCATTACTTTTCCCAAGGAAGGGGAAGTATCTGATGCTCTATGGTTTCCAAAGTTGTTACTAAGGGGTCTACAGGAGTGTTGAGCTCTTCAAAAGGTTTTTAGGCTTCAACCGATGGGGGAACATAGCTCTCTGCCCAAAGAGTCTACCCTACTGCTGATACTTTGGTCCCTCTTGTGACTCCTTTTCATTTAGCTTTTGTCGGGGCTGATTTCTGAACCAGGTTCCATTGTTCTCCTTTGGAATTCTCACTTTCTTCTTTCGCCTTATTTTTGTAGTGCCTTGCAAAATGACCATAGTCGTGACAGTGCCTGAATTTAAATGAAAGTTGCTCATAATACGTATCTTGGATATGGGTCTAATCAACAAATGTTAGTTTGATATCTTTAAGTAGCCCAACTTCCAAATCCACCTCAACACATATATGTGCACATGACTATTGATATTTTCTCATTGCTTGATAAATATAATTTATGAGGGTATTTCCAATGGTTTGGAGAGACTTCTGGTTCCAGCAATGCAATGGGAGATGTGGGAGGTGTACCCACACTGGAATAGTTGAAGGCACATCTTAAGCAGGATCAAAGTGAGGGGTCTATTTATTTAAGTATAGTCCCTTAGGAACCATAAAATATGGGTCGTTTTGGAAGATGAGGCTTTTGTCTTCCACATTCTAAAAAACTAAAACAAAGTATCCTTTGCCTACGAAGTGGATTTTGATGCCTTCCAAGACTAAAGGAATCCAATTCCTCTGCACCTAGTCTTTCATAGCTTTGGGAGAGGACCAAAGGCCAGTAAACTATTCAATGATCCCTCTTTCAGCTGGGTTCAATACAGATTGAAAATTTTCTTCGATTGGAAGGGCCTCCGAATGGATGCTATCTAGCTTCTTCATGAACTTTTGCTTAGATTCAGTTAGAGGGCACTTGCTGCTAGCTGGTATCAGTTTCTTAAATGCAAGGACTTATATAGGAGGAGGAAGGGGAGCCTTGGGTCCCCCTCTTGATGCCATGGTAGCTGGGAGGTCATAGCTAGGTCAACTCGCGCTCAACCTATCAGAGCATGTGCTAGCTAGTACAATAATATCATCTAGTTGTATAGTTTAACCCTGGACTAAATTAATCACTTAAATTAGTCATTTTTAGTTCGGTCACCTAAAATTGATTAAATTTATTAGTAATTCATTTTAAATAATTCATATGACTAGATTTTTTAGTCACCTAGTCACTAATTTCATCATTTTCTACTAGTGCATCGTCTCGGAGAAATGGATGCCAGATGATTGGCAAATGGCTCCTCAGGAAGTAAGAATTCTCTGGGGCCTCCACCTAGCACCTAGCATGGTCTCCCTAGCTTCTTGAAAAGATATCCATGACATAGAGGACACCATCAAGATCTTCAAACCTCCTCTAGAAGGATTCATCAAACTTAGCTTTGATGGAGCCTTGAAAGGCAATCTGGTGAAAGCGGGGGTTGGAGGGATTTTTCTAAATCATCAAGGCACAAAAAGATTCATACATGCTCACTCTTATGGATTTTCTAGCAAAAATGAAACATAATTCATAGGAGTGCACCATGGTCTCCTATTGGCCATCAGGCTAGGATACAGAAAGCTAGTAATCGAAGGAGACTCTCAGTTGGTTACGAGCACTCTCAAAAAACTTAACCAAGGAACGAAGTGGGACAAACTCAGCCAGAGATGGCATACTACTTCGCATGTGCAGGTATTGGAGGATACAATCAAGAAATTTGATTATATAATTATCAATAATGTAAGGAGTGAAGGAAATAGAGCAACTAACCTCTTGGAAAATTGTGGTTGTGCTCACCCGAATGAGCCTATTAAATTAAGTAGGCCTCCTAATCTTAGGGAAGAACCATGGATCAAGATGTAGAGCATCATAGAGTAGGATAGGTCAGAGGGAAGAGCTCACCCACACTTCTTGGACTCAGCTCCCCGATCGAGGTGTAACGAAGAATATCGACCGTCACATTAGTGTTAATGGTAGTGGCCTTGGGGTTGAATCCCACCACCTTCCACATGAGTGGCAAGGGCAACAAGCTATATTTCTGCATGCAGCATGAGGTGAGGTGGTGGGAAAGAGGCCCGCGCATGGAGCTTAAAAAAAGTTGGAGGAATGCGTGGGTGTTTTGTTATGATAGAAGACTTTGGTGCATGCACAATAGTGGGATAGAAAACCTCCATTGCACTTCCACCATGGAAAAACTCATGTATGTGCTTGCTTTTCTCTCTCTTGTTCATGCCATGTTTATGTTTTATGATTTAGGCCAATCTCTATGGGAGCTTAGGGGGATTAAGCTGGACTAGTATAGTCTTCTATTGGGTAGGGGAGAGAGGAACCATTCCAACTTTGGTTGGGGGAAGGTTGGGGTTATTTTGGGTCTCTGTCTCTATGTCAGAGTAGGAATGGGACATGACCTCATCATGCACCCAAGTGTGAGTCTTTCGGGTAAGGGATGCCAACAAGAAGGAATGGTGAGGGGTCAGGAAATCCTGCTAGGGTATAGAGTTAAGGAGCAGTCCTGTGTTATGTTTAACTTAGATGCTTTGCTAGCTTATACCACCTTTAGCTACTTGGGCTCGGTGCACATGGGGAATGGGAAAGGGGATTCCACCCAGGCCCGAGCAATGGGCAATGATGCCTCCTCCTTCAATTTCAAGGGTGGAACGTATGACGAGAGAGAGGACACCAGAAGGGAGGTCAAGTGATTGAAGGAAGGTGGGAAATATTTGGGTTATGGGAATAATTCATGGGGTGCACGTGACTGTTAAGGATAAGGGGCAGTGGAAATTAAGCATGGTATGAGGGTGATGGGTCCAAAAAGGGATGAGAAGGGGAGAAGTCTTGGGAAGAGGCCTCAGGGTCACCTTTCTTCTGATAACTAGGATGCATGGACCTTTTATCATCTTCATTATATGGAATTATGCCCCCATTTGATTGTGTGGATAGGTCACCTACCTAGAAACCTAGTCAAATATTGTGGGATGGCATGCTCCTAGAGTCCTACAACTCATGACCATTCCAAAATCCCTGCAGCTTGAGGCCATGGTTGGAAAGATAAAGGGAAGGCGGTAGAAGCCCAACCTAGCTCACCCCCAACCAAACCAAGAGGACGAAGTCTTGAAATCAATGTGATCCAACAGACTATGAAAGAATACCACAAGAACACATAAGAGGAAATTCAAAATCTCATTGAAAAATGGGAAGCTAACATAAATAGACATGTAGAGACAGAGATGGATACTGAGGAATGGAGAGGTTTAATACCAGATATGAGACAAACAAGAGGCAGACTAAGTCAATTCAAGTAGACACTGTATCTTTATTGGTCTATGAAGAGCATCCTTGGCAAAGCCTTGGAGCAGATCTCTATGAGCCTAGTAACATTAGCCTAAGACTTCCCAGACTATAAGAGCAAGTTTGATAAGATCAAGTTCCAGCTAAGGAAACAGGATGGGTGCCTCGAGCGTATTGACTACCACCTCCCATGTATTTCCAAGCCTTTTGAGCAAGCTAGTACCTTAGTTCAGGATCCGACACTAGTGGAGTCAACCTCGGTTCCAAACGAGGCTGAGTAGTTCATGGATGTTTTAATATGTCTTTTTTCTTAGTATTTATATGTGGATGGTATTTAAATTTCAAGTGTCTAGTAAATATGTTAGTCAATCTGTGAAAAATTGTATATGTGTGGGTATCTAGGCTTTGCTTTCTTGGTATGACAGACTCAAAACCTTATATTTTTGGATGGAATACCATGCCATCAGGTGGCAAATAGATTAGGTTTCCCACTCAAGGCCGATTGAGACCACCAAACTGGTAAATCTAGTTGTTTTTTTTTTTTATAAATGAATCAAAAAGGATTCCTACCAATCTTACAAAACAAAAACACTATCAAATTTATAAAATTAATAACAATAACAAATTCTAAAATTACATACATACATATATGTAATGAAATAATAAAAAATATACTAAGTATAGTATAAAAATGCAAACCATACTATACCATGTGCAATACTATTAGATTCTCAATGCCATGAGCCCATAAAACATTATCATTAAGTTGAAGCAAAATTTAATGGCATATGTACATATTCTAGTTGTATAAAGCTATGTGTCTCCATCAAGCTCCATAGCATGATGGAGCTATGTAGTTTAATTGAGGGTTTTATCTAGTCCTAGATGGACCTTTTAAAAACTTGATGGAGGGCTTAAAAAATACCCTCACAAAGATACATGTTCAACCTTTGGAACACAAGTTCTTCCAAAAAGGAGTAACCCAAATCCATCGAATTCACCCTTATTTTATTTTGAAATCAGAATAATATAAATATATTTATCTTAATTGTATTATTCATAAAATAAATAATTATGTATTATGGTTTTGTGTATTTATTTTCTCATGAGAATAATATAAAAAGTAAATAATTGAAATAAAATATTTAGAAAACAATTACTTTGAATTTGTTGTATTTATGCCACAAACTTAAATAAATGAATTTTAGTTTTACATGTAAACATGACAAATAAAAAAATATTATAAAATAAATATTTGTGAGTTTAGTTCTAGTTTATATATTCATAATATAAATATTTGTAATTTTTTTATGGTTATGGTGCCAATTCACAACATAAATCCACTTATACATGCCAACATGGGAAACACAAAGTTAACTACCCTACTTTATACAACTTGATAATATAGCATACATGACTTCTTTAAATATATGGTGATATACTCCACTTCCAATAAGATCAATACAAATTTACTCCACTTTAACACCACATAGTAAGAATGGTGTTAACTTGTTCATAAAATATGGTGATATACTTCATTTTTAATATGATACATAAAAATTTACACCACTTTAACACCACATAATGTAAGTGGTGCTAACTTATGGTGATATAATTCATTTTTAATATGATACATAAACATTAACACCACACTAACACCACATAACTTAAGTGGTGCTAACTTATGGTGCTAAAAGATATTTTTTCTTGTTGTGTAATCCTCTTCATTGCGTCCATTCTTATGCTCAACAGATCTTCTCATTGCTAATAACCACTCTTCCTCTAGCAGGTTTTCACTGTCCACACGTAAACTGTCACCCATTCCTAAAATCTTGTTGTCTTCTGTGTGGCGATTATTTTGAACCTGACACAATATCACACCAAGGGCACTTTTAAGACAATTTTTAATACAAAATATTTTTTTTCTCTTAAAAAGTCATTGGCTTTTTATTTTAGTTACCTTACATTAAAATTTAATAAAATTTGAATTGTCATAAATATAAAATTTAAGACAAAAACAGTTTGAGACAAAAATATTTTAATAAAAATTAATTTAAGACACAAATATTTTAATACAAAACTTTAAATTTAACAAAAAACAGTTCGAGACAAAAATATTTTAACACAAAACTTTATATTGAAGACAAAATATTTTAAGACAAAAACACTTTGAAACAAAAATATATTAAGAGACAAAAATTTATGTTTAAGACAAAAAGAGATTAAGAAAATTATTTTAAGACAAAAAATTATATTTAAGACAAAAACAGTTTGAGACAAAAATATTTTAAGAAAAAATGTAATATTTAAGACAAAAACTACTTAAGATGAAACCCATTTAAGACATGTAAGAATCATTACAAAAACATATCAATTTAAGAAAATATTATCTATCAACTGAAAAATTGACTCTCATAGTGCACCCTAAGTCCGCCCACTTACACGTTACTATTGTCTTACACCTATACCAAGGTTGTTATACACTTTCCATTCATGTGATCTTATATAAAAAATGATTTGTTGGGCTCTTTGTTTTGTGGGGTGGTCGACTCTTAAGAATGGGACAATTTTTCCTCGCAATATTTTCCGAACATCAATTCCTATTTTTTCCCTTCAATTTGTACTAATATAATTAGAGACAACTTGTATGTCATTGAATTCGACACTACTACATGGAGGGGGATTTTAAGACAAAAAGAAATATTTTGTCTTAAAATTTCATTTTGTCTTAAAATTTTCAATACGGGGCAGTAATAAAAAACATAAAGGTAAAGGATTAGGGGCCCATCTTTACATTATTGATGTGTTCTTCAGAAAGCAGAGTGATGGAGGATGAAAAAAAGTCATGGGATTTAGGGCGATGGAGGTTGAAAACAACTCATGGGATTGAGGGCGATGGAGGCAGAGAACATAGGTATGTTTTATACTACAAATGACCTTGTCATCAACTCAGAGGAGGACAATTTTATGAAAGTAATTGAATTAGACAAAGACCTATTTTTCCATGGCAACGTGCCCCAGAAACTACCATGTCGAGTTATAACGCTTCTCTACTTCGTGTACGGAGAGTCTAGACCTACGTTAATGCCATTTTTTTCCTAAAGTGTCATGTTACCCATGTTCCATGAAGAATGAGAAGAAAATTTTGAGTCAACTGACTAACATTTCCGGCTTTTTCTCAAGGACTCAATCCAAAAAGTTGGAAAACTGCATTGTAGGCCTCCGATTGGACAATTCTAAGTCTAACTACGTATCCAAACAAGGGAAAAACTAGAAAACCAAGGAAACATCATAGATTTTTACCTGATGAAACTAATGGATAAGAATGGAAAGGTTCATCCTCCCAAACTCCTATAAATTGGAGGCATGGCCTCATTGTCAAAGGTCAAAAGGTTGAGTGTGGAAGGAGAAAAAATTTTTTAGTGTGAGGTTTCATGGTTGGCATGGTTCATTGAGAACTATTTGCTTGAGCATTGTGACACTAGGATATTTAGGAGAGAGATCTTGGATTCAGAGGAGTGAGGGAGGCTTGACCAAACTGATGGTTATAAACCTCCTTCATTATATATAATAGTAATGTGTCTATTTTTTCCACACGATGTCTCGTGATTACATTTATTAAGTTCTCTGTTTGAGATATATATTATAAGTGGCCTGGATTTATGTTAGTTCATGTTTGAATATATTTTTGTATCTGATTGTTTATTTGTGATAACATTATGAAGATTACTAGTCTCATTGTTGGTTTGGAGGATTCATACTTGAAGCTAGTGAGGTGGGCTTCCACCACACTACCTTGAGCTCTCCAATAGATCGACATAAGGTATCGAGGTAATCCTTATCTTTTTCCCATTATCAATAAAATACTATTAAAAACATGCATTTTTTTTCATTGTGAATGTTGCAGCTAATCTGATAGTCTACCTTGGGCCCTAGGAAGACCCAAGAGGGATCTTCCTCTAGCTACTACCTGTGCATTTTAACTCTAAGAATAATTGGTGACTCCATTGGGGACTAATCCTTAGTTCCAGGTTTTTTCATTTTGAACTCTTGGTTCTTTCCCTATATCACTTCTTGTTCTTCTTGCATCCCTTTTGCACCATTTTCTGTGTTGTCCAACCATCTCATCTACTCACAATTTTCAAAACATGCCTTACTTAACCATATTTTTCAATCTCACCTCTGGAACACACCCCCTGTGTGCAATCCATATAATCATAATGCAATATCTGGTTGTGAAAAATGTATTATTCTAGTTATTAACGCGTTGTACTCATTTTTAGGAAATGTTACTCAGCTAAAACCTAGCTATCTCACCATTCTTGTGATTTCCATGGTTTTTGAGTTGTTGACTATCATACTTGTTCCTGCAATTGACTATTTTTTCTTGGTTTATTGTTGGCATATTAGTTTTCTCTTTTGAAAAGTTAGCCTAGTTGCATTTTCTTTCTGAAAGAAAAAGGAACAAGTTTTTTTTTTTCTCATTTAACTCATTACATTCTGTAAAATATTAGGTTAAATAGTTGTTAGAGAGCATTGGTATCTGTATATTTCATAGGCTGAACTGCAGTATTGGATATGTGTTGTTGCATGGATGTATGCATAATTTATCCTTGCATAAGTAACTCATTCATCGGACTAAATTAAAAAGCTTTTTATGCATGGTTTGTGTGAGAGTTGTATAAATTTCAAATGTCCAATCCCCCTCCGGAGACATAAATGCAAGTACACTAAAATTAAGCACTTAATAAAATCAATCAATAACTCTTTTCTAATATTACACAAATACTAGTCTTTCTAGGATCCTGGGATAGGTAGAGCGAGAAAACTACCCAAGATCGCAAAACATGAGACTTGTGTCATTATAAAATGAAAATCCTACTGCACTCATACTATCCGGACCACTCCACTCACAATAGATTTAAGCACGAGACACCATTGGTGTGTGCGAGAAGGTGGCTTGCCTTCAATCACATATCCAATGGGAATTATGTGTATTGGGGTTCCCCTCGGGGATGTTGAAACTGGATAGGGGATCAAGGCGTTCTTTCCATCCATCATGCTCTCTATGATCGTGATCCCCCTCATAGTGTCTATGATTTGAGGTATCCATAGTTTCCATATTTTAGGGACAAGAGGATTGGTGTGGGCTTCCCTAGTACCTGAAAAAGACAGACCTATTATATCTTCAGTTTTTGGGACGGTGCTCATCTACATGAGAGTACTTAGCACCATTATCTAAGGCTTGGGAAAATATCAAGAGTAACCATAACTATACATATGACCAACTCTCTATGTTTACTATTTTGATACTGGTTTTAATCTCTAGTGAATGATAATTCTCACACGGGGTATTTCCCATTTTGTGGTTTGTTGATTAACCTTTACAGTTATTTTATTTTTTAGGTGTTAGTTTGATTATCACTAAGACTTAATAATATATCACATTAAAATATTGATAAAATTTATTTTTCATTGTGATGTCCTTCAACCCTCATCATCTTTCTATATGGAAAACATGCCTTCCTCCATTTAACCTAGAGGAGCCATCAATTCTCGATGGCTGAGAGTCTTTTTTAGAAGAATAGTCTTGAGTGTTGAGCCATGTTTCCCACATTGCTTCCCAAGATATTGTGGTGCCTTAGGCTGCTTTCATGGAAAGAGCTGTACCTCCTTATAATCCTCCTTTCACTAACCCATTTGAGCCTGTAGGGATTCAGGTAGCATCAGTACATGCGATGCATTTAGCTACACACACATTGAATGTACAACTAAAAACCAATGGGTCATTGGCACAAGTGGCCAACTTGGCTCTACCACCACCTCCTCCGCTAGTTTTCAGTTATTCACAAATCTCTAGAAACCTTAATATCAATAATATGCCTTATCCTAGCAACTTGGTCACAACATCTATGAGTGGAATTCTGAACCTTCTGGTATCCACTCCTTTTGTGTCTTCTCCTAGACTTCTAGCTACAAATTTTACTAGAGTGGCTACCATGGTTCATTTCAGCAACCCTTTCGGTTGGAATCCATTGCTGAGTCTAAATTCCTTAACCTCTATGCTGGAGGGAAATATTGCCAAAATAAATGTGTCAGGGGGATTTTCGATACCCCTCGAATCCATCGGACAAGCACTTCCATCCATTTTTAATCCAATTCCTCCTATTGGTTCACCTTTTTGTGTAGCATATATACCAAATGTAAATTATGCTGCCAACAGTTTCGCCACCTCCACCTCCACCTCAATTTCTTCCTCTTCCTCTTCAACTAGTTGCTCATCATCGAGCCTTTCATTATTATTCCTTGGTCTTCGCATTTCTAATATTTCCTAATCCTATCCATTGATTCCATTCTTATGCTCGCGAGATCTTCTCATTCCTAATAACCTCTCTTCCTCTCGCAGGTTTTCGTTGTCCACTCTTAATATGTCACCCATTCCTAAAAGCTTGTTGTCTTATATGTGGCCATTATTTTGAACCCGACACACTACCACATCCAGGGCACTTTTAAGAATTGTTTTTAAGACAAAATAATTCTTTCATCTTAAAAAGTCACTTTTTATTTTAGTTTTTGTACATTAAAATTTAGTATCATTTCAATTGTATTAAATATAAAATTTAAGACAATAACAGTTTGACACAAAAAAATTTTAATACAAAAAGAGTTTAACACTCAAATATTTCAATACAAAAATTTAAATTTAACACAGAAACAGTTTGAGACAAAAATATTTTAAGACAAAAATTTATATTTAAGACAAAAATAGTTTAAGACAAAAATATTTTAAGAAAAAAACACTTTTACACAAAAATATTTTAAGACAAAACTTTATGTTTAAGACAAGGAGATATTAAGACAAATATTTTAAGACAAAAATTTGTATTAAGACAAACACAGTTTGAGACAAAATATTTTAAGATAAAAATTCATATTTAAGAAGAACCCCATTTAAGACGAAACCCATTTAAGACAATTAACAATTAAGACAAAAACATATCAAGTTAGGAAAATATTATCTAACAAGTGAAAAATTGACTCTCATAGTGTGCCCTAAGTCCACCTGCTTGTAGGCTAGTATTGTCTTGTGCCCATAACAAGGTTGCTATGCACTTTCCATTCATGTTATCTAGTATAAAATCCATGATTTGTTGGGCTCTTTTTTTAGTGCGGGTAGTCGACTCTTAAAAACACGACCATTTTTGCTCGCAAGACTTTCCGAACATCAGTTCCTCTTTTGTCCCTTCAATTTTTGGTCATACGATTAGAGACAACTTGTATGTCATTGTATTAATCACTACTACACTTAGGGGGCTTTTAAGAAAAAACAAATATTTTATATTAAATAAAAAAAATGTCCTAAAATTTTCCATACGTGGTACTAATAAAAAAGGTTAATGTAAATGATTAGGGGTCTATCTTTATGATATTGTTGGGTTCTTCACGAAGCCAAGTGATGGAGGATGACAAAAACTGATGGGATCTAGGGATATGGAGGCTGAAAACAAAGGTGTGCTTTGTGAGAGGAGCGATGGAGGCACTTTCGATGCACATTAATAAGGAGTAATGAAGTTGGAGTGTATTTCGAGGTCTCCATCGACTGTGTTTTTATATGTGTTTTTTAACTTTTTTATTTATTTTGAACACTACTATTCATTGATTGTTGTAATCAACACATTTTTATACTGGAACTCCAGACAGTCATCCACAAAATCAAACAAATTCACCTGAAGTATTGTTGGAAAATGCAGTAAGAAATTGTAAATTTGATTTTTCCTTTATTAAATTGAGAAAAATTGAATATACACATCAACATATGACTTGGATGCAATTAACTTGTATGAAATGGATTTATTCACCAAATTTACACAGTAAATTTGATTTGGAGGATTTAAAGTCCAGTTAAGCATACGTGATTGCTAATTTGTAGCAATCAAAGTCAGTTATTGCAAGTTGTCTTTAGTTAAATTAGTTCAAACTATTGGAGGAACTAGTGGAAGTTCAGTTGTGCAGTGGGAATTCATTAAAACTCAATGATCATCCAATTAACTTTCCAATTATCCCATAATAGATAATGCATGCAAAGAATTCAAGTTCTAGAGTTGTGGTGGAGATTCCAAAGTAGTGTAACATCAGTGGTAGACTAGCCTTGAGTGTACAGGTGTTGCATCCAGTCAGATGATCAACCTTAGGAATTGCACAATCCATTTTGGAAAAATTGTTAAATAATAGGAGCCTCATTTATCAAGGAATTGCACAAGGAAATAAGGGATCGATCAAAGGAAAAAATTGACTAAGTTTGGGTCATATATTCTCAGCGAGAAAAATGATAGGTTATTCACTTGTAGGTTCTTCTCAATTGAGGAAAGAAATTGTAATACCTATTTATTCATCAGAATAATGAAAGAAGAAATTGGGGTTTGTATAATATTTTGTTTCTATGAAAAATTGTCTACATGTGTTTTATTTCTTATTACATGTCTGAAATTTTTGTTCTAAATTGTGAATTAACTTCTTCATATTAGCAGAGTTGGTTTGTGTCTTGTGATTTTGAAAAAAATTCATGAGAAGTTACAAATATACACCATAATTTCTACATGGTTTCATAGCATGATTCACATTAGAGTAGGAATTTCAAAGTTGTTTCTCAGGAGGTTCAAATTTTTAGTTTAGTGTAGCACGATCTCTTAAGAGTTGAGAAAATGAACTTCAATAGGTTAAGGCTAGAGTATGCCTTGGAAGGAAACTAAAATTTATTTGAATTGAAGGATCACATGGAGGGGGCATTCAATGAAAATGGATTGCTAGAATACATCATGAGAGATGTTGCAAAACTAGTGGCATCTGATGTCGAGAACCTTGCTAAGTGGAAGAAAGATGTAGCCAAGGTGTGGAGAATAATATTAGAGGCACTATGGGACCACATTCTCACCGATATCAATGGTAAATAAAATCCTTATGAGATCTAGTAGGATCTGATAGATCTATTCCAGAGTTGTGACAACAGGGAGCTGGTGCTCAAGGATAAACTTTAAAATATCAAGATATAGAAGAATGATTCTATTTCGCAGTATCTCAGCAGGTTCACACAAGTTCGTGATGTGCTTGTAGGATGTGGTGTTACTATTTCATAGGATGACATGGAAATCCTGGCCCTGCTCGAAATTACCAAGATTTGGAAAAATGATATAGTTTCAATGAACGAGAGGGAGAAACTACCAAATTAGGAAATCTGATGGTCTGATTTGATACATGAGGAAATAAGGAAAAATAACAGATATGGGACCTCATCCAAGGGAAAGGATGAAGAAAAAACTTGCTTGGTTGGAAAGGGAAAGAAGGGAAAAGGGAAGAAATGTCAAACCAAAACAGAATCCATCTAAGGGGGAAATAATAAATATTTATCAAAAAATAAATGCTTCCATTTTCATGAATATAGGAACTATGCCAGAAAGTGTCCACATAAAAATGAAAGATATAATACCTTAGGAGTAGCAGTAGGTGAGGCCTTGGCTTCACAGTTCAAGATTGAATTTACTCTTATCATATGCATGTATATGATAGTGATAGGAAGCGTGTGGTACTTGGACACAGGTGCATCGTTCCACATGAGAGGGTGTAGATATTTTTTTAGTGACCTAGAGGATAAATATCTCGATATGGAAATCAAGCTAGGGAACAATAGAAGGTAAAACATGACTAATATTGGCACAGTCATATTTCATAGGGATTCAAGATCACCTCTTGGGCTCAAGGATGCCATTTTTGTTCTATGCCTAGAGAAAAATCTCATTTATGTTGCAGTTTTGGAAAACCGTGCTTATGAAATTATCTTTGGTAAAGGAAAATAATTCTTGAAACACATAGCCATGGGCCAAGTGAAGCAAATGAGGGTTTGTGTGAAGAACCTGTATATAATCTAGATATGGAAGATTGTGATGCATTAAGCACTAAGGTAGAGAAAGTGTAGGGTTGTGATGTGAGTGAATTTGACAGAAACGTCTTGGCCATTTGCATCATGACACCTTAATATTATATAATAAATAACCTTTGATCTCACTAAATGAGCACTTGAGCAACATGATGTATGAAAAGGATGTACATTGGGGAAGTACAAAAAACCCACATTTCATGATAGATAGAACAAATTCACATGAATTCCAAGAAATGACCCACTCCAATGTTTGTGGAAATTTCTCGACAGCCTTCATTACCAAACAAAAATATTTTGTCATTTTTATTGTTGACTACTCACAGAAGTGCTGGATGTTCTTCATGGGGAAGAAATATTAGACATTATCCAAGTCCATATAATTCAAGGCACTGGTTGAGAAAGAAACAAACAAGAATGTGATGGCTCTCAGGAGTGATAATGGAGGTGAATAAATTTCGAATAAATTTTAAAGAAATTGTGTGCAAGAAAGTGTTCGACGAGAATTGAAAACAACCCGCAACCCACAAAAAAATGGGGTGGCTAAGAGAAATAACCATAGAATTTTGGGAGAAGTGAAGGTAATGTTACATGACCAAGGCCTACCTATGATTTTATGGTTTGAGGCATGCAATAAAACAATCTATTTTTAGAACTAGATTCCTCATCAAATTCTTGGAATAATTACACTAAAGAAGGCTTTCTTGTGGAGAAAGTCAAATGTGTCACACTTCAGGATTTTTGGAGCCTTTTTTTCCTACCATGTCTCTAAATAATCAATGAATAAGCTTGATTTGACCACCTAATTTTGGGTATTTATGGGTTACATAGAAAATCCCCTTAACTATTTTGTGTAATTTCCATCCCTTAGAATGATAGTTGTGTGAAGGGATGTAAAGTTTTATGAGGAGAACGCGATGTGGTACTCTCTTGAGATGGATCTTTAGATTCCACTAGAAGAGGGGATTTTATATCCAAAGAAGGAGCCTCAGGAAGTTGTGGAGAAACTAGAAATTAAGAAGGAAAGAGTGGAGACATTCAGTCAAGAAAAGTCATCTAAAGAAGGTAGAAAAGAACTAGGGAAGCTAATATACTTGCGCAAAATGTGAGGGAGAATGTGGGAGCTCCTTAAAATTTGCGTAGGAAAATGAGGTCACCTGAGAGGTACACTAGATAAATGGATCTTATGTCTAAGTTTGTAGAGACTAAGCCATCCTATTTTTAGGAAGAAATAGAGAACCCTATATGGGTTGATGCAATCGTGTATAAATAAAAATCCATTGTAAGGAACAATGTTTGAGAAGAGGTCCCAAGACCAGCATATATATCAATAGTGGGTTCAAGGTGGATCTTCAAGGTCAAGTAGGTATCAGGTAGAATCATAGAGAAATATAAGGACACATTTGTGGCGAAGGGGTGCTTTCAATTTGAGGGAATTGACTATGAGGATACCTTTTCACCTATAGCAAGCTACTCATCCATTATATCAATTCTTGCTCTAGCTACATAGATGGGGTGGAAGATACACTAGATGGATGTAAAAACAAAATTTCTCAATGGGGTTATTGAGGATGAGGTGTACATAGAGCAACCCAGAAAGGTTTTGATACATTTGATCATGAGTCTCATGTGTGCAACCTCAAGCAAGCATTGTACAGTCTCAAAGAAGAACCTCATTATTGGTACACTAAGATCGATAACTATCTCACCAGTTTGGGCTTCACCATAATTGAAGATGACGAAAGCCTCTATCACTTCTTGGTAGAAGATAAATTTCTTATTATTGCCTTATATGTTGATGATTTTATTTTAACTAGTGATTAGCAGTTAATCAAATCTTGCAAGGAGTACCTTGCAAGGGAATTTGAAATGAAGGAAATGGGTTTAATGCACTACTTTCTTGAGCTGTATGTATGGCAAGGCGATGGGAAACTGTTTGTATCTGAAGGAAAATATGCAAATGAGATATTGAAAATACTATGCATGGATATTTGTAAACCCATGGAGACACCTCTAACGAACAACTAGAGGAAGGAGGATGTCACTTTAGGTGAAGAATTGGATGCTACCATTTATCGACAGCTAGTGGGTTCGCTCATGTATCGTGTGAACACATGAACAAATATATGCTATGTAGTCAACCAACTAAACCAAGTTATGGTTGGGCCAACCAAATTATTTTGGAAGTGAGCTAAGCATGTTTTACTGTACCTTAGAGGCACTACATAGTTTTCACTATGGTACAAAATTCTAAAGAGAGTGAAGCTTAGTGGCTTCTCAGTTGTATATTGGATGTGAATTCCATAAGACTGAAAGAGTACATCAGGTGGAATATTAATTATTGGGTCCAAAAATATTTCTTGGTATAAGAAGAAGAAAATATTTATGATGCTCAGCTTGACAAAACTAGAATACATGGTTGCAAGTCAAGCAACATGTGAGGCGAGATGGATGAGACAGATATTTGTTAGATTGTCTGTTCAAATGATGGATCCAATTGTGATCATTAGAGTTGGATCAATCTCTTTGAGAATCCCGTATTTCATGATCGATGCAAACATATAGATATCTAATATCACCATTTATGGGATCATGTGCAGAGGAAAATAATTTTGCTACACTACATTTTGACAGAGGAATTACAAGGTCCTACAATTCGAAAAATTATTTTTCAAGAGAGAAGTTCGAGTTCCATAGGTGAAATATAGTGGTGGTTGATTATCCCTTTCTTGTTGAGAGGGAGTGTTGAAAAATGTAGCAAGAAATTCTCAATTTCATTTTTCCTTCATTAAATTGAGAAAAATTGAATTTCCACATCAACATACAACATGGATTCAATTAACTCATGTCACTGAGTTTACTCAGTGAATTCGAGTTAAACTAGTTCCAATTGTTGGAGGAACTAGTGGACATTCAGTTGTACAATGGAACTTCAATCAAAGTTAGTGATCATCGAGGTAACTGATTAATCAACCCAAAATAGCTAGTGCAAGGAGATAATTTGATTTCCTCAGTTGTGTGGAGATTACAAGGTAGTGTAACATCAATTATAGACTAGTCTTGAGTGTACAAGTGTTGTATGTAGGCAGATGATCAACCTATGGAATTTTTCAATCCATTTTGTAAAAATTCCTAAATAATAGGGGACTATTTTCTCAAGGAACTACGTAAGGAAATATGGGCTCAACTAGAGGTAGAAATTGACTAAGTCCGAGTTAGATATTCTCAGTGAGTTGAGAGATAGGTTATTCACTAGCAGGTTGTTCTGCGTTGAGCAAATCAATTGTAATAGATCTCTATTGATCATGTTAATGAAATACATATTGGTTGTTTTAATATATTTCTTTCCCCAAAAAAAATATTGGGTGCATTTGTGTTATTTCTTATTGCATTTCTAAAATTTATGTTCGAAATTGTGAATTAAATTCTGCAGAGAAATAGAGTAGGTTTCTGTCCTGTGATTTTGATTAAAATTTCATGAGTATATGCAAATGTACACCATAATTTCTACAAGGATGGTGTAGGAAAATTACAAAATATTTGTTAGAAGACAATATGGATACTTAAAAATATCTATGACAACTTTTTCGACAAGAAACTATTCAGGATACATAATTGGATTATGGAAGCATTAATCACAAAATTCACAAAGGAAGTAATTTTGTCCATATGTGGAGGGAAATGGATTAAATGTATCCTTTGTTGGTGCCGTTGCTGGTTTTGTTGGGTGTAATACGTCTAAGCATAACTATCTGAGCTAGATTCAGTTTTTATGCTGATTCTGGATGACCTTAAGGATCTCTGCTAGATTTTTGTTTCAAGGTACACTAATAACAATATGTTTTCCACTTCAGTTATTTCATTACTATGTCGTCTATGCGATATGAAATAGCTAGTTCATTACATGGTATTTATTCTGAACCTTTTCTATTGTAGATCTTCCTACTCCTTCTCTTGTTTGGGATTGGTCCATTGGGAAATTTCTAAGGATCTTAGTTAGTACTTGTTGGTCTTCTTTGTGGTCTATCTTAGACACGCTAGCTATCTTTTTTTGTGGTATTTATTTCAAACCTTTTCTCCTATGTATCTTTATGCTCATCTCTATTTTGGGGTTGGTCATTCAAGGGATTTCCAAGTATATTTACCATTTGTAAGTGCATTCATTTTTGTTGTTGGAGTTGGTACCATATTTGAATTTTGAATTTGATCACAAATCAGTCTCTTGGGGTCAATAATTGTTCTAGAGGGATATTTATTCTCCAAGTTCGTCATTAATTAAAAGAGAGACAATCCATTAATGGTTTGCATCATCATTGAAGATATTTTTTGATTGTGTGCTTCATGAGATTTTTTGAACAACATTGGTCGAAGGTGATTCCTTGATCTATTGTATTTGAAGGGGTGTCATATTGGATTGATATGGTGATGACCTACTTCAAGTGGGGTCTATAATTGATAGGTAACATAAATTTAACTTGTTTACATATTTTATCAAAGTTTTTTCACACACTACTACATAAGGTGTTTTTTGGTAATGTTATCTACTTTGGTGCACATATAGGCGGGACTGCAAAGTGTCAAAGGTTTTAGCTGTACAACTGGAATTTGCATCTATCAATAATATGTCACTTGATACTAAAGGAAACTAGGGTGGTGACATGCCATCAATCGATGCATTGGTACATGCGACTGTTGAGCCAAAAAATCGTAGCTACCCTAAGTAATGAGTCCAACCCACTGGGACAAATCCTATACATGAAAATATACATGTAGATTATCGGTTTTGGAATGGAGACACATTTATTGTATTATTGTCCTCTTTGGGTCGGTCTTTGGAATCCTTATGAATAATAATAAATCTCATATGATTTATGCTTACCATATTAATTATCATGTTAATTCATAAATGGGGTTTTAAAATTGTGAAAAATAATCCAATATATTATAGATATTGGGGGTGGGGATTTTGGGTAGGGGGTTATATGTTTTGGAGGTATTAAAATGAGTATTTGGTAAAAATAGGGGATATATAATAAAATATGCATGGATTAGTATTGATTATTTAGTAATAAAATGGAAAGGGTATTCTAAATCACGAACACATTGATAGTTGTTTATCTCACCACTTGAAAGGATGTTACGAGTTCAAACAACCACATCAGGGAGAATATTATATGATAGTAATGATTTTTTACAATGTTTCAAATAAAATGTGAATGGAGAGGAGCTTGTGAAGGTTTTCTACGAGGGTAAAGGGTTTCTAGGCTTTTATAGTCTATCATAATGGTGGCAGGATGAGGCATTATACACTGCAATTTGGTCAGAGGAGGTCGATTTAGTTGTAGATTTGGTCATCATGAAGATGCTAAAGGTTGAAAGGTTCGTTCTAGCGACTGAAAAGTAGAATGAAAATTTTTCTTTGTTGAGGAAGTGTAGATGAGACTCCTCTTCTTTGGTGAGAGATATACACAACAAGGGGGTAATAAAAAAATTCATTTGTTCCTTTTGACGCCACGTTAATCAAATTTCATCCTTAATGGGTTGTCGTGTTGGTTAGATGGTGGTGGGGCATAATATGATGGAGAAAATTGGGGATGGGGTTCGTCGATGTGAAGGATGTCATGATTCCATGTGCCCTACGGTCCTTTTTATTTGATTATATACTAGTGTGGGTTGTTTTCTTACATCGGGGTGGCCATGGTTGGGGCTTTGAAATCGTTTTGGTTCCTATCAGATCTGCTCTAGGTTATCACATGGTAGCTCTATTGGTGGCCTTGTGTCATTTTATTCATGGTCATATGTTGGGGTTTTGACATTTTTTGTAATGGTTTGATGCATATATTTGGTAATGTGAGATATCAATCGTTTTCTAAGGGTTATTTTATGTAGACCTATGCACCTATTTGCTAGATTTCAGGTAAGAAATTTTACTGATGGGTCAAGGGTATTTAAGGTTATTATAGTCGCTTTAGTGCCAATATTTTGAATTTTGGAACCGATACCATGTGTGATTCCTATGGAAAGGCATCAAAAATTTTGAATGACCATGTGGCCATGTTACATTCTGTATATTCATTTGAATTAACATCATTTTTGAAGTATGTGAATATGTATATGTAGATAAATGTACACACACACACACACACATAATATTCATAAAATAATTTATATAACATCAAAAATAAGAATATTATATGGAATTTGTGAGGTCCATGAAGCCTCCTTCCTTCCCATGACCTTCAAGCCCACCTGAATGAATTTTTCACCCAACCAACTAGGAACAACGTTTCCTAGATCTCATCCCTAGGGAAGCTCCAAAAATTCCCTAACCTTATTTTCCAAAGCCCTAATTTCCACCCATAGTGTTTTCAAACCATGTGCTCAATCATCAAGCTCCTATCACCTCTATTATCACCCCTAGAGAATCCTTAGTATCCAAACTCTTTCAACTTTATTCTTGTCCTCTCTCCCTAAAGCTTCAACAAGCCCAAATATGACAAAATTTTTAGAGCTCCTTCTCGCGATACTCTCCTTCCACGACTTATTCCCTCTCCTTCCCCAAAATATGTATTCCCCCTTAATGGTTCACCTACGCATTATTTAAGTCTGATAACTAACATTCTACCCCCCCCCCCCCCCCCCCCCAGCCTTCTACACCAAATAATAATAATAATTAATACATGATAAATAATGAAACAATTTTAGTTATTTAATCAAAGGAATAGAGTCATCACAGGGTCTAGATAAATTTAATATTAAATTATTCATAAGGTTATACTTAAAAGCATAATCAATATTAATAAATCTTAACACTAATCATAATATTAATCATTAACCAATCATCAAGCATAATATGCCATAGAATAATAACATATCCATGTGAGTTATGTGTATGTAGAGAACATACACATAAATTTTTATGTATAATAATAATACCAACAAGAAATTACCAAGCAATAAATCTTTTAGTAGGTATAATAATAACTAATCATAACATAAAATTGTTGGGGATTGTGTGTTACAAATGGCTCCATTATTTTATCATATATATCATACATATTATTAATATTTTTCGATTACTTAGTAAATGAACTATTGTTCATTTCATTTTTCAAAAAATGTTTTCCCTCGCTCTCCAATGTATTGAAAGTTCTAAAGGAGGCTTGTGGTACATTTTCAATCCCCATATATTTACCCCCTTTATTGGTCTTCAATTGGAGAAGAATACTAACTATAAACTAAAATATGAACCAGTAACCCTAATGGAATTATTAAGATATTGCATCAATCATTCCATGAACTCTTTTGCAAGATAATCTACCAACTGAGTTAATCCTTATTGCTACTAGCTCTTAACAAAAACTTTGACACTTTATTATTAAAAACATTGAAATAAAAACTTGTATAATTAGTGGTTAATATATTCCAATTTATCAAATAAATTAACAATCACAATATCAATTAGTTAATAAGGGGAAATTTTATGAATGACATGATGAAAAATATTATTGAAGTAGTTTAGTTCTATGGTATGCATGGGAATTTTTTTATAACTTAATGCAATTTGTTTTTCCATTTATTCCAATGTTTCATTTATTGAGAAACATATCAAGCACTAATATTTATTAATTACTTATATATATATAAATCTCCATAGTGGAATGGTATTTGTTCATATTTGAATTCGAGTTCACCAGTTCTACTTATTAGGTTTAGTAAACACACTTCAATAAATTTAATATAATAATTAAAATTACGCAAGTAACACCATATAAAGAGAAAAAATTTAATTGAGGTTGGCTATTATCACATTTTCATTCAAATTATATATTTATTTTTTGGTTAAGTCGGGTTAGTTTAGAGAAATAAATATACTTTCACAGTGGAAAAGGAGCAAACATGAAGTTAATTTTTGTTTTTGCAAGAAAACTCCAAATACAATATCACATTAGTTTAGTGGTTTTCATTTATTAATATGAGTATGAATTTTAGGAACAGAAATGACATCCAAATGAGAGACCTAAAATTAACAAACCTTGAATTTGGTTTGAGATATCTACCGTCTACCCTTATTTTCTTAGGAGTTTCTCTTATGATATGATGAAGCATGTATCCCAATGTAGACTAAATTAAATTAAAATCCAATTTTTCACTAGTGTAGGTATTATATCTTGTATCAAATGGAAGTAGTCCATTGTCATGGCCCCCCATATCAACATTTTCTTTAATAAACATCTTGGGCCTCAAGGTAAATGGACTCTTCCATAGAGTTAGGTCTTTAAAAGTCGCCTTCATTTTTACATGTATAATAGTTCCTTTAGATATATTATGGCAACCCATAATCGATATTTTATGATTTTCTATGCAAGATAACTAGAGAAGTGGGTGGACATGAAAATAAATTTTTTTTTGATATATTATATAAACTATGAAAATATCCTTTTTTGGGATATATTACATAAACTATAGATGATTAAAATCAATTTCACTCTTCACTTTATCTAGTTTGTCTTGTGCTAAAAATATAAACTTATTATTTCATAAGTGAAGATATTATTAAGATATCCATAGAGAAAACATTAATTAATATGATCCTAAATAATAGGCACAATTCGCTTTTTCAAAAGAATCTTCATCCCAACATCTCTCACACTACTATGTGATATTGCATATATTTCCTTTATTGATACTTATGGATCTTATGTCACTTTAAACTTTATTGATGCAAGTAAGAGGCAATACATCCTCCTAACAATATTTTAATTCCTTATGTTATTGCCTAAATCTACCTCAGGCTGAAGGAAGGCAGAGTCTAGGGTAACATAAAACCATGCTTAATCTGGTAGCTAGCCCTACAGGATCAGGAGAGGGCTCTCTCTGGGTCAATCTCAACAAAAATAATCAATGAGGCTTGATATGACTTGAAATAAAAGCTAATTTTAGGCTACGTATATATATGAAAGAGTTTGATTTGATTTTTGGGGTTTTTTGTTGGAATCAAAGGGAAAAGGTAAATTTTGGTTCTAGGAAACGATCAGTTTTGCAGAGGGCTGAATGGGGCAAGGAAGGCAATTGTTTTGATGCTTCGAAATTGAATGAAATGAATAGCTCAGACCGGGGAGGACTTGAAGAGGGAAATAGGCATTCAAGAATACTCTTCAGACAATTGAAAGCATGGAAAATTAAACAAAACTCAAGGCAGAGCACTACAAATCTAATGAATTCCACCTTTAATACTTGTTTGTTTAACTTAAGAAGAAATGAGAAGGAAGATGATACACATGAAACTTCAGTAAAATTACAATCACAGAGAGAAACACACCTTCAAAACATAGAGCCACATGGATCCCAAAGAGTGCTGCAAACCCTGGTATTTTCCTTTGCCAAAATGTAGAGATGAAATGTACAATGGAGCTCAAAGCAATCCCAAGTGTCCAACCCTAAAAATGAATAAGAAACTACAAGATATAGACAAGCATAACTCATACCCATGCCTCTAGGGGTCGATCTCACTAGTTTAGGAGTTGTTTCAAAAATATATAAACTAAGAACTGGAAAATAGGTAGTGGAACAACTTGCCTCTATAAGATAGGAAACCGATTCATTCAGTTATAATTTACCTTTTGATGAATGAATCTACTTACATGAGTAAAAATGTGCCAAAATTACATCAAAGTCATGAAATTACATCATGATACATCAAGATATATACATATGAATATAAAAAAGTCAAACTAGCCAAAAATAGGCAAAAAACGGAGTTACTGAGTGAAAACTAGGCCAAATTTCCCAATGCGCCACACCTGAAATCTCTATGCATCGCACCACTTTGAGGCTGATTTTGAGGGCCTTCCAAGAGTCCAAATTGAGTGTAGGATAGATCGTTGCAAATATTTACCTATCTACTTTCCAACCCAAGTGGAATTTATGAATTTGGTTGCCATTCCCCTACAAAAATCAAATCTCCGAACACTACTTCCTGTGTGTCCAAAAAGTGGTAGAAAGGCCATTTTTAAGGTGTTTTTGACCCTACAGGAAACCAAAAAATTGTCAAAATCCTTAGGTAAAGGGTAGGCATCCATATATTTTGATGAAAAATCTAGAAATACAAATTTTTCTTCAAGAGGAGCTGCCAATTATAAGCATGTGCCAAGTGGCATGAAGCGTCGGGCAGGAAAATCTGTGTTAAGGCAAAAAAATTCAAAATTGAAAAAAAGTTTCCCAAATTTCTCAAAATTTGGGCTGAATTTCCACCATCAATCACTATGCTGAACCAAAGAAGCTTTGGCCAAAATTTGGAGCCTATCATGCCTTTTGCAACGCTTTAGTGCCCTCCTTAGCTTTGCCTTCAAAATTTTGATTCGCGCTTTGCAAACGTGATTTCGCTCCCAATAATGGTTCTTCATGTGCCATAACATAGTATTTTCCCTTTTTTCCTTCTCCAACAACTTCTCAAGATGAATATTGACCCTTTGAAGCCAAGTCTCTTTATCAGCCTCAATCTCTCGCCCAATGGATGTCATCTCGGTCTGGCTTCTTTGCGTAGCTTGCCGGTTCTCATGGATGTTTTGCAACTCCATGATTGTTTGCTGATCTTCCAAATGTTTGTTTCACTACTCCAGGTAATTTATGATCCATTGGGCTCTTTGCAACTTGACGGTCAATGTGTCTATCTCCGCCTTTTTCTCTTGAATAGTCTCTCTCAACTTTGACCTTGGAGAGATCAAATCCTCATCAATCAGTATGAAACCTGTGTCTTGGCCTCCTGAAGGCCCATCATCCTGCATAAGCCTCTTACCTTTGTCTTGTACCAGTACCTGTGCTGTTGATTATGGAAGTGAGAACCCTTCCACCCCAGGTGGAAATAATACTCGTCGAGCTGCTACGAATAATCCTCTAGTGCCTCTGTGATAAGTGACATATGTCGACATAGTAGTCTCTATCTCCTGACCTTCATGATGATATGAAGGTTCACCTGCATCATGAAAAACCTCTGGAGGAACCTGAGGAACTGTGAATAAATCATGGGAAATGAAATCTTCCCATGAAATACCCTGTAAGCTGAGATGATGCACAACCACTATCTTGATGAGTGCATAGTGATAAATATTGTTGTACTGCTGCTCGGGAGTTTTCCTCTGCACGAGAGTGGTCATTCTCTCAATTTTCTGGCACATGAAATAAGGGATGCTCATCATCCTCACCCTGGTGAAATGCATCGAAAACCTGATATGATAGGCATAGAGGCATGAAAACCGGCCCTCACAACTGAAATATCTGATAATTAGTTTCATCAGAGGCGTATAGGAATCCTTTAGGAACCAGAATGGGAACACTCTGTTGAGTTGTCTCACAAAGCCAGGCCTGATATATGGTTCATAATGCACTATGTCTACCTGTTCTCTTTTGTTCCACTATTCTCCCACATTTGGTATTCTGGTTGCTTGAGAGATTGTTTCTGGTGTCAAAGTGAATGTTACACCGGAAAAAGTTACCTAACCATCATGTAAATGCAATATAAACAAACGAGCCAACTCCTGATGATAAAGGATCCTAGCAATAATTTCACAAAAATGATAGCATGATTGCTCTTGAAAACATGCCATGGCAAGTGGGCAAGCCTGCAATTCAGCCAATGAGGTGGGCTCTTCTCTCACATGTCTAACACTTTTATGAGGCCTTCTCAGTGCATGTATTTTAGTGGTGGAATCACTATCTCGGTCATATGATGTATTAGTGTCTGTCTCCATGGTGTTCATGTTTGATGCAAGGTCTATATTGAATTAGATAGATGAAAATGAGATTTTTTGGTGCTTTTGTTTTAGTGCCAAATGTATATTAGTATGGGAGGGGCTATGGAGGAATAGGGAAGTGGGGATAATGGGGTTTAATCAAGTAATATTTTCCTTTTGAAAGATTCTGATTTGATAAATTTAGGGACAAGGGAAAACCACTTGATTTTTTGGGGGATAAACTTGGGATTTGGGGAAATTTTGCAAATGGGATAGAGATAATGGGAATGAGATGGGTATGAGTGGCTTTAGGGATGTAAGGGGATAGGGGATGGACTGTAGTGGTAAGATAAAAGTGAGGGGGTGGAAGAAACAAGGTGAGGAATGGAGTATTTGGCACAAAATTATTTTTAAAACACCAACTTCAAAACCCTAAGGGAGAAATTCTCAATAAGATAATAGGGTTTCAGTTTGGCATTTAAACTCTCATAATCAATCTCAAACAACACCAATCACGAGTTAAGGGCAATAGAAGATCACATGGACTTACTTGGAGCAAGAAGGACTGAGTCGATTTGGAGTTTTTTTAAGCAAGGGAAAAAAAATATGTTTCGGTTCAATGCGCTGCGCAGTCAACCCAGTGCACCGCGCCCTTCTAATGCGCTGCACTAGAAAAAATTAACACAGAGAAGAGAGGCCCTATGCACTGCGACCACTGCCCAATGCGTCGCGCTCTGCAACTTCTAAACAATCTACTCCCAAATCACTTGTTTCGCCCTCCACAATTTCGTTGCTCCTTGATGTTATCTCTTGGCACACAAATGGAGTTTTGAATATAGAAATATCTTATGTATACCAAAGATTTTAATTTTTCATTTGAAAAACCCACCTTGTAATGTTACAAATTTTGACACTTTTTAAAAGAACTCTATTTTGTTTCCTTTGGCCTTTTGGACTGAATGATGAGTTTCTTTTCTGTTTTGGAGGGATGGATGGCATGGAGTTTTGGCAAAGGTGACCAGGGCTGTAAATGGAGTATTATCACAACTGAAGAATTTGAAAATTGCATTGGATTTATTACAAAAGGATAAAATAGACAATTTTTCTTCAAAACAGAGTTTTGAGGAAAAATCATTTTTGAACATATGATAATGAAATTTTTGCAGTGAAAACTTATTTCGAACCTCCTTCATGTGCATGCTGACATTATTAGACATTATGATGACCGGATTAACGAAACCCTAGACCTAATGAGACTAAAACCCTAATATGAGTCTTTGCAGAATATAAGACCAAAAATGACTGTGAATGATTTTAATAAACAGAACTAGGCGAGCAGGTACAAGACATGAGGGATATGAGTGACAAGACCTTTCCGTCAGATGATCCATGCTCCTAATGGAATGCAACTGACTGAACTAAGTGAGACACCTAAAATGAAATGAAACAAGAGAAATTTTATATCTGATGGAGGGATGAAGATACCGACTCTAACATTGGCTCTAATGGGGATGGTAGCTCCTTGGAGGTGCCAAGAACTACAGATTTCTGGGAGAGTAGGCAGTGCCTTCATCCATTAGGCTATGGAATCCATAGCTTTGAAAAACCAACACAAGACTCTTGACTCAATTTTATTGACTGAAAATTGACTCAAACTGACTCAAATTTGAAACCAAAAATGACTGAAAGACGTGACTCGAAAAACTCAAACCAAAGCTGAAATCAATCTTTAGAGTTATAGCCTTCACCTTGGGCCCCAAACTAAAGAAAATATCACAGCACACACTTTCCATGAAAATGAAATAAACTGGTACGTAAAATGAGAATGTAAAACATCATAGAAAGTTTCAGAAATGATACCGCTTGAGCAGCCGACCATTGACCGGCCCTCCTGGACAATATTCCTCGTTCATCTCTTTCAGAAGAAAAGGATTCTGGCCTCGATATGTAGAAATTTTAAAGGGTCCTTTCAAGAGATTTTCGAACTTACCATGCCTACCTTTTTCCTCATTTCTTGCATCCCATTTCAACACCACTTCTTCCAATTGAAATTTGTCCGCTTTTTCTTTTCTATCATATATTTTCTTAATTCTCTTCTGCAGCTTGAAGGTGTTTTGGAAAACTTCTTCTCTAGTCTGCTACAAATGGATCATTTGATTTATTCTCCTTTGCATATGATCATCTTCACTGCCAGCTTCATGCAGAAGTTTGACCACTGGAACTGCGAGAGAGATAGCAAATATCGTGTCAACTCCATATACTAGCTCAAAGGGGGACATACCAATGGATTTCTTCTAACTCACTTGGTCTGCCCAAAGTGCATTGACCAACTTCTTATGCAAAATTTTCTTGTTTATTTCCAGCAACTTTTTAATAATGTTGACTAAAGATTTGTTCGAAGACTCGGCCAGTCCGTTGCCTTGAGGATGATAAGCGGTTGAGTGTCCCAAAGTGATGTGATACTTGTTACAAAACTCAACCATTCTTTTTTATTTGAAAGATGTTGCATTATCAGTAATTAACTTATTTGGGAAACCAAAGCGAGACAAAATATTATTCTCAAGAAACGAAATTATTACCACATCTGTGGCTTGCCTGGAGGGAATTGCTTCAATCCATTTCGTGAAATAATCTGTCACTGTGAGGATCCACTTATGCTGAGTTGAAGAAGCGGGATGGATTTCACCAATGCGATCCAAACCCCATTGCTGAAAAGGAGCACTTACTTCAATGGGCTTAAGCGGAAAAGGCTAAAATTTCTTCCTCCCTTCAAAAATATGACATTCATGACAACCTTTAATAGTCTTATACACATCATCAAAAAGAGTCAGCCAATAATATCCCACTCTCAAAATTTTTTTTGCCATTGTTTTCCAGAAAAGGTGACCTCTGCAATCTCCTTTATGAAAATCCTCCATCACCTGCTTTGCTTCTTCTTCCACCAAACACTTTAGCAAAACACCATCAGGATCTTTCCAATAGAGTGCATTGTTCAAAATACAAAACTTAGAAGTCTTCAATTTCAGAGTTCTACTTTTGTTTTTAGCCATTCCTGGCGGTGGTGACAAATTTTGAAGCACATATACAATATATGAATACCAAGGAGAATGAACAAAGATTTCTGATACCTGAATTAGCGAGCTTTCTTCGTTTTCCTTGGACATAGTAGCAATGAGATTAATGTCCAAGGCATGTAAATTTGACTCAGCCATTAGTTTAGCCAGCCCTTGTCCTTTAATAATCTTTGTAGGCGTTATCTCCACATCATACTCCAACAAGGTAGCAATCCATTTTCCTCGTCTCCCCTCCAGATCTGTTTGCACTAAAACATCCTTAACAACAGCATTAGGAACATAAGCAAGAATGTGAGAATGAAGAATATATACTAGAAAGTCTTTCAATACTTTCACTAAAGCAAGAGCTTTCTTTTCAATAATGTTATACTTTAAGGCTACATCTCTCATGGTTCAACTGAAAAAAGAAATTGGTTTTTCATGTTGATCTCTTTTCTGCATCAATATTGCTGCCATAGTATGTTCTGAAGCAAATAAAAACAAAATAAAATCCTGAGTATAATCCGAGCTGATCAAAACTGGAGCTGAAGAAAGAGCCAACTTCACTAAATTGAAAGACTTTACAGCCTCCTCAATCCACTTCAATATGCTATCTTTCTTAAGCATGTTTGTAATCTCCCTTAAATTTTCTGCAAGATTAGGCACAAAACGACGTAAGAAATTCATCTTACCATTAAATGATTGGATCTCCTTTTTGTTTCGGGGAAGATCAATTTGATGAATAGCTTCTACTCGAGATAGGTCAATGCAGATGCCATCTTTTGAGATAACATGAACAAGAAGCTTGCCCTCATCCATGGAAAACAAACTCTTCTTTGTATTGAGTGACACACCATACTTTCTACACCGCTAAAAAACAATCTTCAAATGGTAAAGGTGCTCTTCATCTAAATTTGAAAAGACTGTCAAATCATCAAGATACACAACTAAAAAAACATCCTTCTCATTTGAAAATTCCATATCCATTGCTCGCTGAAAGGTCGCACCAGCATTCTTCAAACCGAAAGGTATTTTAGCATAATGGAAAGTTCCCCTCATAGTGGTGAACGTTTTTTTGTCTCTATCATCCTCATGAACCAGAATTTGGTTATAACTAGAGTAACCATCGATTAGTGATATACGAGATGCTCCAACTACTCACTGAAGTATGTGATCCATTTTGGGCAATGGATAATTATCTTTCAAAGAAACCTTATTTATATTCCTAAAATCAATGCACAAACGAATCTCACCTGTCTTCCTGCGTACATGCACCAAATTAGAAATCCAATATGAAAATGTTATAGGAACAATGATACTAGCCTTGTACAATTGATTCACTTCCTTCTCAATTAAGGGCAGCAATTTAGGATTTATTCTTCTCAACTTCTTCCTAAAGGGTTTTTGATTTGGCTTGATCGGAATGGTTTGCTGAATTATGTTTGTATCATATGTCTTCAAATCTAAATAGTCCCAAGAAAATACATTAGGAAAAGATGAAAAAAAACTGATATACTTTTCTTTTACCTGTGGTGGCAATGCTTTGGACAATTTCACCATTTTTGTATTCTCAACTGATCCAATGTTCACATCTTCAACTCCCTTTTCGGTTGACCACAAGGTTGGTTTTCGAGCTACGTCATCTTGATCGAAAAGCTCCTCTAAAGGTATTAGACCTTTAGGAATGACATTTTCCTTCAGCAGCAATACTTCCATCTGATTTATTTTCACATCAGCCTCACCATCATCATGCTCCATGTCAATAGAAGTGTCTTGGAATTTGCCTTCATTTTGCAGAAATTCATCAATCTCTTCGTCATCTTGAAATACTTGCCAATACCTTTGATTTTCCAGGACAGTTGGATGATGCTTCACATGAATTTCAAATTTGTTACTTGATTTCATCAGAATTTTCAAATTACTTGCTGCCTTTTCAAGTGCATCTGCAATACCATTCTGAATACGAGGGACACAAGTCAAAGTATAATATGAAAACAATTTCAAGATATCAAGAACTGCATTTCGGTAAGCCCGCATTCAAGGATGCTTAGCTTGGTATTCACCTTTCACTTTCTTGATAACCAACTCAGATTCGCCACACACTGCAATCCTTTCAATTTTCTAAGAATTTTTAGACCAGCAATTAAAGCTTTGTATTCAGCCTCATTATTTGAACAATCAAAAGCCAATTTATAAGAACAGACCCTTACATTACTCGGTACCTTGTTTGGGGTGGAAAAAGGGCTACGCACCCAAATGCCAATTCCAGCACCATCACTTCCTACTGCACCATCAAAATCCATGGTCCATAAACCATCTTCATCTTCTTCCAAGTGCTGAAATTCTGTTTGCTCTGTTATTTCTGCTTGCTGTCCATCAACTTTTTGCTGCTGTCGGAAGGCTAATTGCTCAGCGGAACTTTCCATTTTTTGTCTCTCTTTCTTTAAGACCTCTTTGAAATTCTAGGTGATTTCTGGAATGTCTTATACTTCAACTAATTGGCTATTTACATCATTGAAACTATTTGAATACAAAACGAATGATTCTAAATCTGTATGTACATAATTGATTGGATGATTTACCGATTTCTCCTTGCTGGTGATCATATACTTCATCTTTTTCTCCTGATATAATTTCCTCATCTGACTGAACATAGGAATGGTAGCATAGAAGAAATCAAGTTGCAATGTCCCCTTTAGTTTCTCTCCCCAAGATCTGGAAAGAAGCATGCCAAATCTAGGAGGAATATCCACCACAACCACATCCATCAAAACATTTTTAGTAGGAATTTGATCCAAGCTGACCACCAAATATTTGATAAGCCCAATGCATCTTACTCTACTGGAATCAAAATATTATAGATAATGATACTTTATAGTGATATCCAATCCAAATTTCTCCATGATTTCCCTCGGCATGAGCTTATGAGATGCTCCGGAATCAAACATAGCATTATGTAACACAAAATCATGCAATCTAAGGCTGATATAAAAAGGAGGCACATCACTGTCTAAAGACTCACCATCCAATGTTGGACCAAAAATCAACTCAGGTTGATCATCTTCCACATTCACCATATCAGAAAATGGATCTAAATTTAAAATTATTGACACCTGACCCTTATAGCTATTTTTCTTCATCAACTCAGTTAAAGGAATAGATACTTTTAACTTAGCAATTTCATTTTCTAAGTTAAAAACTGAAATTTTCTCTATCTCTTTAGCTGGAACATCCTTCTTTTCATTTTTCTCCTTTGATACAATTGGCTGATTGGATCTTTCATTTGTTGATGGGGATTTTCAAGTAGTGGGATCAGCAATCTCTTTTCCCTTCTTTTGCGCCACGGGTGAATCATTCTTTGATGCTGAAACTTCCTTCCTCTTTTGAATTGGATTAATAGGGACATCTCTGTTTCTGAGTGAATATTTTCGCTGCTGGGCGGTCAAGGCATTCATGTATCCCCTCTGATACTCATCCGACTCTTCTTCAAGAGCTGTCTCATTTTCCAAGATGAAATCCTCGTCTTTTTGTACAACTGAATTTGCTGCATACTCCTCATCTTCAGTGATAAAAGTTGGCATATCATCAGGTGTAAAGAAATTATTCTCTTCTCCTATTAAATTCTCTTCATCATCTGATTCCAGACCAAAAAAATTCTGCTGTAAGGGTGTCTTCACTTGCTGTTGGACTATCGGTTCTTGTGCTCACTGCTCTCTTTGATTGATTCTGAATTGTGGTTGCTGCTCGCCACGGAAGTGTTAATCTTTCAAACATTTTTTCCATCTTTCGAAGCACTTGATCTGACGTGGAAACCTCTTCCTTTATTACTATTTTCTTTTCATCTCTCATTCTAGCTCTCCTGGCATTCAAATTAGCTTCAACACTGACTGTAATTTTCTGCATATCTTCTAAAGTAGCCAAAATTCTTTCTCTCAATTGATAAGCCATATCAGGATCGAATCCATCTGGAAACATAATCAAAGCTGACCCCCTAGGTGGCCTTACATCATCAGGAATTGCATTGTAAATAGAATTGAATCTAATACAATAGTCTTGGATAGACTCACCAACATTTCGCTTGATATTATCATACCTGGAAAGGATCGAAAGAGGATCTTTTTGCACTTCCCATCGATCCAAGAATTGTCTCTGAAGATTAGCCAATGTAGCAATACTTCTGGGCGGCAAAGCTCTAAACCACTTTCTGACTTCTCCTCCAAAGGTTTGTACAAACAATCTCATAGTCACAATTTCCGCATCGATCTCATGAAGGTCAAAGAAATTTTCCATTCTATCCACATGTTGCTGAGCAGTGACACTTTGAGGAGTGCCATCAAACAATGGAATTTTACTTTGATAATCTGCGAGCATGTCATCTAAGTTTTGAGGCAACACGAGAGGTGAAAATCAGGCAGCCATTTCTCTAGGTGGATTTACAAACGGTCTTGGAGATATAGGAGGAGTTGGAGCAGTTGATGTATGAGGTGTATGTGGTGTGGATGGAGGAGAGACTACTGCAGATTATTGATCAGAAATATATGGTTACACGGGAATGGTAGGAATGAAAGGAGGCTCGTTATGAATTTGTGAACTAGATGTAACTGCGGATGACCCAAGAGTTGCAGATGCCGACTCTATAAACTCAGGAATATTTGTTGCAACAATGGAATTATGAATGTTGAAAATGTAACTGTTAATGGATCTATTAGCCTGTTCAATTTAAAGGTATTTGATAAACTCTGGATTTATGATAGTATAATTAATAGCATTTTCAGACTTTTTCTCAAACAACGACAACTCAAATTGTTCGTCAAACTTAAGATCTTCAAGGTACTCAAAAATAGTGGGACATGAATGAGATTTGAATGGAGGAATCACAGGAATTTCTCGACGAAGAATTCTCGAAATAATATTGGGATTTTCATACACAGGAGGTGGATCGGGATCTGGATTTTCTCTGGTATGTTGTCTGGAAGCCAATGTGTTGAATTATTTTCGAAAATAAATGGGTCAAAACCAACTTGTTCAGCCTATCAAATTCTAAACTCATCATCCAAAAGTCTAGAATGATCTGATGTACTCGGGAAATTTACAAGTCATATGTTATATTTACAAACTAGACTGGAGATTGACTAAAACAATGTTTATCTACTTTCGCTAATGCAAACCAAGCATGTTTCGAAGGCTACCTGGCATAACTTCAAGCTCCGTCTATAGCTTATAAAATGAATAACACTAACAAGAAAACCATTTTGTTCCCCAGTATGGTTGCCACTATTTTATTGCCTAAATGTACCTTAGGCTAAAGGAAGGTAGTGTCTAGGGTAACATCAAACCATGCTTAATCTGGTAGCTAGCCCTACCAGATTAGGAGAGGGCTTTCTCCGGGTCAATCTCAACAAAAATAATCATTGAGGCTTGAGATGACTTGAAATAAAAGCTAGTTTTAGGCTAGGTATATATATGAAAGAGTTTGATTTGATTTTGGGGGTATTTTGTTGGAATCAAAGGGAAAAGGTAAATTTTGGGTCCGAGAAATGATCAGTTTTGCAGAGGGCTAAATGGGGCAAGGAAGGAAATTGTTTTGATGCTTCGAAATTGAATGAAATGGATAGCTCAGACCGGGGAGGAGTTGAAGAGGGCAAGAGGCATTCAATAATCCTCTTCAGACCATTGAAAACATGGAAAATTAAACAAAACTCAAGGCAGAGAACTGCAAATCTAATGAATTCCACCTTTAATACTTGTTTTTTTAACTTAAGAAGAAATGAGAACGAAGATGATACACATGAAACTTCAGTAAACTTACAATCACAGAGAGAAATACACCATCAAAACATAGAGCGACATGGATCCAAAAGAGTGTTGCAAACCCTGGTCTATTCCTTTCCCAAAATGCAAAGATGAAATGTACAATGGAGCTCAAAGCAATCCCAAGTGTCCAACCCTGAAAATGACTGAGAAACTACAAGATATAGACAAGCATAACTCACCCCCATGCCTCTAGGGGTCGAGATCACTATTTTAGTAGTTGTTTCAACAACATATAAACTAAGAACTGGAAAATAGGCAATGGAACAACTTGCATCTATAAGATAGGAAACTGATTCATTCAGTTATAATTCACCTTTTGATGAATGAATCTACTTACATGAGTAAAAATGTGCCAAAATTACACCAAAGTCATTAAATTACATCAAGTTACATAAATATCTATACATATGAAGATCAAAAATTCAAACTGGCCAAAACTAGGCGAAAAACTGAGTTACTCAGTAAAAACTAGGCCAAATTTCCCAATGCGCCGTGCCTGAAATATCTATGCATTGCGCCACTTTGAGGCTGATTTATAGGGCCTTCCCAGATTCCAAATTGAGTGAAGGATATCTCTTTGGAAATATCTACCTATCTACTTTCCAACCCAAGTGGAATTTATGAATTTGGTGTCCATTTTCCTCTCCAAAAATCAAATCTCCCAACACTGCTTCCTGTGTGTCCAAAAAGTGGTAGAAAGGCCATTTTTAAGGTGTTTTTGACCCTTCAGGAAACCAAAAACTTGTCAAAATACTTAGGTAATGGGTAGGCATGCATAAATTTTAATGAAAAATCTAGAAATGTAAATTTTGATTTAGGAGGAGCTTCCAATTATAAGCGCGCGCCAAGTGGTGCGACGCGTCGGGCAGGAAGATCTGTGTTAAGGCCAAAAAATTCAAAATTGACAAAAAGTTTTTCAAATTTCTTGAAATTTGGGCTGAATGTCCACCATCAAGCACTATGTTGATAAAAAGAAGCTTCGGCCAAAATTTGGAGCCTATCATGGCTTTTGCGATGCTTTAGTGCCCTCCTTAGCTTTGCCTTCAAAATTTTGATTCGCACTTTGCAAACATGATTTCGCGCCCAATAATGGTTCTTCATGTGCCTCAACATAGTATTTTCCTTGTTTTCCTTCTCCAAAAGCTTCTCAAGATGAATATTGACCCTCTCAAGCCAAGTCTCTCTATCAGCCTCAATCTCTCGCTCAATGGATGTCATCTCGGTCTGGCTTCTTTGGGCAGCTTGCCGGTTCTCACAAATGTTTTGCAACTCCATGATTTTTTGCTGATCTTCCAACTATTTGTTTCCCCACTCCAGGTAATTTTTGATCCATTGGGCTCTTCGTAACTTGACGGTCAATGTGTCTATCTCCACCTTCTGCTCCTGAATAGTCTCTCTCAACTTTGAGCTTGGAGAGCTCAAATCCTCATTAATCAGTATGAAACATGTTTCTTGTTCTCCTGAAGGCCCCTCATCCTGCATAGGCCTCTTACCTCTGTCATGTACCTCTACCTATGTTTCTGATGACGGAAGCGAGACCCCTTCCACCCCAGGTGGATATAATACTCGTCGGGCTGCTGCGAATAATCCTCTAGTGCCTCTCTGATAAGTGACATATGTCGGCACATTAGTCTTTGTCTCCTAACCTTCATGATGATATGAAGGTTCACCTGCATCATAAAAAACCTCTGGAGGAACCTGAGGAAATATGAATAAATCATGGGAAATGAAATCTTCCCATGAAATACCCTGTAAGCCGAGCTGATGCACAACCACTATCTTGATGAGTGCATAGTGATAAATACTGTTGTACTGCTACTTGGGAGTTTTCCTCTGCATGAGAGTGGTCATTATCTTGATGTTATGGCACATGAAATAAGGGATGTTCATCATACTCACCCTGCGGAAATGCATCAATAATTTGATATGATAGGCATAGAGGCATGAAAACCGACCCTCACAACTGAAATATCTGATAATGAGTTTCATCAGAGGTGCATAGGAATCCTTTAGGAACCGGAATGGGAACACTATGCTAAGTTCTTTCACAAAGCTAGTCCTGATATATGGTTCATAATGCACGCTATCCAACTGTTGTCTTTTGTTCCACTGTTCTCCCACATTTGGTATTCTGGTTGCTTGAGAGATTGTTTCTGGTGTCAAAGTGAAAATTTCACCAGCAAGAGTTACCTGACCATCATGTAAATGCAATACAAACAAACGAACCAACTATTGATGATAATGGATCCTAGCAATCATTTCAAAAAACTGATAGCGTGACTACTCTCGAAAACATGCCATGGCAAGTGGGCAAGCCTGCAATTGATCCAATGAGGTGGGCTCTTCTCTCACATGTCTACCACTTTTATGAGGCCTTCTCGGTGCATGTAGCTCGGTGGTGGAATCATTATCTCGGTCATATGATGTATCAGTGTCTGTCTCCATGGTGTTCAAGTTTGATGCAAGGTCTATATTGAATTAGATAGATGAAAATGAGATTTTTTGGTGCTTTTTTTTAGTGCAAAATGTATGGTAGTATGGGTGGGAATGTGGAGGAATAGGGTAGTGGGGATAATGGGGTTTAATCAAGTAATATTTTCCTTTTGAAAGCTTCTGATTTGATAAATTTAGGGACAAGGGATAGCCACTTGATTTTTTTGGGGATAAACTTGGGATCTGGGGAAATTTTTCAAATGGGATAGGGATAATGGGAATGAGATGGGTATGAGTGGCTTTGGGGATGTAAAGGGATAGGGGATGGAATTTAGTGGTAAGATAACAGTGAGGGGATGGAAAAAGCAGGGTGAGGAATGGAGTATTTGGCAGAAATTTATTTTTAAAAGACCAACTTCAAAACCCTAAGGGAGAAATTCTCAATAAGATAATAGGGCTTGAGTTTGGAATTCAAAATCTCATAATCAATCTCAAACAACACCAAGCACAAGTTATGGGCAATAGAAGATCACATGGACTTACTTGGAGCAAGAAGGACCGCGTCGATTTGGAGTTTTTTGAAGCAAGGGAAAAAATTTATGTTTCAACTCAATGCGTCATGCAGTCAACCCAGTGCGCCACACCCTTCTGATGCACCGCATTGGAACAAATTGACACAGAGAAGAGTGGCCCTATGTGCTGCGACCACTGTCCAGTGCATCGCGCTCTGCAACTTCTAAACAATCTGCTCCCAAATCACTTGTTTCTCCCTCCATGATTTCTTTGCTCCTCAATGCTATCTCTTGGCACACAAATGGAGTTTTGAATTTGGAAATATCTTATGTATACCAAAGATTTTAATTTTTCATTTGAAAAACCCACTTTGTAATGTTACAAACTTTGACACTTTTTAAAAGAACTCTATTTTGTTTCCTTTGGCCTTTTGGACTGAATGATGAGTTTCTTGTCTGTTTTGCAAGGATGGATGGCATGGAGTTCTAGCAAAGGCAACGAGGGCTGCGAATGGAGCATTATTACAACTGAAGAATTTGAAAATTGCATTGGATTTATTACAAAAGGATAAAATAGACAATTTTTCTTCAAAATAGAGTTTTGAGGAAAAATCATTTTTGAACATATGATAATGAATTTTTTGTAGAGAAAACTTATTTCGAACCTCCCTCATGTGCCTGCTGACATTATTAGACATTCTGATGACCAGATTAATGAAACCATAGACCTAGTGAGACTAAAAACCTAATATGACTCTTTGCGGACTATAAGACCAAAAATGACTATGAATGATTTTAATAAACAAAAGTAGGCCAACAGGTACAAGACATGAGGGATATGAGTGACAAGACCTTTCTGTCAAATGATCCATGCTACTAATGGAATGCAGCTGACTGAACTAAGTGAGACACCTCAAATGAAATGCAACAAGAGAAATTTGATCTTTGACGGAGGGATGAAGATACTGACTCTAACATTGGCTCCAATGGGGATGGTAGCTCCTTGGAGGTGCCAAGAACTATAGATTTCTATGAGAGTAGGCAGTGCCTTCGTCCATTGGGCTATGGAATCCATAACTTCAACAAACCAACACAAGACACTTGACTCAATTTTATTGACTGAAAATTGACTCAAACTGACTCCAATTTGAAACCAAAAATGACTGAAACACGTGACTCGACAAACTCAAACCAAAGCTGAAATCAATCTTCAGAGTTATAGCCTTCATCTTGGGCCCCAAACTGAATAAAATATCATAGCACACACTTGACATGAAACTGAAATAAACTGGTATGTATAGTGAGAATGTAAAACAATAGAAAACATTTCAGAAATGATACCGCTTGAGCAGCCGACCATTGACCGGCCCTCCTGGACAACCTTCCCCGTTCATCTCTTTCAGAAGAAAAGAATTCTGACCTAAATATGCAGCAATTTTAAAGGGTCCTTTCCAGATATTTTCGACCTTACCATGCTTACCTTTTTCCTCATTTCTTGCATCCCATTTCAACACCACTTCTTCCAATTGAAATTTGTCCACTTTTTCTTTTCTGTCATATATTTTCTTAATTCTCTCATGAAAATTGAATGTGTTTTGGAAAAATATTCTCTAGTCTGCTACAAATGGATCATTTGATTTATTCTCCTTTTCATATGATCATCTTCACTGCCAGCTTCCTGCAGAAGTTTGACCACTAGAACTGCGAGAGGTAGGAAATACCGTGTCAACTCCTTATACTAGCTCGAAGTGGGACATACCAATGGATTTCTTCTGACTCACTTGGTCTGACCAAAGTGCATTGACCAACTTCTTATGCCATATTTTCTTGTTTATTTCCAGCAATTTTTTAATAATTTTGACTAAAGATTTGTTCGAAGACTCGGCCAGTCCATTGCCTTGTGGATGATAAGCAGTTGAGTGTCCCAAAGTGATGTGATACTTGATAAAAAGCTCAACCATTATTTTTGATTTGAAAGATGCTACATTATCAGTAATTAACTTATTTGGGCAACCAAAGCGAGAAAAAATATTATTCTCAAGAAACAAAAATATTATAGCATCTATGGCTTGCCTGGTGGGAATTTCTTCAATCCATTTCGTGAAATAATCTGTCGCTGTGAGGATCCACTTATGCTGAGCTGAAGAAGTGGGATGGATTTCACCAACGAAATCCAAACCCCATTGCTAAAAAGGAGTACTTACTTCAATGGGCTTAAGCGGAAAAGGCTGTAATTTCTTCCTCCCTTCAAAAATCTGACATTCATGATAGCCTTTAACAGTCTTATACACATCAGCAAAAAGAGTCGGCCAATAATATCCCGCTCTCAAAATTTTGTTTGTCGTCATTAGGGAACCCTGACCAATCACAAGAATGTATTTGAAATCTAGGGTTTGTGACTAAATGTACTCTATTGGAGGATGTTTCCACTTCCATACCTAATTTGCAGGATTTCGGTATTAAGGTATTTACTAGGATTTGTAAAAGGTTAGCCTTATTTATAGTGGGGAAATCCATAATTTTCCTACTTACGATCCTTCTCAGACCTAAGCTACACTTTATAGTCTTGTATGCACTCTGCAGCCTTGGACTCAGCTCCTCAATACTTCCGAATTACTCTCTAATGGTAGTGATTTCCACTATAATTTGGTCATGGCAGTTTGTATTTCCTTATCTGATTAAGTTTTATCATCGGGATCTTCATACTTCTGCTCTGTGCTCAGCCTTCTCATATTTCCATTTTCCTAAAATTTAACAAGTATTTTATGGATCACAATATATAGTTTGACACTTGATCAAGAAATAATACTTGTGTGTGGTTTCAGTAGTAGCACAAATATCTATATATTTCTGAGTTCAGTGATCCATATTTTTGGATCTCAAATATGGAGATTGGATCATTGTAATAGCTCTCTGTCACCTATTACTCGTCCAACACTTCTTATATAACGTCAATATCAAAGCTTGATCCAATGAAACATCATTAAACATCACACCCATATTTGCATTGACCCAAAATCACACCCATATTTACATATCCAATTCTAGCAACTCACCATCATAGGATCCATGTAAACGAGCGATTATGAATACACATTATTCTATGAACACTTTTCACATGTGAAAGGTTAAATGTAGCAAAAACAAGGCAAATTTCATGTGTGACTACCACCTGCATGCACTCCACAACCTCGTATTCCCACCCTTTATTGCCCCTGATTCCCATTAAAATTTCTCTTTCATTTTGTAATATTCCAAAATTTTCATGCAACAAATTGGAATATTGATTTTTTCTGATTTCACTTAGGAGAATAAAAAATGGGTAAGGAGGCCCATGCATAATAAAAATCTGAATAAAACCCCTCATAATGTAAAAAGGGAGTAACATAATAGCTGGATTTCACACCCTCATGTGTGAACAGGGAATTTTACATGTGGAAAAAGTCAAATTTGACCAAGTCAACAACATTAATATTTGAGGAGTGGATTCTAAATGAAATCAATGCTCAATGTGAATAAGGCTAAATTTGAGCTATTTTCATAAGAACACTTAAGTGTGAAAGAGGCTAGATCAATTGGCCAAGTCAACTAGGACCAAATCAATAGTGTTGTCTAGATGCAATGAACCTCCTAGATGCACAATGTAGTCTTAGTTGGAGGCTACACATGTGAATGGAGCTAAATCATTGAGATGGTTTAGGGTTTGGAAAGATCTCTATCTTATAAAAGGAAGAGGGGGAAATAAAGAGAAGGTTGTTAATGATAAGATATTTTCTGAAGATATTTTCTATTTAGACATTTCCTATTCTCTTGCTGTTTAGCTGAGAATAGTGTTTTTTAGCACTCGGTGTTCTCGAGCGGGAATCCCACCTTTTCCATTGAGAAGCTCTTGGAGGAGTCTTGTTGATATTGTCCAATATCAGGCATTTTTCTGAGATACATCTTCCAACTACAACGCAGATCCTATTGAGGGTTTTATTTTCCTTGTAAGTTGCAAAAAGTGGAGGCTATATCTGCTCATATCTAGGCCAATCTAATGCCTCTTCTCAGTGAGAAAGTCTTCTATCTCATTGGCAAGAGTATATTGGATCTTTGGAGCTGCATTTTTAGATCTTGGCATTAGGCCAAACTAGTGCTACAACCTACAACACAGCTTCTGTCTCATAACTATGTTATTTGCAGGTATGTAGTTGCAGGGAGTTTTGGCATGCTTTTGGACGAGAGATCTCTAGTGTTGGGTTTCTGCCCTTCACTGTGGTGATCCATGGATTAGAAATATAATCCATGTATTGTTTAGATCTGATCCTCTTGTTATTGTATTTAATTCATAAATTCTGAATATTACTGTAGATCTACAACTTTAGATCTCAGATCTACTCTTTGTATCTCCTGTTTTTCTCAAAACCCCAAGGGGAATTTGTAGAGGAACTCATCTAGTGTATAGATCTAATATCGATCAAATATTTTGTACACATATATGTTCTAGATCTGAAATGTAATATAAAACTTCTACAACTTTTAATATAATGGTGTCAAGCCTTGTTGCAGCCTAATACATTGTTGCAGCACCTCATTCTTGAGGGTTTCTTCATCAAAGTCATCTATTTTCCTCTTGTACGTTGTATGGGCCATATTATAAATATTTTTTGCTGATGTATAAGTGATTAATGAGCCTCCATATTGGTCTCTTGCATAAATTTGGCTGAACTACGGTATTTTCTGGGCAGTGTTGATTTGTATTGTTGCAGTCCCTTCCTTGGGAATTTTTCAAGCCATACTAGGTGTGGAAGGTCTACTTACCTCACCTAGTATGATTTTTTTTTCTCTCTGTTGGCAATATGATGCAATGAGTTGTCCTTGATGGCAACCTACTTGATGGAAACTAACTTGCTGAGTTGTCCTTGGATAGCAACCTATGTATTACAGATGTAACAATGATGTATCTATAGTTCAGTTCAGATGTGACAGAGAAAAGAATTCCAGTAAATGCTGGAGAAATGATAAATATAATATGTCACAATGTATACGTGAGTTTCTAAAGTCCATGTCGCGTATGCACACAGATAAGTACGTCCCAAGTCGCGTATGCTCTTTTGCACTCCAAAATTATAATACCAAGGGGAATTAACATGGTTTTGGCACACAGTATTGAGCGTTTTATGGTTTATTTGATTCCGTCCAAGAATACCATCGGAAGTTGTGTGGTGTTGACTCATGGTATTGGTAAACGCTAAAATTATATAAGGAGAGGAGGATCATAGTGCAATGAGTGCAGGTGTAAGGGTTGTTGATAAATAAATTCCTCTAAGGAATACCTGTATGGTTGAACTCTGTTCTTAATTGATAGATCTGAATCTATGATGCACCTATGGATATGATGAAGGTTCAATATCTCTAGATCTAGAAATTATGAATCTCTAGGATGATCTGCAAAAGAAATGATGAAGACCTGGCACAAGTCTGATGAAGAAATTGAAGAAATTTGGGTAAGTTTATAGATCTGGTCTGTTCTGTAAAATTTATATTTTATAGATCTATACGCTAGCTTGTCTCAGTAAAAACACGTATATAACGTGGGTTCGCTTCATTAAAAGAAAGTATGGAAGTTAGGGTTTCTAAAGCTTATTTACATATATTACTTCTTTGATTTCTGTTTTCTATCTGTTGTCGGTCAATGAAGTCTACTTGAAGTTCTGGGTTGATTGAATATGGAGTATGCTGCTGATTTGATAATGAACAAATCTAATCAATGAGTGAGAAAACATGGTTAAATCTAACTGACTGTCTAAAGGTTATGCATTGCTGAGAAGGTGCCTGATTGAAAGCCTCATATCTAAATTTGAGATTGATCACATTCTGAAAATCAGTATTCTCAGAAGTATATGCAGGTTGATACGAAGAAAAACGTGTATACATGCAGCTTCGATGAATAGAAGTGGCGCATGCATTTCATGTTATGAAAAACAATATGCACAGAGGCATACGCAGGTTGGTGAGCAGGAAACCGTGTATACAAGCGGCTTCAGTGAATAAAATTAGTGTATCTATTTGAATTAATGAATGTTCAGGTTTGAGTTTGTATCTGCATATCTATTCTGAAGTCTGGGTTATTTCTGATATTCAGGTTACAGTGATCTCACTGTTCTGTTTGAATTATTGGGAAAAATATGTTTGTTGATGTTAAGTGAAGGGTTTTGTTGAAGCTGTTTGATCCAGTACGAAAATTAATGAAATGTGTTCTGCAGTGGGTTTGAAGGTTGAAGCCTTCATTATGGCAGTAGAAGCATTCAGCTAGTAGAAGCTGGTGTTGAAATCAAGGGGTTGAAGTTCCATTCCAGGAGAGGTTGGTAAACGAGATCAGGGGGTTGGAGCTCCCTTCCAGTTGTAGCTGGAAAACGAGAGAAGGTTGCAGCCTTCTACAGGTAGAAGCCTGTGTACTGGTATAAGTCTGCATCAGTACAATGTTGTAAAATGTTTTCTATATAATAAAGATTGAAGTTAGAGATGACAGCAACGGTGGTTTTCTCCCGATTTGGGTTTCCACCTTAAATGTTGGTGTTCATGTGTGTGATTATTTATATTGTTTTTTACGGCTCATAAATTATGATTATCTTGCTTTATTAATAACTGATAAATCTGTTTAAAATACCGATTCTCTAAATATGAAAGATAAATCAATATACGCTCGTTTCCTTCTATATTTCCGCGTGCATACGCTAGTTCAGTTCATAAAAACCGTGTATGGAAATCTACACAAAGAAAAGGTAAAACGTTTTCAGTCAGCTCTAAATACTAATTCATCCCCCCTCTCATTATTTTTCCCAATAATTGGTATCAGAGCAGGTCCTTCTAAAAAATCTTAGCCGCTAGAAGGAAGATCAAACAAGATGAGCAATTAAGATAGAATAGCATCTATCAGGCCTCCGCTCTTCAACGGAAAAAATTTAATCTTCTGTAAAACAATGATGAGATCCTATCTTCAGTCTCTGGGAGTAGATGTATGGGCTATTGTTGAAGGAGGATATCAACATCCAGCCGCAACACCAACAGATCCGACGGAAAGAAAGAATTATGAAACAAATGAAAACACGGTCAATGCTCTATTGGGAAGTCTAACTAAATCAAAATTTGTCAAAGTCATGCAGCTAGATACAACAAAGGAAATATGGGACAAAATCATTCTAAGTTATGAAGGTGATGCAAAGGTAAAAAGTGCTAAACTCCAAACTCTCAGAATTCAATATGAGAATCTAAAAATGCATAATGAGGAAAGCATTTCTCATTTATTTTTACGTCTTGATGTATTGTAAATCGTATGAGAAATTTGGGAGAAACAATAACTGAATCTACTTTGGTTGAGAAATTTTTAAGATCACTAACGGCAAAATTTCAGTCAAAAGTTTCTGCTCTTGAAGAGAAGCAGGATCTTCAAAATCTTACTGTGGTGCAACTTCATGGCATACTAGCTGCATGTGAAATGAGAAGAGGAGGACCATATAAAGTCAAAGAAGCCATCTTTCGAGCTTCTACAAAAGGAAAATAAGTACAAGAGACAGAAGGATCGGGGTACATCTTAGAATAAGATGAGGTAAATTTTGTAAAGAAACTCCAACTTGGCACAGGACGGTTTAGAGGTAAGCTTCCTTTCAAATGTTTTACTTATGGAAGAGTAGGTCAGTATGCTGCTAAGTTTCCTCATAAAGAAACACATGAAAAAGGGAAGGAAATATCAAGAAGAAATAAGAATCAGTTTAGAACTAGAAAAAGTTACTATACTCATGAAGACAGTGATGGGTTATCTGACAGTGAGGAAGAATGTTAACAAGATCTTAGACTTCTCATGGCATTTGAAAAATAATCCAGAGAAGAAAAAGATACTTTTATGGATGCTTTAGAGGATAATGATTTTCTTGATGAATTCAATCAACTCAAAAAATTCTTAGAGGAAAGTAAAATAGGCATAGAAGAAAGTAAAATATCCATAGAAACTCTGAAAAATCAGCTTGAAGAAAAGGAGAAACAGAATAAGAAATTAGAATGTGAAATAGTAAGTCTAAGAAAAGAAATTGAGAAAGTGAAGACTTTGAATCTTAGATTTTCTAAAGGATCTGAAACCTTAGATGAGATTATCAAGGTACAACGGTCTCCTCTTATAAAGACAGGTCTTGGATATATCGGATAATCTTCTCAGGCTTCAGCACCAAATTATTTAAAAGCGGTTACAGCTAGTATACAACATTATGCCACTCAGCAAGGGAATAAAGAATATTTACAGGTAAAGCATGGCCATCTCAATTCAAAGAACACTAACAGGAATACCTTTCAAAGAAACACCAATCAACAAGTAAATTCAAATAGAAGATTTCATGATCACAGAAATTTCTTCTTCAATGGACAATGTTTCTTGTGTCACAATTTTGGTCATAAAGTTGTTCAATGTGTTGCATATAAAACCATCATGACAAGAGAAGCAAGAAAGAAAAGGATTGATATTGGAACAAAGAAGAATACCTATAACAAATTTTCTCCTCTTCAAAATGAAGTTGAATGTGCTTATTGCAATAACTTTGGCCATGAAGAATCTGAATGCAGGAGCAAAGTCCAGCCAAAAGAGCAGTTTCCTTCAAGCTCAAAAGTGTGGAAAAAGAAGGAATTACAGGTTGAAAATTGTGGCATAGCTTTATTTGCAGAAGGTGAAGAAAATCAATGGTACATTGATATTGGATGCTCAAAACATATGACAGGTGACAAAAACAAACTTCTTACATATAGTGCTCTAGAAAAGGAAAAGAATGTTACATTTGGAAATGATACTACTGCTATCATTAAGGGAAAAGGGTCTGTTTTTCTAAAAGAAAAGGTGAAAGCTAATAATGTCATTTATGTGGATGGATTAAGGCATAACCTGTTAAGTGTAAGTCAAATGTGTGTTCAAGGAACTGAAGTTGTCTTTAGTTCAAAAGAATGTGTGGTACATGGTATTGATACAGGTAAACCAATTGTAAAAGAAAAAAGAACTCCAAGAAACCTGTATGTATTGAAGAACTGCAAAGAACAATGTTACTTGAGTAAATCTTCAGAAAACTGGCTATGGCATAGAAGGTTGGGGCGTCTGAGATTATCTCAAACCAACAAATCAAGCAGACTTAAAGTTGTTTGTGATCTTCCCAATATTACTCTACCTGAAAGTATCATATGCAAATCTTGCCAATTCGGTAAGAAAACCAAAGTGCAATTTAATGCCAAGGAAGGATCATGAAGTAAGCCTTTTCAACTCATTCATACTGACATATGTGGACCTGTGAGGAAAAATTCACCACGTGGTGAACAATACTATATCTTATTTATTGATGATTTCTCTAGAATGTGTTGGATTGGGTTGATTAAACACAAATATGAAGCATTTGAGAAATTTCAGATCTTCAAAGATCTGGTTGAAAATGAATTAGATCTAAAAATCAACTGTCTTAGATCTGATCAAGGAGGAGAATATACAGTAGATGAATTCCTTGAATTTTGTGAACAACATGGGATAAAAAGAAAGTTTTCTGTAGTTGGCACTCCACAACAAAATGGTGTCGCAGAAAGAATGAATAGAATAGTTCAAGAAATGGCTAGAGCTATGCTTGATGATTCCGGAACACCTGACACATTTTGGGGAGAAGCAGCATATACAGCAGTAAATATTCTTAACAAGGAACATGTTCATGTAAATAGTGATAAAACTCCATATGAACTCTGGTATGGTAATCCTCCCACTATGAAGAATTTTAGAGTGTTTGGAAGAAAATGCTTTATCAAAAAAAATGATGAAAAACTTGGCAAGTTTGAACCCAGAACATATGAAGGAATACTTCTTGGTTACTCCTCTAGGAGTAGAGCATATAAATTTTACAATAAAAGACTTCGAAATATTGTTGAATGTATTGATGTTGTTATTCATGAGTCTCCTATAGCTCCAAAAGAAGAAAAACAAACAACAGATGAAGATGAAGATGACACATATCCTTCTACATCAAATAGAAATGATATAGGAAGTGAACCCAATGAAGAACCTGGAGATGATTTATCTGAAAAAGATCCATCCAGATATGTTCAAAAGAATCACCCAGAATCTCAAATTTTGGGAGAAAAGGAATCAGGTGTACAAACAAGAAGGACTCTTGTGGGATCTTCTAGCAATCTAGCATTTCTATCCACTATTGAACCACATAATGTCAATCAAGCCAGCAAAGATGAATGTTGGATTCAAGCCATGAATGAAGATCTTGATCAAATTGAAAAGAATCACACTTGGGAATTAATACCAAGACCTCATGACAAAAATGTCATTGGAACTAAATGGATATTCAAAAACAAGTTAAATGAGAATGGGGATGTTATAAGAAATAAAGCTAGAATTTTTTGCAAGGGGTATGCTCAACAAGAAGGTATAGACTTTGAAGAAACTTTTTCTCCTATAGCTAGACTTGAAGGCATAAGAATGTTTCTTGCTTTTTAAAGCTTCGAACAAATCAAAGTTTATCAAATGGATGTTAAATCTGATTTTTTCAATGGTGATCTAGAAGTGGAAGTTTATATAGAACAAATAGAAGGATTCATTTTGGGAAATGATGAAAAACTTGTTTGTAGACTTAAAAAGGCTCTATATGGTCTCAAACAAGCTCCAAGGGCATGCTATTATCGTCTTGACAAATATCTTCATCAACAAGGATTTTCAAAAGGGTCTGCTGATAGAAACTTATACGCAAAAACTGAAAATGATAAACTATTGATTATGGTTTTATATGTTGATGATATCATTTTTGGAAGTAATGAAGAATATATGAGTTAGAAATTTTCTTTTGTCATGCAGAAAGAATTTGAAATGTCTTTACTTGGGGAACTAACATTCTTTCTTGGCTTGCAAATGCAACAAGCAACAGATGGCATATTCTTATCAAAAGAAAAATATCTTAAGAAAATTCTGAAGAAGTATGGCATGGAAGAGTGCAAACCTATAAGTACACCAATGATAACTGGATGTAATCTTAGTTCTCATGATGATTCTCCCTTGGTGAATCAACCAGAATACAGATCTATGATAGGAAGTCTACTTTATGTCACTGGGACTAGACCAGACATTATGCATGCAGTTGGGATTGTTGGACGATTCCAAGCTAATCCAAAAGAGTCTCACCTTCAGGTTGTCAAAAGAATATTCAAATATCTACAAGGAACTCAAGACTTTGGACTATGGTATCCAAAGAATGCTGATCTCAATCTTCATGCTTACACTGATGCAGATTGGATGGAAATGTTGATGATCAAAAAAGCACTAGTGGTGGTGCATTCTATATGGGGCCTCTGTTAGTATCTTGGTTTAGCAAGAAGAAAATCTCTATTTCCTTATCTACAGAAGAAGCAAAATATGTGGCTGCCACATCATGTTGCACTCAAATTCTTTAGATGATGCAAACCTTACAAGACATTCAAATCAAATGTTCACCTCCTATCTCCATTATGTGTGATAATACAAGTGCCATTAGTATCTCAAAGATTCCTATTATGCATTCCAAGACCAAGCACATTCCCATTAAGTATCACTTCTTACGTGAAAAAGTGCTTGAACAAAAGGTGAATTTGGAGTATGTTCCCTCCAAAGAACAAGTTGCTGATATATTTACCAAACCTTTACCCAGGGAAGCATTCGAATATCTCAGACAAAAGCTAGGAGTTGTCTTTGCCTCTCAGAAGATCAGATATGCTTAAATTCAGAAGAATAATTGGATACATGGATTTCCTGAAGGATAGTCGCGTATATAGACGAGTTTATACATAGAAAACCGCATATGGGTGTTTGTTGACAAATTTTTTTTTTGGGTTAGCATTCTTCGACACAACTGTGGTGTTGTTGGGTATCTCTGGTGATGTTCCAGCTCTCATACTTTTGTTTCTTCTGATGAAGATTCCTTGATGATTTTCCGTTCAGGATGCACAGGCTAAGGGGGAGCATTGGTCATGTGAAAAAGATGAATTGTTGGCATTCTATTTATTTGTTGTAGTCTAATCTCATGCTTGAGAATATTTTATCTTGATCATATAAGTCATTTCTGTAATTTGATGAAAAAGATCATGTTGAGACCTTTGATGTAAAATTGTAATATTTAGTCATGTAAGGACTTGTTCAAATGTGTAAACCCACTTGGTTGGGTACTTGAGTCACATATGTAAATCCACTTGGTTGGATCATTGATGTAAGTATGAGTCCTTGGTGATAGGAAAGGTCATAGAGTCATGTACTTCATTGAAAAAATTATGTTTGAAGATGCTGCATGATCTCAAGGGGAGCATGGCCTTATTGGTACAAAGGATCTTGATCTACCCTTTGCCCTTGATGTAAAAGGGGGAGAATGTTGTTGTTGAATGTATTTCTAGTCATGATTTCCATCAAGTCCAAAGGGGGAGATTGTTGGCAATATGATGTAATGATTTGTCCTTGATGGCAACCTACTTGATGAAGTTGTCCTTGATGGAAACTGACTTGCTGAGTTGTCCTTGGATAGCAACCTATGTATTACAGATGTAATAATGTTGTATCTATAGTTCAGTTCAGATGTGATAGAGAAAAGAATTCCAGTAAATTCCAGAGAAATGATTAATATAATATGTCACAATGTATACGCGAGTTTTTAAAGGCCAAGTCGCGTATGCACGTGGATAAGTATGTCCCAAGTCGCATATGCTCTTTTGCACTCCAAAATTATAATACCAAGGGGCATTACCATGGTTTTGGCACACAATATTGAGCATTGTATGGTATATTTGATTCCGTCCAAGAATACCATTGGAAGTTGTGTGGTTTTGGCTCATGGTATTGGTAAAGGCTAAAACTATATAAGGAGAAGAGGATCATAGTGAAATGAGTGCAGGTGTAAGGGTTGTTGATAAATAAATTCCTCTAAGGAATATTTGCATGGTTGAACTCTCTTCTTAATTGATAGATCTGAATCTATGACGCACCTATGGATATGATGAAGGTTCAAGATATCTAGATCTAGAAATGATGAATATCTAGGATGATCTTAAAAAGAAATGATGAAGACCTAGCATGAGTCTGATGAAGAAATTGAAGAAATCTGGGTAATTTTATAGATCTAGTCTATTCTGCAAAATTTATCTTTTACAGATCTATATGCTAGTTTGTCTCGGCAAAAGCGTATATACACAGGTTCGCTTCATTAAAAGCACGTATGGAAGTTAGGGTTTCTGAAGCTTATTTACAAATATTACTTCTGTGATTTATGTTTTCTCTCTGTTGTTGGTCAATGAAGTGTACATGAAGTTCTAGGTTGATTGAATATGGAGTATGCTACTGATTTGATAATGAACAAATCTAATCAATGAATGAGAAAACATTGTTAAATCTGACTGACTGTCTAAAGGTTCTGCATTGCTGAGAAGGTGTCTCACTGAAATCCTCAGATCTAAATCTAAGATTGATCACATTCTGAAAATCAGTATTCTCAGAAGTACACACAGGTTGATACGAAGAAAACCATGTATACACATAGCTTCGGTGAATAGAAGTGGCATATGCATTTCATGTTATGAAAAACAATATGCACAGAGGCATACGCAGGTTGGTGAGAAGGAAAGCATGTATACACGCGGCTTCAGTGAATAAAAGTAGCATATGATATTTGAATTAATGAATGTTCAGGGTTGAGTTTGTATTTGCATATCTATTCTGATGTCTGGGTTATTTCTGATATTCTGGTTACAATGGTCTCACTATTCTGTTTGAAGTATTGGGCAAAATATGTTTGTTGATGTTAAGTGAAGGGTTGTGTTGAAGCTGTTTGATCCAATATGAAAATTGATGAAATGTGGTCTGCAATGGGTCTGAAGGTTGAAGCCTTCAGTATGGCAGTAGAAGCATTCAGCCAGTAGAAGCTGGTGTTGAAATCAGGGGGTTGAAGCCCCCTTCCAGGAGAGGCTGGTAAACGAGATCAGGGGGTTGGAGCTCCCTTCTAGTTGTAGCTGGAAAACGAGAGAAGGTTGCAGCCTTCTGTAAGTAGAAGCCTGCGTACTGGTATAATTTTGCATCAGTACAATGTTGTAAAAGGTTTTCTATATAATAAATATTGAGGACAGAGATGACAACAGCGGTGGTTTTCTCCCGATTTGGGTTTCCACCTTAAATCTTGGTGTTCATGTGTGTGATGCTTTATACTGTTGTTTACTGCTCATAAATTTTGATTATCTATCCTTATTCATAACTGATAAATATGTTTAAAATACTGATTCTCTAAATCTAAAATATAAATTAGTATATTCTAGTTTCCTTCTATATTTCCACATGCATACGCTAGTTCAGTTCATTAAAACCGCGTATGGAAATCTTCTCAGAGAAAGAGTAAAAAGTTTTCAGTCAGCTCTAAATACTGATTCACCCCCCCTCTCATTATTTTTCCCAAAAATCTCCTCTTGGAATTAGATGCTAGATCTCTAGATCTAAGGGATCCATGAGCTGCAAACTCATTTCATTGCACATACTTTTGAAGAATGCATTATTTTAGCATGCATTGCTGAGTAGTCCCAATTGGGAATATTACAGTGGTATCAAAGCATAATATTGGCTCAGCCTGTGAGTTCCAGCCATTATGCTATCAAAATAATAAGAATACAAAGAAGAATATCAGAGATAAAGATCATGAAAATAATGAGCTTGCTCTCATCACTTTTCAGATCCATGAAGAACCTCTCCAAGAAGGTTAATCAGATTAAGAAGAAGAGTTTGAGTGAAACTCCTACAGGGTTTCAAGAAGAGGAATAGCCATGCACTTCATATTCTCAAAGAGGATAATAAAAAAACATGAAGAACACTTGGATCATCATATTCTAAGTGAGTACCTTATTGAGTACAAATCTCAACCAAGAGCCTTCAAGGAGACTCTAGCTTTCCCAGAGTTCATTCAGCGGGAGGAAGAGAGTAGTCCTTGCAACAAAAGGAGAATCAAGGGCAATAGGTTTCTATTTGCCACTTTTTATGGGACATATTCAGCAAGGGCTTGGGCAAGGATACTTGATCCATTCTTCCTACTACATTTAGTGGTAGAGAAAGAAGCAGTGGAGATTGCAACGCTTCACTTGAAGGGTGAAGCAAGTAATTGGTGGTTCAGCCATGTGAGACATACAAGAGTATATTATTTTGTAGATTTCACTCAGAGGGTGATGTAGAGGTTTGATGAAGAGAGATAAGAGGAGGATAAGCCCTAACCACCACTTAAGGAAGTATATACCAGCGCTGTCACAGTCATGGGGGACCAGCCTTCATATTCAACAGTTGGGGAAGCTAACACAATGGAGGAAGAAACTCTTGCAGTCCTACAAGATGCTTCCAAATTTCACCAAGGTATGCTTAAGTATCTATATCTTATCATTTCAAAAAATATTATGGAGGGATCTGCATCATTGCAAGCTACTGATATAGAGAAACATAACTGCATTGTATTGTACAAGAGCAGTAGTGAAGAGAAGAGGACCCATTCCTTATGGGAGAAATAAAATGACAGCTTCATTCATGAAGCAATAGAGGAAGAAGTGATAGATGGTAGACATCTTGAGATGAGAAATACTTTCTCCTTTCTAGATGACACTTTCTCGATGAGCATCTCACATCTCAAAGAGAAACTTCTACCTGCAGCAAAATTAGAACCTTATTGGTTTTGGAGGGCCATTCATGGGAAGAAGGTATCATGAAGAGATATAATTGGAGGTGCACTTAAACATATCATGGAGTGCAAGTTCTATCAAAAGTATGAGGGGAATTTTCCTTCATCACTCTTGGATCTTTATGGATTCAAGATGATCATTGAGGAGAGATATTTTCTAGAATATCTCCAAGGATTTTCATTTCAACATCCCATGAAATGCAAGAAGAGGAAATTGATTTGGCAGGATTGTAGCCCTCATTGGAGGAGTACCAAGGTGAAGAATGGTAGTAGACATCCACATTTGGATGAGTGGATGTGGATGGAGAGAAATAAGCTGGAAGGCTACTTTCAAATATATTACACCGAGCAACAAGAGGCTTGGCTGCATTGGCTGCTCTTGAAAGAGTTTGGCCATCATGCAACATGTCCTTTTTCTAAGGGTATGTGGGAGGAAAGAACTTGGCAGGATACTTATATCATTGAGTAGCAAGGAGTGTGGATAAATTATGATTATATGATCATTATGTCTTCACCACATGATTTGTATGATGGATGTAGGAGGAAGCAGCAAAACCTTTTGTTTCTTTGGATTTTCTTGGGAGAGCAAGGAAAAATTTTCTCTCACACTTTGCATGACGTTGCAAGAGTAAGAGATGGCACTATCATGGTGAAAAGGGGCTACTCTTTAGCCTTGGATGATCCAGGAGTACTTCCACTTTGGAAGAAGCTTCTTGTATGTAGAAACATTATGGGAGATGTCTTTGACAAGGAGCATGTCAAATAATGGAGCTATGAGTTGGCATGAGCCTATTTGCATAGGCCAACAGTGATATCACTTGGAAGTTTGTGCTTACTGATGGAGTGCTCCTAGGATCACTTAAATATTGATGCACTTGATGGAAAAGGAGGATGTGAGAAAGATGTAGTAATGGACAGATACATATATTGTTGTGATTTTTTCTTCTTGGTTTGGATTTCCAAGCATAAGGGGAAGGAGCTTCATGCAACACATGATTCATTTCTCTTCATGGGAGTATGCCTAACCCCTATGTTGGAATTATTCATGGATTCATGTACCATCTTAATTCTAGTACATGGTGAGAACTTTAATTATCTAACACAATATTTTCATACTCTTACCATTTCTATGTAGTGCATTTATCTACAAGAGGGCAAGCTTTTCATTTTGCTCCATGGTCAACATTGGGCCAAATTGTATGATGGAGACAACCATATTTTATATGGCCTTGGGAAAGTGTTTTCTTTCATGTATTTTCAATTTATGTGTCTGGCCATTTGCTATTTATTAGTATATGTCATGACATACATAATTATCCATGTATCAAAAAACAACTTTCCATACTATTTTCTTAAGCAGCAGTTAGGAACATTGCACTGTAACTACATGGGAAACTATTGGTACTTTCCTGCACCACATGAAACCTTCAGTATTTCCCTCATTTTGATGTTGTTCATGATTTCAATTTCTAATATTGCACTTATTTCTATTGAGAGCATGATTGGGAGAGAGACACATGGGTTAGATGTGTCCTTTTGGGAAGAGGATTCCCACATTTTCTGCATTGCATGTTATAATGGGAGCATGAGAGAAGATATGGCCACCACAGCCAAAAAATTGTTTCTTTATGAGTTGGGCCACGATTTTGATGAGATTCCATATGGTGATGATTTCCTACCCATCACATATGGAATGATTTGTGCCAGCTTGACTCACAAAATTGGAGAGGAGATCTTTGGAGATCTAGTATTCATCTTTCCACTTGAGGGAAATTGTATTGCAGCCCAAGATTAGCATATTCTCTACACTTATCATAAGTGGAGAGGAATACATCAGGGGGTAGGCTAATTTTTCTACCATGTTCAGATTTTCAGCCCACCTACTTTGCAGGAGCTCAAGGTGGAGGAACATTTCCAGGAGTTGTCATGTTGGGAGGTGACTCATTTTGTATGGATGATTGCTTGGGGATGGAGGATCCACATGGGAAGGATGTTTCCCAATACATTTCAGACTCCATGCATTGAGGGGACCTCTAGACAACACCTTATTGCCTCCTTGAGTACTTTACCTTTTCATGATGATATCTATTTGGCTAGCTTGCATTCTTGGGAGGGGTAATATGGAGATTCATTGATGAGACAACATCTCATTCCTTGGAGGAGTTCATCATATGTGGGTGCTACAATAGGAGGAGGGGAGACTCTTCAGTTCTATCCTTATAGTTGCTTGAGGACAAGCAACATTCGGGAGGGGAGGACTGTAATATTCAAAAAATTTCATGCAACAAGTTGGAATATTGATTTTTGCTGATTTCACTTAGAAGATAATAAATGGGTAAGGAGGCCATGCATAATAAAAATCTGAATAAAACCCCTCATAATGTAAAAAAGGAGTAACATAATAGCTGGATTTCACACCCTCCTGTGTGAACAGGGACTTTTGCATGTGGACAAAGTCAATTTTGACCAAGTCAACAACATTAATATTTGAGTAGTGGATTCTAAATAAAATCAATACTCAATGTGAACAAGGCTAAATCTGAGCTATTTTCATAAGCACACTTAAGTGTGAAAGAGGCTGGATCAACTGACTAAGTAAACCAAGACCAAATCAACAACGTTTTCCAGATGTAATGAACCTCCTAGATGCACAACGCAGTCTTAGTTGGAGGCTACACATGTGAATGGAGCTAAATCATTGAGATGGTTTAGGGTTTGGTAGGATCTCTATCTTATAAAAGGAAGAGGAGGACATAAAGAGAATATTGTTCATGAAATGATGTTTTCTAAATATATTGTCTATTTAGAAATTTCTTATTCTCTTGATGTTTAGCTAAGAATAGTGTTGTTTAGCACTAGGTGTTCCTGAGCGGGAATCCCACCTCTCCCATTGAGAAGCTCTTGGAGGAGTCTTGCTGATCTTTTCCACTATTAGGAATTTGGCCAAGCTACATCTTCCAATTACAATGCATATCCTGTTGAGGGTTTGGTTTTCCTTGTAAGCTGTAGCAAGTGGAGGCTATATTTGCTCAGATCTAGGCCAATCTAGTGCCTCTTCTTAGTGAGAAAATATTCTATCTCATTGGAAAGAGTGTATTGGATCTTTGAAGCTGAATTTTCATATCTTAGAATCAAGACAAACCAGTGCTAGAGCATACAGCACAGTTTAAATCCCATAACTACATTATTTGCAAGTATACAGTTGCTGGGGGTTTTGACATGCTTTTGGAGGAGAGATATCTAGTGTTGGGGTTCTACCCTTCACTATGGTGATCCATGGATTATAAACCTAATGCATGTATTTATAAGATATGATCTTCTTGTTATTGTATTTACTTCAGAAATTCTGAATATTACTACAGACCTACAACTTTAGATCTCAGATCTACTCTTTGTTTCTCCTATTTTTCTCAAAACCCCAAGGGGAATTTGTAGAGGAACTCATCTAGTGTACAGATCTGATATGGATCTAATATTTTGTACATAGATCTGTTCTATATCTTAAATGTAATATAAATCTGCTATAACTCTTAATATAATGTTTTCAAGCCTCCTTGTAGTGTAATAAATTGTTGCCACACCTCATTCTTGAGGGTTTCTTCATCAAAGTCTTATATTTTCCTTTTTTACATTTTATGGGCCATATTATAAATTTTTTTTGTTGATGTATAAGTGATTAATGATCATCCATATTGGTCTACTACATAAATTGGGCTGAACTGCGTTATTTTTTGGGCAGTGTTGTTTTGTATTGCTACAGTCCCTTCCTTGGGCATTTTTCACGCTATACTAGGTGTGAGAGGTCTATTTACCTCACTTATTTTGATTTTTTTTTTCTCTCCTCTTGGATTTAGATGATATATCTCCAGATCTAAGGGATCCATGAGCTAAAAACTTATTTCATTGCACATATTTATGAAGAATGCATTATTTTAGGATGCATTGCTGAGTAATCCCAATTGGGAATATTACACATTTTTTGTATTTTGATTACAAATTGGCCAAATGGGAGATACATAGAAACAAAAACTAGTTCGAATTTTCCTTTCCTCGAATGTGAATTTGTCTTTGTAGGAATGACATTTATGTGCCATTTTTTTAGAGCTGCAAGATCAAATAATATATCATTTCTTTCAAAAGTGATGGCCTTTACGTGTGTCATAGAGTACAAATATTATATAACTGTAAGATGAAATATTGTGTTTTGAACGTACACATTTTACTATTTGTGAAAATATTGGAGTTATGTATATATACTAGAAATATGAAGTATGATTACACATTATTAGTAGGAGGGGCCAAGAGCTCTCCTTGTTGGTTAGGACGTGGTAGCTAACACTTGATGAGTGTGGAATAGTGAACATCTAATTGATCACATAATTGAATATCGCTGAGTGCTACTCTTATGTATGCAGTAATCTATTCCTGCCCAAAAAAACTCGGAGATCATTACCAACCAGCTAACAGGAGATTCTACAAAATTTACAGGCTCCCTCTATTACAACCATGGCATGATTGTATATTTAGTTTTGTCTACAGAATAATCGAATGTTGCATACAAGCACATCAATCTTGTTGCATGGAAGGCTTTTCCTTTCTTCCAACAACACAGAATGCCACTAATGTTACTCTGATATTCGGCCCATCTTCCAACATTTTCTGTTGAAACCTTGAGATAATAATGTTGATCATTTGGACCTCCAATTCCAAAACTTTGGATTTCTCTAAACCATTTTCCAACCTTTTTTCTATTCTTCTAACTTAATATTGATATCTCTTTAGAAAACTTAAACTTGTGTTCTTGGCATAGGGTGATTGCACACTATCCAAACCCATATAAAGTTATGAATTTCCCCTCCAACTCCTTCACCAATTCTTCATCTCATGTTAGCACTTATAATATAAATGGTACTTGATTAAATGCTTCTTACCTTACCCAAATCCCTTGTCACATTTACAAGAAATTGTTCCAAATTGAAGAAGGCTGCATCCTTCCATTTCAAATGGTTCAATATTTCATATTACATACTTTTCCCAAATGATAGTTTGACTCAACCGATCTCAATATTCATCTGTGCTCCTTTTTTCTCACCTCACTAATGCACTATCCATCCATGTCCACTCTAGATGATTAAACTCATTCCAATGGGTGCATTTCTACATGCTTGCATGCTACTCTCATCCTTCATCTCATGTGGTACATATTAGCCTTCTCTCCATAATAGAATTGTTCAATCATTTTGTAATGTTGGCATTATGATTGGATATGTTGTCCTTGATGGAAATCCACTTGTAAAATACCAAGTATATGGTTTCAGGATAAGCTCAGAGGTGACAAAGTGATGGAATATATCATAATCAGAAGAGGACTAAAATACACATTTGAGGAACTTCACTTCAGTTCGTCAAGGCAAGGTCACGTATACACTCAGGTTATAAGTTACGTATGTGCTTGCACACTAATTTTATGATACAAGAGGTACTTACCATGGTATTAACCCATAGTATTGAGTGCATCAACAGTTATTTGATGTCATCCAAGAATACCATTGAAACTTGTGTGGGTTTGGCTCATGGTATTGACTAAGGCTCTAACTATAGAAGAATGTGAATATCATAGTGCTAAGAGTGTGCAGGTGTATTGGTATTGAATGAATACTTCACTATGAAGTATAATTGCATGGAATGGGATATAGTTTATTGATAGATCTGAAATAATAATGCACCCATGAATACAATGATGGATCAAGATCTCTAGACCTGAAATGAATATGTATTTGCAAGATCTGTTTGTGAGATTTTTAGATCTATGGTCTAGCACATGTTTTTTGAATTGAAGGGTATGATCTGAATAAGTCTGTAGTATTGAGGTGTTACACAGTATTAAATTAATTAACGATCTATACGTAGGTTTGAATCAAGGAATGTGTGTATACATGCATATTCAGTTATGAAAAGGCATGGTTATATTTAGTAAAATAATGAGATCTATAAGATAGTTGGTTTCAGGAGAACTGCATATAGTCATGGATTTGTCTTATGGAAGGCACGTATGCAAGCTAGGGTTTTACTGAAGAATGCTGAAGGAAATTTTTGATCAGTTTTATTGTGCTTCTATTGTTTGTCAATGATATCTTCATATAGCTCTGGGTTGTTTGATTATTGATTATGTTGCTAGTTGATTGATAATTCAGTAAATGATTTGTTACGGTTATATGTTTCAGTTTGATGTATGGTTTTGGGCTTAAATGAGTGGAGTGGGTCCAATCTGAAAATATGATGAAAATAGGATTACAATTGTGTTGAATTGAAGTTGTTCGATCCAATGTGAAAATTTATGAAACGTGGTCCATGGTGGTGTTGAGGTTTGGAGCCTTAAGAGAGGGGGTGGTAGCTCCTTTTCATTGGTTTATGATAAACGAGATCAAGGGTTTGTAGCTCCCTTCTAGTAGTGGCTGGTAAACGAGAGTAGGGGGGAAAATATGCCTTCCATTGGTGGCACAGAAAAGAGATCAGGGGGTTAGAGCTCTCTTCCAATAGAAGCTCGAGAATGAGAGAAGGTTGAAACCTTCTATAGGTCGGTGCCTACATGTTTGTATGAGCCTACAATAGTACAATATTACAAGCAGTTTCATTTATAATAAATATTCAAGACATAGATGACAACAACAGTAGTTTTTTCTCGACTTGGGTTTCCACCCTAAATCTCGGTGTTCATGTGTCTTGCCTATGTGTGATTATTTATTCTATTCTTAATTCACATGTTTACTTCTAAATAAAATATTGATGAATAAATGATGTGCTGGGCTAAGTAATTTTTTTGAAGATATATCTAAATAATAAGTTCACTGGGAATATGAAAGTTTCGTTAAATAAATCCCCATGCATATGCTAGTTGGGTTAATTAAAGTCGCTTATAGAAATAAATAAAGAAAAGAACAGATTTATGAGTTTTATAAATACTGATTCAGCACCCCCCCTCTCAATATCATTCCCAACAATTGGAATTAGACGAGGTCCTTCTGAAGAAGATTTATTTCTTGAAGGAGATCCGTTACAATGGGAAGGAAGAAAAATAAGAAGAAATCTCAAAAGACATGTGCAACAGGAAATGAAGAAGATAAAACAAGTACTGATTTCTATTCTTTTGATCCACTTTATTTTTCATGCAATGTTGAAGATAGTGAAATTGAAAGTAATGTTATGGATCTGGAAAGAGAAATTTCTAATCTCAAAAATTAAGTTGAAGATCAGGACATTATATTTAATGAATGATAATGTATATACAAATATGTGATTACTATATTGAATAAAAAGTTGCAAGAAACAAATTCAATTGAGCAGTTTAACAAAGAACATATAAACCAGTGTCAAAAGTTGCAGGATGAAGTAACCAATCACAGTGAAGGTCTTGATGCATAAATCATCTCTCTCAAAGAAAATCTAGAAAAATAAAATAAGAAGAATGAATAGCTTCTACAAACATTTTAAGAACAATAAAATGGGTTGAAATAAGATATTTTAAAATTGAACGAGCAAGTATAAGAAGGAAAAAGGGTGGAAGAAAGTATAAAGAAGCAGTGCCAAATATTGGAGGTTGAGGTAGACATTTTAAAAGGTAAATTAAAAGAAAAGGATAAGCACTTGAGGTTTCAAGAGAGTAATAAGATTTTGGATAATATTCTTAGTAGCCAAAGGTCTCCTTCTATTAATTATGGTCTTGGTTGTGACGAAAATATTAAAGGAGAATATAGTTCAAAAGATATTGCTAAAGAGGACATCTATGTAAAACATCAAGTGCTTAAAGAAACAAAAGGTTGACAATCATGAATTCTCAAAGGAAATTCTTCTCTCCTAACTATAGAAGTGTCAATTGATTTTCTCCTTTGATCAATAATGTTGAATGCTTTGTATGTAATAATTATGGACATGTTGTAGCCAATTGCAGAAGCAGATCATTTTAGTATCAGAAAAATAGACACTACACAGAAAGACCATCAGCTCCAAGGTAGCCAGGTTTCTTTAAGGGGCATTTTTTTCATGCAAAAAATATTGTCATAAAGTTGTTTATTTCAATATAATAAAGATAAGACAAACATATTGTGATTCCTCTGCTCCCTTTTTTGGTCACACAAGATGTTATTCTTGTAAGAAGTTAGGGCATGTAGAAAAATAATGTAGGGACATATCAATAAATCATCAAAGACAATGTGCAAGACAAAAAAATCATATCATAAGAGAAAATAAAGTTGGATCCACAAAAATTCATGTTAAAAATCATAAAGAAAAAGAGATAAGATGTGGTGTTTCTCTCTGTGCAATTAAAAATAAGGATGAATGGTACATCGACAACGGATGTTCTCATCACATGACTAGTGATAAGAGTACGATGGCGTCTCTCAGGAAACATTAATATGATAAGGTTATTCTTTCAAATTATGCTCCAACAAAATTTTTGGGAAAAGGTAGAGCCATAATTAACAAAAATTGAAGGGAAGTTGATACCTTATTAGTTCAAGGACTGAAATAAAAAATATTAAGTGTAAGTAAAATGGAAGATAAAGGAAATGTGATTATGTTCACATCAAACAAATGGAATGTCCTAGATGAAGATACTCGAGAATTGGTAGCAATGGGATAGAGAAACACTGAAAAATTAGATGTATTTAAATATATTACCTCTCACAGTTATGAGGATGATTCACACTCAGGCCGAAAGAAGACTGTTCTAGTAATTCTGGTTGTTTTATATTTCTGAGAGTGCATATGACATGACAACAGACGATAGGTACAGGACATATAATTCCAAGGGGAGATGGAGCTGTGAATTTTTCAGTATTTCACTTTATATATGTGAGTCGCATAAACTAAAGGTGCGTATATACATTTACATAAATTTTTATCTGATAAGAAGAACAATGTCTGAGACTCAAGAACATATTATGATACAATACTGACAGTTACACTTTTCTTGGTTTGTTGTTGATGGTTATAGTATGCTAATATGTTATTAAGTTATGATTTTCTAATTGATGAAGATTATTTAATGAATGAGTTGCTATAGCATAGGTTTAGGGGAAGCATTAGACTTCCTGAGTATAATGCATTGTTGGAATTATGTGTATCATGGTTGCTGAATTATGTTCGGTGATATCTCTCTATTTAGGTCCTTTGGTATTGGTTATAAATGTCATATCTGTAATTTCATGTAAGGGTCATGTTGAGACCTATGATGTAAATATTGTCATATTAAGCCATGATTGGAATTTTTCAAATATGTAAACCCACTTGGTTGGGTGCTTGAGTAAAAAATATAAAACCCACTTGGTTGGGTGACTAATGTAAGTATGAGTCCCTGGTGATATGAAAGTTCATAGATTAATGTAATTAATTGAAAATATGTTTGAATATTCAACATGCGATCAGGGGGAGCATGGTCAGTATAGTGTAGATAAGATCTACAAACCTCCTCTCTCTACAAGGAAAGAGAAACCTTATTTCAACATTGCTTCGCCCTTTTCCCTTGATGTCAAAGGGGGAGAGTAACTTGGTTTTCGAATAATGATTATGTTGATGTATCTATCAAGTATCTATAGGTTGTGGTTATCAAACACCAACATGGTTTCCATCAAATCCATAGGGCAATATTGTTGGCATTATGATTACATGTGTTGTCCTTGATGGCAACCCACTTGTAAAAGACAAAGTATATGGTTTCTAGATAAGCTTAAAGGTGACAAAGTGATGGAACATATCATAATAAAAATATGAATAAAGTACATATTTGAGGATCTACACATGATTTCGTCAAGGAAAATTCACGTATACATGTTGTTTGTGCTCAACCTAGTCTCCTAAATTGAGTTCATTTAATTGTCAACCAGGGTTGGTGAACTGCTGAAGTGAAGTGCACTGTATGTGCCTAGGTGTTTGTCTCTTAATGCATTGTTTTTAGTTTTTTATGATGTTTTTGGTCTTTAATGATGATTTATGATGTTTTTGGTCTTTTTATGGTTTTTATGTTCACAAGGAAAATGACTAGAAAGCTAGTGGAAAGAAGCTACTAGTTAAAAACAGAGTGAAGCCTAATTGGTTGATGACAAATGACAAATGCAAATGAAAATACTGAAACAGAATAAAACCTAAACTATGACTAAGCAGAATACAAAGCTTGATAATGACTTTAAGGAAATGAATCAAAACATAAACTTAACTTGTCCAATTCTTTCGTCAAAGGTATTTTGGGAGAGCTTGAGAAATGGTCAGCTAAGTATACAAATTCTCCTAACTAAACAATTAAACAACCAGCTTATAATGATGAAACATTTTATCCATGATTAAAGATTTGTTGAAACATATTTGGAGGAAAACATTGATACCATCATAAGATCTCTACTCTAAGACTAGTTCCTAACTCTATTCTGCAACTTAGTTTAACATCACTAAACCTTACTCAAGAGTTATAGATTTCTTTTTAAAGTAGTATTTTGAGGAAAGGCTTTGTTTATGAAGTGGTAAAGAAGTTGCAAAAGTACTTCAGGCCTTGAAATGATATTGTCTTCTGTTCATATGGTTATGAATCAATTATAGATTTGGAACAAGAAGAGGTTTTGTAAATAATGAAGGTCGTTCTGTTAATTTTAACAACTGATGTAATCTAATATGCAGTGGATGACAACTAATTGTGGAATGTAAATACAATTAGCTAAGCTAAAACTGAACTAAAATGTCACTAGTCTACAAGAAACAGTGTTGAACTAACAAGCCATTATCAAACTTAAAACAAAATAACAGAGCATGAATTGAATGCAATTTGACTCCGGAGTACCCTAACTAAGTTATCATGCATTAATCTATGGGATTCTACAGCCTGTTTTGTCCATCATGAATGGTATTTTGGAAGAGCTTCTTAGAACAATCCTGGCTGTACAATTCAGTGCAAATGCAAATATAAAGACTGAAAGCAATTTAAAAACTAAGACATCACAGCTATCTCCTACCCATCATTATGGTATTTTGGAAGAGCGTTTTAAGAGTAAGATCAGCTATGTTGCTTAGTGCAAGAAAACAACTTAAACATTCAGTATCACAGTCATGCCTTAGACATCATAAGTATTTTTTGGAAGAGTTTGCTTAGTGTAAGTTCAACTGTGATAATGAACAAAAGAAATTACAAATAAATCCTACAACACTACAGCCATTTCCCATTCATTATCATGATATTTTGGAAGAGTTTCTTCTTTTGGAATATTTTCTTAGAACATGTATAGCTATAGTGGCTAATGAAATTAACTATGAACTCAAACTTCAAAAACGTGAAAACAACTAAGATACTTATCTAAATTACGAAATTAAAGCCATGCAGGAGGCATGGGCCCTCTACCACTAGACAGAATCTAACTCCAAATAAACTCAACGCGTTCAAAGAAATGTTTTCTTCTTCATTAAAGGAAAAATAACTTGAAACAGAGTAGTCTCGGTCTTCAGAAATATAGCAGTCAATACATGAAATCTAAGCAAAATCTAGAGCTGTCTCTCGGTTTCCCGAGTGCTTTTATAACCAATCTACATAATAGAACTTGCAAAAATACGAGGATCATTGTCTTTCCTTATCAAAATCGTACTAGGACTCTAAATATGGCAGCGTAAAAGGGAAAAGGACATCTGGACTAGGACATTCCTATTAGAAGTCTTCCTCCTTGAATGAGTTCCCACGTACCAAAACCACATCCAGAATTCGGTTCAGTCTTCATGGTGAGCAACGAACAATGAGGACATAATGTGGAATATACCCATGTGTGGCTTTTCCTGAGAGGACACTTGGAACATGCTTGAACGTGAAGACAACTGTAGAATTTCCAGTTAGCTACGGAATGTCTGCATTCTGCAGCTAGTTCCGGTCAAAATGCATTACAATGACAAAAATCACAAAACTTAGCAAGTTAGCCATGTTAATCATTCTAAAAGTAATTTTAACTAATTTCTACATTGAGTAATTGGAGTACGAGATAACAATGGACAAAGGAAAATGAGGTAAAGTAAGATGAAATAAAGCACAATCTTCGGGCTCAAGACATGCGTGTAAGAAGAAGAAAAGTAGTGTATGTTCTTGCGCACTATGTTTATGAGACCAAGTATCCTTACCATTGTATTAGCCAAAAATATTGAGCACGGCAACATTTATTTGATCCTGTACAAGAATACCATTGAAACATGTGGTTTTGTCTCATGGTTTTGGCTAAGTCTGTAACTATATAAGAAGGTGAATATCATAGTGCTAAGAGTGTGCATGTTTATGGGTATTGAATGAATACTTCACTGTGAAGTATAACTGCATGTAATGGGCTATATTTTATTAATAGATCTGAAATAATGACACACCCATGAATACAATGATGGATCAGGATCTCTAAACCTGAAATGACTATGTACTTTCATGATTTCTTTATGAGATGTATAAATCTGTGGCATGGCACATGTTTGCTAAAGTGAAGGTTTTGATCTAAATAAGCTTGTAGTAGTGATGTGTTGTGCAGTCCTAAATTAATTACATATATATCTACGGGTTCGACTCAAGGAAGGCAAGTATACACACGGGTTCAATTATGTAGAGGAACATATATATTGAGTAAAAAAGTAAGATATATACGTCAAGTGGTTTCAGGAGAAGCGCATACAGTCATGAATTTGTCTTAGGGAAGGCACATATGAAATATAAGTTTTTGGTGAAGAATGCTGAAGGAAATGTCTGATCAGTTTTACTGTGTTTCTGTTGTGATTTGTCAATGATGTCTTCATATGAATCTGTCTTGTTTGAGTATTGATTATGTTGCTAGCTGATTGTGATTAAAGATCAGCAATTGGTTGGTTGATTGATGATTTAGTGAATGATTTGGTACAATTATATGTTTATGTTCGATGTATGGTTTTGGGCTTAAATGATTGGAGTGGGCCTATTCTAAAAATTTGATGAAAATAGGCCTACAAGTTGTGTTTAATTAAATTCATTGGATGTTGTCTAAAAAATTATGAAATGTGGTCTGTGGTGGTGATGAGGATTGGAGCCTTCAGTGAGAGGGTCATATCTCCCTTCCAGTGGTCATTGATAAACAAGGTCATGGGGTTTTAGCTCCCTTCTAGTAGTTGTTGGTAAATGAGAGTAGGGGGTCGAAGCTCCCTTCTAGTGGTGGATGGTAAACGATATCAGGGGGTTGGAGCTCCCTCCTAGTAGTAGCTGGAGAACAAGAGAAGTTTGCAGCCATTTTTAGCTTATTTCTTACTTTTTGGTATGATTCTACGCTAGTACAATATTGTAAGAAGTTTTCTTTATAATAAATATTGAAGACAAATACAACAACATCAATGGTTTTCTCTCGACTTAGGTTTCCACCTTAAATCTTGGTGTTCATGTTTGTTTCTTATGGGTGATGATTTATTATGTTCTTACTCTACATGTTTATTACCTACTAAATTATTCATGAATACATGATGTACTGAGCTAAGTAATTTTTCTGAATATTTATCTGAATAATAAGTTTACTCGGCATACACAAGTTTCTTTAAAGAAATCCGCATGCATACGCTAGTTGGGTTAGTTAAATTGACGTATAGAAATCAGTAAAGTAAAGAAAATATTTGTGAGTTTTATAAATACTGATACACCCCCCCCCCCTCCCTCGTAATATATTTCCCAACATGTGCAAGCCTCTTGATGCTTCACATGCCAAAGAAAGGAAAAAAAATGCCTAAGGATTTTGTTTGTTATCATTCCATCATATGGTTACTACTCTCATTTACCTGATATTATTATTCCAAGTGTATTTAATATTAGTCTAAGTTTTTAAAGCCTAATCAAATTGTGTGTTGCATTAAGAAAGAATATGAAGATATACAAGGAGAGGGAGACTATTGTGTTTCGTCTCCCAATTTCTCTTCATCTTCTTATTTCCTTTATTTTATTTATTTATAATAATTATAGAAGTTTTACTTATCCAAAATATTAGGTGTCCACATTTTCCCCCATTAATCTGAATGGATGTTGGTGATTCCAACCATTGAATATTTAAAAATTTTCCCTTACAAGTGCTTTGGTGAAGATGTTTGAAATCTGCACATTTTTTAAACAATGTCATAGGTGGACTGTTTTGGCCTTATCATGATGTTGAGTTAGATGGTATTTTATATTAATGTATTTCTTTGATGTATTTGTATTTTTTGGAATTAATTAGTCTCTCTCGGTTTATAGAACCAGTGAGTGAATCAAACACAACACACACACACACACACACACACACACACACACATATATGCACCTTTCGAAATGTATTAAGGTACCTTGAAGTTCATTTCATTTATGGCTACAAAATATGAAACAACCACCCTTGTCATCTCAGTTTATCATTCACCACTTCAACAACAATAACTATTTTGTCAAGGTCCCATGTCAACACTCAACATCAATTCAATCATTATCAACAAAATGACATAAATTTTCTTTGTTTAGGGCACATAGGTTTCAAATCATCGTCTCATGAGTACCAATATTAGTTCTTACTAAGGAAAATGGTGGTAAAAATAAAATTAGGACTTATTTAATCGAAGGTATGAGAAATCATAATGAAAACAATGATAATCTTGTCGCTTATAATTTTGTTTGGATTCCCTACATCATACTCGGAGATCGCGACCCACTATCCCTTTGAACAAGAGGGGGAGAATGCATTCGAGGGGAGGGGGCCTTAGAATGGAGACGACGAGGTAATCAACTGGAAAATCTGAAATAGGAGGATCTGGAAAGAGATTTCGATAGGGATGTTTTATAAAATCAGAGCACATGGAGAAAGGGAGAAGGCCCGCGTCTAGAAGGTTTTACGATATGTTAGCACCTAATTTGTACCTTAGGCTGAAAGAAGGAAAATTAGGGTAACCTTTAAACCACGCTCAACGTTGTAGCTAGCCCTATAAGGTCAAGAGAGTGCTCTCTCTGAGAAAATATTCAATGAAGTATAACAAGAAAACTGATATTAGGCTACGTATAATGATAAGAAATATTTTAAATGAATTTTCTGGGTTGTGTGGAACATATAGGGCAGTCGCAATCTGGGGAATTAAACCATAAATATAGGGTATTTTGTGGGGCAAGGTAGGCAGGAATTTTAACAATTAATTTTAAATAAGGATGGAATTGAAAGACTGGTGAGGAGCTGAAAAGGGCATAGGAGATGGATCCTTTTCAAACAGAGGAAAACATAGGATGTTGAATGATTTCCCAAGGCAGGGCATTGATAATGGATTATACCTATCTAACTTGAAATCATTCAACCAGAATTTTTTATGAATGAATGGTAAACATAACATTTAACATATGAAAACAAAGAAAGAAACAGTGCTAAAATTCATACCACAGGGATCCCACAAATCAGAGCTGCATTTCTTATTAATTCCCTATCAAAAAATGTTACAATGGGAGCGCATAGCGTCCTTAGTGATTTCCAAGCTATTTCCACACGATTTCCCTTACTGACTTTAAAAATGACTGAAAATTACATTAAATAGAACAAAATTGATGCAAGAAAATCCACAGAAAAAGGGAGTTGTTTCACTGGAATCCGAACATAGGAAAAAGACCAACGATCTGCCCCTGAAAAAAAGGAACGAAAATACATTTGGCCACCTTTGAATATTTACAGTTACACTGAATAAATGAAAATAGGAAATATGAAGAACATATCCCTATTTTATCATTATCGTGGGAGTCTCTGTTTCATATTTAGCTCTCGACCCTTTGACTGTTATTCTTTGTCTTTATCTTTGAAGAAAAACTGACTTTAGAGAAATTCCTTTTGAAACCAACAGAAATGAAATTATGCCTTTTTAGTGAAGAAAAGACTCATTCTGAATGAGAAAAGGCGAAAGAAAAGTAGGTGGGCCCTCATGTGACCACAAATAGCAATCGTGATTGAAAGAAGGAAGGAGATGTTGTATTGGGATAGAGAGATTGAAATATGTGATGCGATGGAAAGGAAGTCCTTTCTAAAACAAATAAGAAATGAATTTCACGTTTTAAAAAGGAAAAAAGGATTTTTTATTGGAAAGAGCAGAGGGATTAAGGTGGGACCCAAAGGGAATCATAATTGCAATCAGGAATTGGGAGTGGTTTTAAGCTCTGGGAATAAAATTTTCGATTTCGATGATGCAATTGGCTGTGGGCTGTCCGATCGGATGGGTAGATCGACGATGGAATGTAAATTTGGGAGGGTCGATCAGAGGTAGGAAATCAGAACGACGATTTGGATGTCGCGATCAATTAGAGGGAAAGGGTGTGATTGGATCGGGGGTGTTATAGCCCAAATCCACCTTAGGCTGAAGGAAGGCAGGATTTAGGGTAACACCAAACCACGCTTAATCTGGTAGCTAGCCCTACTAGAACAGGAGAGGGCTCTCTCCGGGTCAATCTCAGGAAAAATGTATCAATAGGCCTTGAGATGACTGAAATGAGTGCTAATTTTAGGCTAGGTATATTAATCAAGGAGTTTGGAATGATTTTTAAGGGGTTTTTGTTGGAAAAATGGAAAGGCAATTTTGGGCTTGGGGATGAGGCCAAATTCTTCCAGAGTTCAAGTTGGGGCAGGGAAGGCAATGACTTTGATGTCTTAGATTCAATGAATGGATGGAAAATACTGCTGAGGAGCTGAAGATGGCAAGAGGTTGCAAGGATCCTCTTCAAACTGACGAAAACATATAAAACTAAACAAAATTTTAAGGCAGAGCACCAGCAAACTAATGAATTCTACCTTAGTTACTCATTTTTTTAATTCAGAAGAAAATATAAGGGAAATGGAATACATATAAACTTAATGAAACTTATAGATACATGGAGAAAAAAATCATCAAAAATCAGAGCCACAAGGATCCCAACAAGTGCTGCAAAACCCTGGTCTTTCCTTTGCCAAAAATGCAGAAGTGTATGTACAATGAAGTGACAAACTTTTCCCAAGTATCCAACCCTGAAAATGTCTCAGAAAATACATGATATAGACCATCGTAACCCCTTCCCATGCCTCTAGGGGTCGAGCTCATCATTCTAGGAGCTGTTTCAACCAATTCTAAACTAGGAACTGAAATCTAGGCAATCAAACAACTTGCCTCTATATGCAAGGAAACTGATCCATTCACTTAATTTTCACTTTTTAGTGAATGAATCGTCTAGAAAAAGTAAATATGAGCCAAAATTAAATCATAATCATCAAATTACATCAATATAGAACAATAGCTACATCAAAAATTAAAACTAGTCCAAAATGGGCGAATTTCTAAGATGAAGAGTCAAAACGAGGCCAAATTTCTCTATACGCCGCGCCCAAAAACTCAATGCGTAGCGCCACTTTGAGCTTGTTTTTGAGGAACTTCTTGAAGTCCAAATTGAGCTCATGATAGCTCGTTGGAAACCCCTGTCTGTCTAATATCCAACCAAAGTATAATTTTTTACTTTGGAGTTCATTTTCCCCTCCAAAACTTCAATCTCCCAAGACTGGTTCCTTCTGGTGCAAAAAGTGGCAGAAAGGCCATTTTTGGAGTGTTTTTGACCCTTAAGACCATCCAGAACTTGATGAAATTTCTCAGCCATTTCTGAACATGCATAATTTATCATAAAAAACTCAAAAATATCAATTTTTCCTCTATAATATCTCTCAAACGTAAGCGCACGCCAAGTGGCGCGACACATCGAGCGGAAACATTTGTTTTGTGACCAAAATTTCAAAAATGAAAAATTTTTCCCCAAACTGGCTGAAATTTGGAGTGAAGGTCCCCCATCAAGTTTCACGCTCATCCAAATAAGCTGTGGCCAAGATTTGAAGTGGATCAGGCCTTTTCCGCCTCCTTAGTGCCCTTCTCAGCCTCGCTTTCAAGATCTTCATTTTCGCTTTGCAAACATGTGTGCGGGCCCAATAGTGGTTCTTCATATGTATGAGCATGTATTTTTCCCTATTTTCCTTCACCAATAGTTTCTGAAGATGAATTTTGACTCTCGTAGGGCAAGACTCCGGCTCAAAAGGTGTCATGTCACCAGTTCTTTTTCGGGCCAATTCACGGTCTTCACGGATTTTCCACAACTCTATCAGTGTCTGCTGATCCTCCAATTGTTTATTCCACTACTCCAAGTAATTTATAACCCACTGAGCTCTCTGCAATTTCTCAGTCAATCTTTCGATCTCAGCTTTCTCCTCCTGGATGGTTTCTTTCAACTTTGACCTAGGAGAGATCAAATCAACATTGATCAATATAAAATCAGTATCTTCGCCTCCTGAGGGGCCCTCATCCTGAAAATGCTTCTTGCCTATGTCCTTTACCTGTGATGATTTAGAAGGCGAGACCCCTTCCACGCCATGTGGAGATAGTACTCACACTGCTGATGAAGGTAACGAGAGCCCTTCCACCCCGGGTGGAGATAGTACTCGTCGTGCTGCTGCAAATAAGGCTCTGGTACCTCTCCGATAGGTAACACACACTGGAACACTGATAGGCTCTATCTCAGGAACCTCCAACTGATGTGAAGCCTCACCCTCATCATGAACAATCTTTGGAGGAGGCTGAGGGGCTATAAAGAAGTCACGGGAAATGAACTCCTCTCATGCAATGCCTTGCAATCCAAGCTGATGTACCACAATCATCTTGATGAGTGCATAATGATAAATACTGTTATGTTGCTTCTCTGGAGTCTTATTTTGCACAAGAGAAGTCATCCGCTCTATGTTTCGGCACATGAAGTATGGAATGCTCATCATCCTCACTCTCGTGAAATGCATGAAAATTCTGATATGGTATGCATAAAGGCGTGAGAATCTACCCTTGCAACTGAAGTATTTAATGATGAGCTTCATTAATGGTGCATAGGTTTCCTTCAAGAATCCGAAAGGAAACACCCTGCTGAGCTGCCTCATATAACCAAGCCTGATGTAAGGTTCATAATATGATCTACCCAGCTGTTGTCTCTTATTCCACTCTTCACCTATGTTTGGTATCCTGGTTGCCTGAGAAATGGTTTCTGGTGTCAAGGTGAAGTTCACTCCAGCAAGGTTTACATGACCATCACGCAAATGTAGGACACATAAGCGAACCAATTCCTGATGATGCCGAATCTAAGCAATCATATCACAATACTAAAAACATGAATGTTGTTGAAAGCATCCATTGCAAGCGGGCAGGCCCGCAACTGAGTCAAGGAAGTGGGCTCTTCTCTGACATGCTTACCACTTTTATGAGGCCTTCTTGGTACATTTAGCTTTGTGGTTGAGTCACTATCTTGCTCATATGATGAATCTGTCTCTGACATGGTGCTTTGCAATGTGTATAACAAGTGTATGCTGATATATATGTGGTGAAAATAAGAGTTTGGTTTGTTTGAAAATGAGAAATAGGTGTTTTTGCTTCAATGCCAAATATACCAAAGGGAAATCAAGGGCTGCAGTGGGAAAAGTGGGGGTTTCTCAAGTGAATTTAATACAATAACAGTCACTTGACTGTTTGGGGAACTTTGGAATTTATGGGTTTTATAAGTGATATGGGAGAGGGAAAAATGGTAGGGTTTAGGATAGGGAAAATGTGAAGTAAGGATATGAGTAGTTTTGTAGAGGAATATGGAATAGGAGAGGGATATGATAACAGTGTGACAGTGATGGGGAATGGAGTTCGAACAAATTGGAATCGACAAGATGACTTTAAATTCCAAACATAAACCCTAAGGGAGCAGATTTTGATATGGATTTAGGGTTTAAAATTTGGCCTTCAAACTCTTATAACCTCCTCTCTAAACCACAACAAATACAGACTGAAATCAATGACAAAGGCACACTAACACTTACTTGGAGAAAAATATTCGAGTTGATTTAAAATTTGATGAAGTGGTGATGAATTTCAGTCTTGGAAGCTCTGTGCGCCGCGCACAAGCCTAGTGTGCCGCGCTACGTGGATGTGCTGCGCCAGTGGAAAAATGCACAGTGGAAGGAGGCCCAGTGCGTTGCGCAGCCTATGTGCACCGCGCGCACTCTAAACATAGTCTTGGCTTCAAAATTACAGTTTTGCCCTCTCACCACTAAACTTCAACATTCAATCGATCTCTTGGATGAAAATGGCTATTCAAACAATGAAAATACCTCAAATAGTGATGGATTTGATTTTTGTTTCTCAAAAACCCACTTTGTAATGTTTTGGATTGGCACTTTTTCACTTTAATACAAACTCTGTCTTTTTGTTTCCTCTTTGATTTTTGGCTGAATTGATGGCTTTCTTCGTTGATTTTTTGCAAGGATGGTGGCATTGGATTTCGGCAAAGGATGACCAGGGCTGCATCTGAGGATTTTCAGAACTTGAAAAACCTTAAAAATTACATATTTATTACAAACAATAAATTTGACGATTTCTTTTTCAAAACAGAGTTTTGAAGAAGAAACATCTTTGAGCATTATTGATGATGGAAATATTGAAATGAAAAATTATTTGGAACCTCCCTCTGGCTTGATGGAATCATTTGACATTCTGAAGACCAAACCCTAGACCTAATGACTGAAATGGCTCTTTTTGACCAAAAAGCCACCTATGACTGTAAATGACTGAAATCAACTTTGATGAATTTTGATAAATTTTGACCAACTAGTAGGTACAAACATGAGGGAAACGAGTGAAGAGACAAAGCCCTTCCGTCAAATAATGACATTCCCCTAACGGAATGCAGATGAATGAGCTGAATGAGACACCTAAGAATGAAATGCAATAAGAGAAACGATCTCTGACGGAGGGATGTAAAGACCGACTCTAACATTGGCTCCTATGGGGATGGTGGCTCCTTGGAGGTGCCAAGAACAACAGATCTCTGGGAGAGATAGACAGTGCCCTCGTCCATTGGGCTATGGAGTCCATTATTTTGACAAAGCAACTCAAGACTGTTGACTAAATTTATTTGATTGAAACTTTGACTCATACTGACTCAACTTTTAAAACTAAAATGACTGAAGCAAACCGAATAGACAGACTCAAACCAAAACTGAAATCCTTCTTTATAATTATAGCCTTCACTTTGGGCCCCAAACTGAAGAAAAGACCACAGTGCACACTTGCAATGAAATTGAAATGAGTTATATGTACAATGACAATGTGATTAGCAGAAAACATCTTAGAAATGGTACCGCTTGAGCAGCCGACCATTGACCGGCCCTCCTGGATAGTCTTCACCGTTCATCTCCTTCAAAAGAAAGGCGTTTTGACCTCGATATGCTGCAATCTTAAAGGGATCTTTCTAGAGATTTTCAAACTTACCGTGTTTACCTTTGTCCTCATTCCTAGCATCCCACTTCAGCACCACTTCCTCCAATTGTAATTTATCCGCCTTCACTTTCCTATCATAGATTTTCTTGATTCTCTTGTGCAACTTCAATGTATTCTAGAAAACCTCTTCTCTCGTTTGCTGCAAATGAATCATCTGATTTATCCTTCTCTGCATATGGATTTCTTCACTACCAGCTTCCTGAAGAAGCTTAACCACCGGAGTAGCAAGTCAGGTAGGAAACACTGTATCAACTCCATAAACAAAATCAAAGGGGGACATACCAATGGACTTCTTTTTACTCACCCGATCAGCCCATAGCGCATTGACCAGCTTCTTATGCCAACTCTTATTTTTTATGTCCAACAACTTTTTAATGATGTTGACTAAATATTTATTGGAAGATTCCGCCAAATCGTTGTCTTGTGGATGATAGGCGGTTGAATGCCACAAAATGATTTTATACTTGGCACAAAACTCAATCATCTTTCTTGATTTAAAAGCTTCTGCATTATCAATGATCAATTTATTCGGGCAACCAAAATGAGACAAAATGTTGTTCTCAAGGAAAGAAATGATTACCGAATCGGTAGCTTGTCAAGTGGGAACTTCTTCGATCCATTTCGTGAAGTAATCAGTCACTGTTAGGATCCATCTATGTTGTCCTGAAGAAGGAGGATGGATCTCCCCAATGAAATCTAAACCCCACTGCTGAAAAGGGGCACTTACCTCAATAGGTTTAAGCGGCAAAGGCTATAATTTCTATCTTCCTTTGAAAATCTGGAACTCATGGCAGCTTTTGACAGCCTTATATACGTCAGCAAACAATGTTGGCCAATAGTATCCTGCTCTCAAAATCTTATTGGCTATTTTTTTCCAAAAATGGTGACCCCCGCAGTCTCCTTTATGGAAATCCTCCATTACCTTCTTCGCTTCTTCCTCCACCAAAAAATTCAACAAAACACCACCCGGATCTTTCCAGTAAAGTGCAGAATTCAAAATACAAAATTTTGCAGCTTTCAGTTTTAGAGTTCTACCTTTTTTTCTAGTCATGCCGAGTGGTGGTGACAAATTTTGAAGAACATACATGATATTTAAATACCACGGAGAAGCAACAAAAAATTTCGATACCTGAAGTGGCGATTTCTCCTCATCCTCATCAGAAATAGCAGCAATCACATTTATGTCTAATGCATGAAAATCTAATTCATCCATAAGCTTCGCCAGCCCCTGTCCCTTGATAAGATTCGTGGGCCTTATCTCCACATCATACTCCACCAAAGCTACGATCCCCACGGAGTGGTGAACGCGGTTTTGTCTCGGTCATCCTCATGGACCAAAATTTGGTTATATCCAGAATAACCATCCAGTAGTGACATGTGAGATGCTCCAACTACTCACTGCAGTATATGATCCATTTTGGGCAATGGATAATTGTCCTTCAATGACACCTTGTTCAGATTTCGGAAATCAATGCACAATCGAATCTCACCTGTCTTTTTCCACACTGGCACTAAATTGGAAATCCAATCAGAAAATTTGATGGGAACAATGATTCCTACTTTTTACAACCTATTTACCTCCTTCTCAATCGATGGCAGCAACTTTGAGTTGATTCTTCTTAGCTTCTATCTGAAAGCCTTCTGATTAGGCTTGATTGGGATAGTGTGCTGAATTATATTGGTATCACACGTGTTTAAATCTGAGTAGTCCCAAGCGAAAGCATCAGCGAAAGAAGACAACAAAATCACATATTTTTCTCTTACCTCCGGCGACAATGATTTGGATAACTTCACCATATTGGGGTCTTCAGCTGTTCCAATATTTACATCTTCAACTCCTTTTTCAGTCGGCCGTAAGGTTGGTTTCTTGGCAACATCATCCTGATCGAAGAGCTCTTCTAAAGGTATCAAACCTTTAGGTATAACATTATCTTTCAGTTGCAACACTTCCATTTGATTGACTTTCACGTCAGCTTCACCATCATCATATTCTACATTAATTGAGGTATCTTTGAACTTACCTTTATTTTGTAGAAAATCATTAACCTCATCATCATCTTCGAAAACTTGCCAACATCTTTGATTATCCGGGACGGTAGGACGGTGCTTCACATGGATTTCGAACTTATTACTTGAATTCATTGGGATTTTCAAGTTACTTGCTGCCTTAGCAAGTGCATCTGTAATTACATTTTGAATGCGAGGAATACAAGTCAAAGTATAATATGAAAACTGCTTCAAAATATCTAGAACAACATTCTGGTAAGCCCGCATTTGGGGATGCTTTGTTTGATATTCACCCTTTACTTGCTTAATCACCAATTCAAAGTCACCATAGACTGCAATTCTCTTAGCATTCATCTTTCTAAGAATTTTTAGGCCAGCAATCAGAGCTTCGTACTCAGCCTCATTGTTCGAAAAATCAAATGCTAATTTGTAAGAACATACCCGTACATTGCTCAGTACCTTGTTTGGAGAGGAAAAAGGACCGCGTACCCAAATACCAATTCCAAAACCATCATTTCCCACTGCACCATCAAAATCCATGGTCCATAGACACTCTTCATCATCTTCTAAGTGTTGAAATTGTGCTGGCTCTGTTTTTTCTTCTTGATATCCACTATCTTTAGCTGATTGCTCAACTGTGCTTTCCGGTTTTTGCCTTTCTTTCTACAAAACTTCTCTGAAATTCTTGGTAATATCTGGAATATCTTCTGCTTGAACTAACTAACTATATACATCATTGAAAGTATCAGCAAACAAAACAAAAGACTCTAAATCTGTACGTACATAATTAATCGGATGATTGACCAGTTTCTCCTTGGTTGTAATCATATACTCCATTTTTTGTTCCCGGTACAACTTTCTCATTTTACCAAACAGGGGAATCATCACATAGGAGAAATATAATTGTAATGTCCCTTTAAATTTGGCTCCCCAAGATCTGGAAAGCAACATACCAAACCTGGGAGGAATGTCTGCCACAACTACGTCCATCAAAACATTCTTTGTGGGAATCTGATCCAAAGTAACAACCAGGTCTTTAATGAGCCCAATACATCTCACTCTGCTAGAATCAAATGAATAAAGATCATGGTACTTCCTTGTGATGTCTATACCCAACTTCTCCATGATTTATTTCGGCATAAGATTATGGGAAGCACCGGAATCGAACATGGCATTATGCAATACAAATTCATGCAATCGAAGACTGATATAAAAGGGAGGCACTTCGCTATCTGGAGACTCACCGTATAAAGCTGGTTCAAATATCAGTTCAGGTTCATCATCTTCAATATTCACCATATCAAACATGGGATCAAAATTCAAAATCTTGGAAACTTGACCTCTATAACTGATGTTCTTCATTAGTTCAGTTAAGGGAATGGATACCTTTAATTTAGAAATCTCATTCTCCAAACTAAAGGCTGAAGTCTTTTCGATCTCTTTGGCTGGAACATATTTATTTTCAACCTTCTCCCTCAATGTAATTGGCTGATTTGATTTTTCTTTTGATGATGACTTGGTGGCAGCGAGATCAACTATCTCTTTTGCTTTCTTTTGTGCAACAGGTGAATCGTTTTTAGGTTCTGAAAATTCCTTTCTCTTTTGGATTGGGTTGACCGACACATCTCTATTTCTAAGAGAATGTTGCTTCTTTTGGGCTGACAAGGAATTCATATAACCTCTCTGATACTCATCCGACTCTTCCTCAAGAGCTGCATCATTGGCCAAGACAAAATCCTCATCTCTTTGTACAACTGAAATTTCTGAATACTCCTCATCTTTAGTGATATAAATGGGTGAATCATCAGGAGTAAAGAAATGATTTTCCTCCCCTACTACATCATCTTCATCATCTGAATCCTGACCAACAAAATTCTGCTGAAGAGGTGTCTTTACCTATTGCTGGACTACTGGTTCTTATGCTCATTTCTCTCGTTGTTTGATCCTCAATTGGGGCTGCTGCTGACCACGGAAGTTGGGATTTCAAATCTGCAGTTAGGGCTTATCAAGTGTGATCTTTTCAATCATTCTTTCCACCTTGTGAAGTAGCTGATCTGATGTAGATGTAGAAGCTTTTTCCTTTATTACAACTTTCTTCTCTACTTTCAATCTAGCTCTCTTGTCATTCAAATTTTCCTCAACACTCACTGCAATTTTTTGCATATCTTCTAATGTGGGCGGATCTCTGTCTCGTAATGAATAGGCCATATCTACATCAAAACCATCTGGGAATTTTAAAAAATCTGACTTCTTAGATGGCCTCAAATCATCATGAATTGCATTATAAACCGCATTAAATCTGATAATATAGTCTTGGACGGACTCACCAGCATTGAGTTTTATCTTGGTATATTCAGAAGTGATTTGAAGTGGATCTTTATTCATTTCCCACCGATCTAGAAACTATCTCTGAAGCTCGTCTAATGTATTAATACTTCTGGGCTGCAAAGCTATAAACCACTTGCGTACCTCACCTCCAAAAGTTTGCACAAACAATCTCATGGTGACATTATCTTCATCAATTTTGTGGAGATCAAAGAAGTTTGTCATTCTATCAATATGCTGTTGAGTAGGCACACTTTGAGGAGTACCATAAAACAATGGGATTTTACTGTGATAATCAGCAGGCATGGGATCTAAGTTCTGGGGCAAGACAAGAGGTGTGAATCTAGCAGCCATTGCTCTTGGTGGATTTATGATCTGTCTTGGAGAAATGGGTGGAGTAGGAGAAGTAGATGTACGGAGTGTATGTGGTGGAGATGGAGGAGGACCTACTGCAGATTGCTGATCAGATATAGATCGTTTCATGGGAATAGTAGGAATGAAAGAAGGCTCAGCGTGAACTTGTGAATAAGAAGTAACTGCTAAAGGACCAATAGTTTCAGATGCGGATTTGATAAAATCAGGAATATTCGTTGCCACAATAGAGTTTTGAATGTTCAGTATGTAACTATCAATGGATCTATTAGCTTGTTCAATCTCAAGATACTTGATAAAATCGAGATTTATGACAGTAGAAACAGTAGAACTTTCAGACTTAATTTCAAACAACGACAACTCGAATTGATCATCAAACTCAATATCTTCAAGGAATTCAAATATAGTAGGGCATGAATGAGATTTCAACAAAGGTACCATGAGACTTTCTCGATGGAGGATTCTTGAAATCAGATTGGGATTCTCATACACTGGAGGCAGATCAAGATCAGGATTAGCTCTAGTATGTCTTCTGGAAGCCAGTGTGTTGATCTATTCAAAAATCAAAGGACAAAACCGATCTATTTCAGCCTATCAAATTCTAGACTCAATCACCCAAAATTCCAGAATGATCTGATATACTGGGGTAATTCACAAGTCAAATGTCACGTTCACAAGCTAAACCAGAGATTGACTGAAGCAACGCTTATCTACTTCCGCTAATGCAAAGAAAAAGCGTTTCGAAAGCTACCTGGCGTAACTTTAGCCTCCGTCTGTAACTTCCGAAAAAATTAACACCAACAAGCAAACCATTTTTTCCCCAGTATGGTCACCACTATGTTATAGACCAAATCCACCTTAGGCTGAAGGAAGGCGGGATTTAGGGTAACACCAAACCATGCTCAGTCTAGTAGCTAGCCCTACTAGAACAGGAGAGGGCTCTCTCTGGGTCAATCTTAGGAAAAATGTATCAATAGGCCTTGAGATGATTGAAATGAGTGCTAATTTTAGGCTAGGTATATTAATCAAGGAGTTTGGAATGATTTATAAGGGGTTTTTGTTGGAAAAAGGGAAAGGCAATTTTGGGCTTGGGGATGAGGCCAAATTCTTCCAGAGTTCAAGTTGGGGTAGGGAAGGCGATGACTTTGATGTCTTAGATTCAATTAATGGATGGAAAATACTGCTAAGGAGATGAAGAGGGCAAGAGGGTGCAAGGATTCTCTTCAAACTGAAGAAAACATATAAAACTAAACAAAATTTTAAGGCAGAGCACCAGCAAACTAATGAATTCTACCTTAGTTACTCATTTGTTTAATTCAGAAGCAAAGAGAAGGGAAATGGAATACATATAAAATTAATGAAACTTACAGATACATTGAGAAAAACATCATCAAAACTCAGAGCCACAAGGATCCCAACAAGTGTTGCAAAACCTTGGTCTTTCCTTTGCCAAAAATGCAGAAGTGTATGTACAATGAAGTGCCAAACTTTTCCCAAGTATCCAACCCTGAAAATGTCTCAGAAAATACATGATATAGACAATCCTAACCCCTTCCCATGCCTCTAGGGGTTAATCTCATCATTCTAGGAGCTTTTTCAACCAATTCTAAACTAGGAACTGAAATCTAGGCAATCAAACAACTTGCCTCTATATGCTAGGAAACTGATCGATTCACTTAATTTTCACTTTTTAGTGAATGAATCCTCTAGAAAAAGTAAATATGAGCAAAAATTACATCATAATCATCAAATTACATCAATATATATCAATAGTTACATCAAAAAGTAAAACTAGTCCAAATTGGCCGAATTTCTGAGCTGAAGAGTCAAAATGAGGCCAAATTTCTCTATGCGTCGCGCCCAAAAACTCAATGCATCATGCCACTTTGAGCCTATTTTTGAGGCACTTCCTGAAGTCAAAATTGAGCTCATGATAGCTCGTTGGAAAGCCCTATATGTCTTCTATCCAACCCAAGTGTAATTTTTCAATTTGTAGTTTGTTTCCCCCTCCAAAACTTCACTCTCCCAAGACTGGTTCCTGGTGGTGTAAAAAGTGGTTGAAAGGCCATTTTTGGAGTGTTTTTGACCCTTAAGACCATCCAGAACTTGATTAATTTTCTTAGCCATTTTTTAACATGCATAATTTATCATAAAAAACTCAAAAATATCAAGTTTTCCTCCAGAAGATCTCTCAAACGTAAGCGCACGCCAAGTTGCGCGACGCGTCGGGCAGAAAAATCTGTTTTGCGACCAAAATTTCAAAAATGACAAAATTTTCCCCAAACTTGATAAAATTTGGATTGAAGGTTCCCCATCAAGTTTCATGCTCATCCAAATAATCTTCGGCCAAGATTTGAAGTGGATCAAGCCTTTTCCGCCTCCTTAGTGCCCTTCTTAACCTCGCTTTCAGGATCTTCATTTTCGCTTTGCAAACATGTGTGCGGGCCCAATAGTGGTTCTTCATATGTCTGAGCATGTATTTTTCCCTATTTTCCTTCACCAATAGTTTCTCAAGATGAATGTTGACACTCGTAGGGCAAGTCTCCCGTTCAAAAGGTGCCATGTCACCAGGTCTTTTTCGGGCCAATTCACGGTCTTCACGGATTTGCCGCAACTCTATGAGTGTTTGCTGATCCTCCAGTTTTTTATTCCACTGCTCCAAGTAATTTATAACCCACTGAGCTCTCTGCAATTTCTCAGTCAATGTGTCGATCTCAACTTTCTGCTCTTGGATGGTTTCTTTCAACTTTGAGCTAGGAGAGCTCGAATCAACATCGATCAATATAAAATCAGTATCTTGGCCTCCTGAGGGGCCCTCATCCTGAAAATGCTTCTTGCCTATGTCCTTTACCTGTGCTGATGTAGAAGGTGAGACCCCTTTTGCGCCATGTGGAGATATTACTCGCACTGCTGATGAAGGTAACGAGACCCCTTCCACCCCGGGTGGAGATAGTACTCGTCGTGCTACTGCAAATAAGGCTTTGGTACCTCTCTGATAGGTAAAACACACTGGAACACTGATAGGCTCTATCTCAGTAGCCTCAAACTGATGTGAAGGCTCACGCTCATCATGAACAATCTCTGGAGGAGGCTGAGGGGCTGTAAATAAGTCACGGGAAATGAACTCCTCTCATGCAATGCCCTGCAATCCAAGCTGATGTACCAAAATCATCTTGATGAGCGCATAATGATAAATGTCATTATGCTGCTGCTCTGGAGTCTTCTTCTACACAAGAGAAGTCATCTGCTGTATGTTTTGGCACATGAAGTATGGAATTCTCCTCATCCTCACTCTCGTGAAATGTATCAAAAGTCTGATATGGTATGCATAAAGGCTCGAGAATATACCCTCGCAACTCAAGTATCTAATGATGAGCTTCATTAATGGCGCATAGGACTCCTTCAAGAATCTGAAAGGAAACACCCTACTGATTTGCCTCATATAACCGGGCGTGATGTAACGTTCATAATATGCTCTATCCAGCTGTTGTCTCTTATTCCACTCTTCACCTATGTTTGGTATCCCGGTTGCCTGAGAAATGGTTTCTGGTGTCAAGGTGAAGTTCACTCCAGCAAGGTTTACATGACCATCACGCATATGTAAGACAAATAAGAGAACCAATTCCTGATGATGCTGAATCTGAGCAATCATCTCACAATACTGAAAACATGAATGTTTCTGAAAGCATGCCATTGCAAGTGTGCAGGCCTGCAACTGTGTCAAGAAAGTGGGCTCTTCTCTGACATGCTTACCACTTTTATGAGGCCTTCTCGGTACATTTAGCTCTGTGGTTGAGTCACTGTCTTGCTCATATTCTTGCTCATATGATGAATCTGTCTGTGACATGGTGCTTTTCAATGTGTATAACAATTATATGCTGATATATATGTGGTGAAAATAAGAGTTTGGTTTGTTTGAAAATGAGAAATATGTGTTTTTTCTTCAATGCCAAATATGCCAAAGGGAAATGAAGGGTTGTGGTAAGTATGAACAGTGGGAAAAGTGGGGGTTTATCAAATGAATTTAATACAGTAACAGTCACTTGACTGTTTGGGGAACTTTGGAATTTAGGGGTTTTATAAGTGATGGGAGAGGGAAAAATGGTAGGGTTTAGGATAGGGAAAATGTGAAGTAAAGATTTGAGTAGTTTTGTAGAGGAATAGGGAATAGGAGAGGGATATGATAATAGTGTGACAGTGATGGGGAATGGAGTTCGAACAAATTGGCATCAACAAGCTGACTTTAAATTTCAAACATAAACCCTAAGGGAGCAGATTTTGATATGGATTTAGGGTTTAAAATTTTGCCTTCAAACTCTTATAACCTCCTCCCTAAATCACAGTAAATACAGACTGAAATCAATGACAAAGGCACACTAACACTTACTTGGAGCAAAAGATTCGAGTTTATTTAAAATTTGATGAAGCGGTGATGAATTTTAGTCTTGGAAGCTCTATGCGCCGCACCAGTGGAAAAATGCATTGTGGAATGAGGCCCAGTGCGTCGTGCAGCCTATGTGCGCCGCTCTCTTACCCAATGCGTCGCGCGCACTCTAAACATAGTCTTGGCTTCAAAATTACAGTTTCGCCCTCTCACCACTAGACTTCAACTTTCAATCGATCTCTTTGATGAAAATGGCTATTCAAACAATGAAAATACCTCAAATAGTGATGGATTTGATTTTTTTTTCTCAAAAACCCACTTTTTAATGTTTTGGATTGGCACTTTTTCACTTTAATACAAACTCTGTCTTTTTGTTTCCTCTTTGATTTTTGGCTGAATTGATGGCTTTCTTGGTTGATTTTTTGCAGGGATGGTGGCATTGGATTTCGGCAAAGGATGACCAGGGCTGCATCTGAAGATTTACAGAACTTGAAAAACCTTAAAAATTACATATTTATTACAAACAATAAATTTGACGATTTCTTTTTCAAAACAGAGTTTTGAAGAAGAAACATCTTTGAGCATTATTGATGATGGAAATCTTGAATTGAAAACTTATTTGGAACCTCCCTCTGGCCTGCTGGCATCATTTGACATTATGAAGACCAAACCCTAGACCTAATGACTGAAATGACCCTTTTTGACCAAAAGGCCACCTATGACTGTAAATGACTGAAATCAACTTTGATGAGTTTTGATAAATTTTGACCAACCAGCAGGTACAAACATGAGGGAAACGAGTGAAGAGATAAAGCCCTTCCGTCAGATAATGACATTCCCCTAACAGAATGAAAATGAATGAGCTGAATGAGACACCTAAGAATGAAATTCAATAAGAGAAATGATCTCTGACAGAGGGATGTAAAGACCGCCTCTAATATTGGCTCCAATGGCGATGGTGGCTCCTTGGAGGTGCCAAGAACGACAGATCTCTGGGAGAGATAGACATTGCCTTCGTCCATTGGGCTATGGAGTCCATTATTTTGACAAAGAAACTCAAGACTGTTGACTGAATTTATTTGACTGAAACTTTGACTCAGACTAACTCAACTTTTAAAACTGAAATGACTGAACCAAACTGACTAGACAGACTGAAACCAAAACTGAAATCCTTCTTCAAAATTATAGCCTTCACTTCGGGCCCCAAACTGAAGAAAAGACCACAGTGCACACTTGCAATGAAATTGAAATGAATAATATGTACAATGACAATGTGATTAGCAGAAAACATCTTAGAAATGGTACCGCTTGAGCAGCCGACCATTGACTGGCCCTCCTGGACAGTCTTCACCATTCATCTCCTTCAAAAGAAAGGCGTTCTGACCTCGATATGCTTCAATATTAAAGGGACCTTTCCAAAGATTTTCAAACTTACCGTGTTTACCTTTGTCCTCATTCCTAGCATCCCACTTCAGCACCACTTCCTCCAATTGGAATTTATCTGCCTTCGCTTTCCTGTCATAGATTTTCTTTATTCTCTCCTACAACTCAAATGTATTTTGGAAAACCTCTTCTCTCGTTTGCTGCAAATGAATCATCTGATTTATCCTTCTCTGCATATGGCTTTCTTCACTACCAGCTTCCTGAAGAAGCTTGATCACCAGAACAACAAGTGAGGTAGGAAGCACTGTATCCACTCCATAAACTAACTCAAAGGGGGACATACCAATGGAATTCTTTTGACTCACCCGATCAGCCCATAGCGCATTGACCAGCTTCTTATGCCAACTCTTCTTGTTTATGTCCAACAACTTTTTAATGATGTTGACTAAATATTTATTGGAAGATTCTGCCAAACCGTTGCCTTACAGATGATAGGCGGTTGAATGCCCCAAAATGATTTTATACTTGGCACAAAACTCAATCATCTTTCTTGATTTAAAAGATGTTGAATTATCAGTGATCAATTTATTCAGGCAACCAAAACAAGACAAAATGTTGTTTTCGAGGAAAGAAATGATTACTGAATCGGTAGCTTTCCTGGTGGGAACTGCTTCGATCCATTTCATGAAGTAATCAGTCGTTGTTAGGATCCATATATGTTGTCTTGAAGGAGGATGAATCTCCCCAATGAAATCAAAACCCCACTGCTGAAAAGGGGTGCTTACCTCAATAGGTTTAAGCGGCAAAGGCTGTAATTTCTGTCTTCCTTCGAAAATCTGGCACTCATGGCAGCTTTTGACAGCCTTATATACGTCAGCAAACAATGTCGGCCAATAGTATCCCGCTCTGAAAATTCTATTGGCTGTTGTTTTCCAAAAATGGTGACCCCTGCAGTCTCCTTTATGGAAATCCTCCATTACCTTCTTCGCTTCTTCCTCCACCAAACAATTCAACAAAACACCACCCGGATCTTTCCAATAAAGTGTAGAATTCAAAATACAAAATTTTTCAGCCTTCAGTTTTATTGCTCTACCTTTGTTTCAAGTCCTGCCAGGCGGTGGTGACAAATTTTGAAGAACATACACAATATTTGAATACCACGGAGAAGCAACAAAAATTCTCGATACCTGAAGTCGCAAATTCTCCTCATCCTCATCAGACATAGTAGCAATCAGATTTATGTCTAATGCATGCAAATTTGATTCATCCATAAGCTTCACCAGTCCCTGTCCCTTGATAAGCTTCGTGGGCCTTATCTCCACATCATACTCCACCAAAGCTACAATCCACTTGCCTCATCTTCCTTCTAGATCAGTTTGTACTAAAACATCTTTCACGGCAGCGTTAGGAACATAAGCCAAAATATGAGAATGAAAAATGTATACCCGGAAATCCTTTAATGATTTCACAAGTGCCAGAGCTTACTTCTCAATGATGTTTTACTTCAAGGATGCATCTCTTAAAGTTTGACTGAAAAAAGCTATTGGCTTCTCATGCCCATCTCTTTTCTGCATTAACATAGATGCCATGGTATACTCCGAAGCAAAGGAAAACAAAATAAAATCTTGGGTGTAATCCAGGTTGATTAACACCGGAGCTGAAGATAGTGCCAACTTTACCAAATTAAATGAATTTACCGCCTCTTCAGTCCACTTCACTTGGCTGTCCTTTTTAAGCATATTTGTTATCTCTCTTAAATGTTCAACAAGCTTAGGGACAAAACGACGTAAAAAGTTCATCTTACCATTAAAAGACTGAATCTCCTTCTTGTTCCTGGGAGGATCAATTTGCTGAATTGCTTCAACACGTACTGGATCAATACGAATGCCATCTTTTGAAATAATGTGACCAAGTAATTTTCCCTCATCCATGGAAAACAAGCTCTTTTTAGGATTAAGATAGACACCATATTTTTTGCACTTTTGAAAAAAAAAATTCAAGTGATACATATGCTCTTCATCTGAATTGGAAAAGACCGTCAAATCATCAAGGTATATAACAAGAAATACATCCTTCTCATTCGCAAAAGCCATGTCCATCGCCCGCTGGAAAGTCACACCAGCATTCTTCAAACCGAATGGCATCTTGGCATAGTGGAAAGTTCCCCACGGGGTGGTGAACGCGGTTTTGTCTCGGTTGTCCTCATGGACCAAAATTTGGTTATATCCAGAATAACCATCGAGTAGTGACATGCGAGATGCTCCAACTACTCACTGCAGTATATGATCCATTTTGGGCAATGGATAATTGTCCTTCAATGACATCTTGTTTAGATGTCGGAAATCAATGCACAATCGAATCTCACCTGTCTCTTTCTGCACTGGCACTAAAATGGAAATCCAATCAGAAAATCTGATGGAAACAATGATTCCTGCTTTGTACAACCTGTTTACCTCCTTCTCAATCGATGGCAGCAACTTCGGGTTGATTATTCTTAGCTTCCGTCTGAAAGGCTTCTGATTAGGCTTGATTGGGATAGTGTGCTGAATTATATTGGTATCATACGTCTTTAAATCTGAGTAGTCCCAAGCGAAAGCATCAACGAAAGAAGAAAAAAAAATGACATATTTTGCTTTTACCTCCAGTGGTAATAATTTGGATAACCTCACGATCTTGGGGTCTTCATTTGTTCCAATATTTACATCTTCCACTCCTTTTTCAGTCAGCCGTAAGGTTGGTTTCTCAGCCACATCATCCTGATCGAAGATCTCTTCTAAAGGTATCAAACCTTTAGGGATAACATTATCTTTTAGCTGCAACACTTCGATTTGATTGACTTGCATGTCAGCTTCACCATCATCATATTCTACATCAACTGAGGTATCTTTGAACTTACCTTTATTTTGCAGAAACTCATTAATCTCATCATCATCTTGGAAAAGTTGCCAACATCTTTGATTATCCGAGATGGTAGGACGGTGCTTCACATGGATTTTGAAGCTTATTAATTTAATTCATTCGGATTTTCAAGTTACTTGCTGCCTTAGCAAGTGCATCTGCAATTCCATTTTGAATGCGAGGAATACAAGTCAAAGTATAATTTGAAAACTGCTTCAAAATATCCAGAACAACGTTCCGGTAAGCCCGCATTCGTGGATGCTTTGTTTTATATTCAGCCTTTACTTGCTTAATCACCGATGCAGAGTCACCATAGACTTCAATTCTCTTAACATTCAGCTTTCTAAGAATTTTTAAGCCAGCAATCAGAGCTTCGTACTCAGCCTCATTGTTCGAACAATCAAATGCTAATTTGTAAGAACATACTCGTACATTGCTCGGTACCTTTTTTGGAGCAGAAAAAGGACTGCGTACCCAAATACCAATTCCAGCACCATCATTTCCCACTGCACCATTGAAATCCATGGTCCATATACCCTCTTCATCATCTTCTAAGTGCTAAAATTGTGCTAGCTCTGTTTTTTCTGCTTGCTGTCCACTATCTTTAGCTGATTGCTCAACTGTGCTTTCCGGTTTTTGCCTTTCTTTCTGCAAAAATTCTCTGAAATTCTCGGTAATCTCTGGAATATCTTCTGCTTGAACTAACTGAATATCTACATCATTGAAACTATCGACAAAAAAAACAAAATACTCTAAATATGTATGTACATAATTAATCGGATGATTGACCAGTTTTTCCTTGGTTGTAATCATATACTTCATTTTTTGTTCCAAGTACAACTTTCTCATTTGACCAAACACGAGAATCGTTGCATAGGAGAAATCTAATTGTAATGTCCCTTTCAATTTGGCTCCCCAAGATCTGGAAAGCAACATACCAAACCTGGGAGGAATGTCTACCACAACTACGTCCATCAAAACATTCTTTGTGGGAATTTGATCCAAAGTAACAACCAAGTTTTAATGAGCCCAATACATCTCACTCTGCTAGAATAAAATGAATAAAGATCATCGTACTTCCTTGCGATGTCTAAACCCAACTTCTCCATGATTTCTTTTGGCATAAGATTATGGGAAGCACCAGAATCAAACATGGCATTATGCAATACAAACTCATGTAATCGAAGACTGATATAAAAAGGAGGCACTTTGCTATCTGGAGACTCACTGTCTAAAGCTGGTCCAAATATCAGTTCAGGTTGATCATCTTCAATATTCACCATATCAGACATGGGACCAAAATTCAAAATCTCGGAAACTTTACCTCTATAACTCCTGTTCTTAATTAGTTCAGTCAAGGGAATGGATACCTTTAATTTAGAAATCTCATTCTCCAAACTAAAGGTTGAAGTATTTTCGATCTCTTTGGCTGGAACATCTTTCTTTTCAGCCTTCTCCCTCGATGTAATTAGCTGATTTGATTTTTCTGCTGATGATTACTTGGTGGCAGCGAGATCAACTATCTCTTTTGCTTTCTTTTGTGCAACAGGTGAATCGTTTTTAGGTGTTGAAACTTCCTTTCTCTTTTGGATTGGGTTGACCGACACATCTCTATTTCTAAGAGAATAATGCTTCTGCTGGGCTGACAAGGCATTCATATAACCTCTCTGATACTCATCCGACTCTTCCTCAAGAGCTGCGTTATTGGCCAAGATAAAATCCTCATCTCTTTGTACAGATGAAATTTCTGCATACTCCTCATATTAAGTGATATAAATGGGAAAATAATCAGGAGTAAAGAAATGATTCCGTTCCCCTACTACATCATGTTCATCATCTGAATCCTGAACAACAAAATTCTGCTTGAGAGGTGTCTTTACTTGTTGTTGGACTGCTGGTTCTTGTGCTCGCTGCTCTCGTTGTTTGATCCTGAATTGGGGCTGCTGCTGACCATGGAAGTTGGGATTTCAAATCTGCAGTTCGGGCTTATCAAGTGTGAGCTTTTCAATCATTCTTTCCACCTTGCGAAGTAGTTGATCTGATGTAGATGTAGAAGCTTCTTCCTTTATTACAAATTTCTTCTCTGCTTTCAATCTAGCTCTCTTGTCATTCAAATTTGCCTCAACATTCATTGCAATTGTTTGCATATCTTCTAATGTGGGCAGATCTCTGTCTCGTAATGAATAGGCCATCTCCAGATCAAAACCATCTGGGAATTTTAACAAAGCTGAATTCTAAGATGGCCTCAAATCATCATGAATTTCATTGTAAACCGCATTAAATCCGATAATATAGTCTTGGACGGACTCACCAGCATTGCGTTTGATCTTGGTATATTCAGAAGTAATTTGAAGTGGATCTTTATTCATTTCCCACCGATCTAGAAACTGTCTCTGAAGCTCGTCTAATTTATTAACACTTCTGGGCTACAAAGCTCTAAACCACTTGCATACCTCACCTCCAAAAGTTTGCACAAACAATCTCATGGTGACATTCTCTTCATCAATTTCGTGGAGATCAAAGAAGTCTGTCATTCTATCAATATGCTGCTGAGCAGGCACACTTTGAGGAGTACCATCAAACAATGGGATTTTACTTTGCTAATCAGCGGGCATGGGATCTAAGTTTTGGGGCAAGACAATAGGTGCGAATCTAGAAGCCATTGCTCTTGGTGGATTTATGATCTGTCTTGGAGAAACGGGTGGAGTAGGAGCAGTATATGTATGGGGTGTATGTGGTGGAGATGGAGGAGGAACTACTGCAGATTTTTGATCAGATATAGATGGTTGCACGGGAATAGTAGGAATGAAAGAAGGCTCAACGTGAACTCGTGATTCAGAAGTAACTGCTGAAGGACCAAAAGTTTCAGATGCAGATTCGATGAACTCAGGAATATTCTTTGCCACAATAGAGTTTTGAATGTTCAGTATGTAACTATCAATGGATCTATTAGCTTGTTCAATCTCAAGATAATTTATAAACTCGGGATTTATGACAGTAGAACCAGTAGCACTTTCAAACTTAATTTCAAACAACGACAACTCTAATTGATCATCAAACTAAATATCTTCAAGGAATTCAAATAAAGTAGGGCATGAATGAGATTTAAAAAAAGGGAGCACGGGACTTTCTTGATGGAGGATTCTTGAAATCAGATTGGAATTCTCATACACTGGAGGCAGATCAGGATCAGGATTAGCTCTAGTATGTCTTCTGAAAGCCAGTGTGTTGATCTATAAAAAAATCAAAGGACAAAACCGATCTATTTCAGCCTATCAAATTCTAGACTCAATCACCCAAAAGTCCGGAACGATCTAATATACTGGGGTAATTCACAAGTCAAATGTCACGTTCACAAGCTAAACCAGATATTGACTAAAGCAGCGTTTATCTACTTCCGCTAATGCAAAGAAAAAGCATTTCGAAAGCTACCTGGCGTAACTTGAGGCTCTGTTTGTAACTTATGAAACAAATAACACCAACAAGCAAACCATTTTTTCCCCAGTATGGTCGCCACTATGTTATAGACCAAATCCACCTTAGGCTGAAGGAAGGCGGGATTCAGGGTAACTTCAAACCATGTTGAGTCTCGTAGCTAGACCTACCAGAACAAGAGAGGGCTCTCTCCAGGTCAATCTCAGGAAAAATGTATCAATAGTCCTTGAGATGACTGAAATGAGTGCTAATTTTAGGCTAGGTATATTAATGAAGGAGTTTGGAATGATTTTTAAGGGGTTTTTATTGGAAAAAATGAAAGGAAATTTTGGGCTTGGGGATGAGGCCAAATTCTTGCAGAGTTCAAGTTGGGGCAGGGAAGGAAATGAATTTGATGTCTTAGATTCAATGAATGGATGGGAAATACTGTTGAGGAGCTGAAGAGGGAAAGAGGGTGCAAGGATCCTCTTCAAACTGACGAAAACATATAAAACTAAACAAAATTTTAAGGCAGAGCACCAGCAAACTAATGAATTCTACCTTAGTTACTCATTTGTTTAATTCAGAAGCGAAGAGAAGGGAAATGGAATACATATAACGTTAATGAAACTTACAGATACATTGAGAAAAAAATCATCAAAACTCAGAGCCACAAGGATCCCAAAAAGTGCTGCAAAACCCTGGTCTTTCCTTTGCCAAAAATGCAGAAGTGTATGTACAATGAAATGCCAAACTTTTCCCAAGTATCCAACAATGAAAATGTCTCAGAAAATACATGATATAGACCATCCTAACCCCTTCCCATGCCTCTAGGGGTCAAGATCATCATTCTAGGAGCTGTTTCAACCAATTCTAAACTAGGAACTGAAATCTAGGCAATCAAACAACTTGCCTCTATATGCTAGGAAACTGATCGATTCACTTAATTTTCACTTTTTAGTGAATGAATCCTCTAGAAAAAGTAAATGTGAGAAAAAATTACATCATAATCCTCAAATTACATCAAGATAGATCAATAGTTACATCAAAAAGTAAAACTAGTCCAAACTGGGCGAATTTCTGAGATGAAGAGTCAAAATGAGGCCAAATTTCTCTATGCGCCGCGCCCAAAAACTCAATGCATCATGTCACTTTGAGCCTATTTTTGAGGCACTTCCTAAAGTCAAAATTGTGCTCATGAGAGCTCGTTGGAAATCCCTATTTGTCTGCTATCCAACCCAAGTGCAATTTTTCAATTTGGAGTTCGTTTCTCACTCCGAAACTTCACTCTCCCAAGACTGGTTCCTACTGGTGCAAAAAGTGGCAGAAAGGCCATTTTTGGAGTGTTTTTGACCCTTGAGACCATCCATAACTTGATGAAATTTCTCATTCATTTCTTAACATGAATAATTTATCATAAAAAACTCAAAAATATCAATTTTTCCTCCTTAATATCTCTCAAACGTAAGCGCGTGGCAAGTGGCGCAACGCGTCGGGCGGAAAAATCTGTTTTGCGACCAAAATTTCAAAAATGAAAAAGTTTTCCCCAAACTTGCTAAAATTTGGAGTGAAGGTCCCCCATAAAGTTTCATGCTCAGCCATATAAGCTTCGACCAAGATTTGAAGTGGATCAGGCCTTTTGCGCCTCCTTAGTGCCCTTCTCAGCCTTGCTTTCAGGATCTTCATTTCGCTTTGCAAACATGTGTGCGGGCCCAATAGTGGTTCTTCATATGTCTGAGCATGTATTTGTCCCTATTGGACTTCACCAATAGTTTCTAAAGATGAGTGTTGACTCTCGTAAGGCAAGTCTGCCGCTCAAACGGTGTCATGTCACCAGGTCTTTTTCGGGCCAATTCACGGTCTTCAAGGATTTGCCGCAACTCTATGAGTGTCTGCTGATCCTCCAGTTGTTTATTCTGCTGCTCCAAGTAATTTATAACCCACTGATCTCTCTGCAATTTCTTGGTCAATGTGTCGATCTCATCTTTCTGCTCCTGGATGGTTTCTTTCAGCTTTGAGCTGGGAGAGCTCGAATCAACATCGATCAATATAAAATCAGTATTTTGGCCTCCTAAGGGGCCCTCATCCTGCATAGGCTTCTTGCCTCTGTCCTGTACCTGTGCTGATGTAGAAGGCGAGACCCCTTCCGCACCATGTGGAGATAGTACTCACACTGCTGATGAAGGTAACAAGACCCCTTCCACCCCGGGTGGAGATAGTACTCGTCGTGCTGCTGCAAATAAGGCTCTGGTACCTCTCTGATAGGTAACACACAATGGAACACTGATAGGCTCTGTCTCAGGAACCTCCAACTTATGTGAAGGCTCACCCTCATCATGAACAATGTCTGGAGGAGGCTGAGGGGTTGTAAAGAAGTCACGGGAAATGAACTCCTCCCATGCGATGCCCTGCAATCCAAGCTGACGTACCACAATCATATTAATGAGAACGTAATGATAAATGATGTTATGGTGCTGCTCTGGAGTCTTCTTCTGTACAAGAGAAGTCATCCGCTCTATTTTTCACCACATGAAGTATGGAATGCTCATCATCCTCACTCTCGTGAAATGCATCAAAATTCTGATATGGTATGCATAAAGGCGTGAGAATCTACCCTCGCAACTGAAGTATCTAATGATGAGCTTCATTAATGGCGCATAGGACTCCTTCAAGAATCTAAAAGGAAACACCCCGCTGAGCTGCCTCATATAACCAGGCCTGATGTAAGGTTCATAATATGCTCTATCCAACTATTGTCTCTTATTCCACTCTTCACCTATGTTTGGTATCCCGGTTGCCTGAGAAATGGTTTCTGGTGTCAAGGTGAAGTTCACTCCTGTAATTTTTACATGACCATCACGCAAATGTAGGACAAATAAGCGAACCAATTCCCGATGATGCTAAATCTGAGCAATCATCTCACAATACTGAAAGCATGAATGTTGCTAAAAGCATGCCATTACAAGCGGGCAGGCCTGCAACTGAGTCAAGGAAGTGGGCTCTTCTCTGACATGCTTACCACTTTTATGAGGCCTTCTTGGTACATTTAGCTCTGTGGTTGAGTCACTGTCTTGCTCATATTCTTGCTCATATGATGAATCTGTCTCTGACATGGTTCTTTGCAATGTGTATAACAAGTATATGCTGATATATATGTGGTGAAAATAAGAGTTTGGTTTGTTTGAAAATGAGAAATAGGTGTTTTTTCTTCAATGCCAAATATTTCAAAGGGAAATGAAGGGCTGTGGTAAGTATGAATAGTGGGAAAAGTGGGGGTTTATCAAGTGAATTTAATACAATAACAGTCACTTGATTGTTTGGGGAACTTTGGAATTTAGGGGTTTTATAAGTGATATGGGAGAGGGAAAAATGGTAGGGTTTAGGATAGGGAAAATGTGAAGTAAGAATATGAGTAGTTTTGTAGAGGAATATGGAATAGGAGAGGGATATGATAACATTGTGACAGTGATGGGGAATGGAGTTCGAACAAATTGGCATCAACAAGCTGACTTTAAATTTCAAACATAAACCCTAAGGGAGCATATTTTGATATGGATTTAGGGTTTAAAATTTGGCCTTCAAACTCTTATAACCTCCTCTCTAAATCGCAGCAAATACAGACTGAAATCAATGACAAAGGCACACTAACACTTACTTGGAGCAAAAGATTCGAGTTGATTTAAAATTTGATGAAGGGGTGATGAATTTCAGTCTTGGAAGCTCTGTGCACCACGCAAAAACCCAGTGCGCGACACTCTATGGATCCACCATGACAGTGGAAAAATGCACTGTGGCAAGAGGCCCAGTGCGTCGCGCAACCTATGTGTGCCGCGCTCTCACCCAATGCGCCGTGCGCACTCTAAACACAGTCTTGGCTTCAAAATTACAGTTTCGCCCTCTCACCACTAAACTTCGACTTTCAATCAATCTCTTGGATGAAAATGGCTATTCAAACAATGAAAATACCTCAAATAGTGATGAATTTGATTTTTGTTTCTCGAAAACCCACTTTGTAATGTTTTGGACTGGCACTTTTTCACTTTAATACAAACTCTGTCTTTTTGTTTCCTCTTTTATTTTTGGCTGAATTGATGGATTTCTTGGTTGATTTTTTGCAAGGATGGTGGCATTGGATTTCGGCAAAGGATGACCAGGGCTGCATCTGAATATTTGCAGAACTTGAAAAACCTTAAAAATTACATATTTATTACAAACAATAAACTTGACGATTTCTTTTTCAAAACAGAGTTTTGAAGAAGAAACATCTTTGAGCATTATTGATGATGGAAATATTGAAATGAAAACTTATTTGGAACCTCCCTCTCGCCTGCTGGCATCATTTGAAATTCTGAAGACCAAACCCTAGACCTAATGACTGAAGTGACTCTTTTTGACCAAAAAGCCACCTATGACTGTAAATGACTGAAATCAAATTTGATGAATTTTGATAAATTTTGACCAACCAGCAGGTACAAACATGAGGGAAACGAGTGAAGAGACAAAGCCCTTCTGTCAGATAATGACATGCCCCTAACAGAATGCAGATGAATGAGCTGAATGAGACACCTAAGAATGAAATTCAATAAGAGAAATGATATTTGACGGAGGGATGTAAAGACCCACTCTAACAGGGGGGATTAGTTAATCGCATCGGAATTTTATGGTTTTAAGAGACCTTTATTATGTGATTTATGCAATCAGATAGGGAAAAGGGGGGGATTTATAAAGAAAAACTTTAAACTTCTTATGAAATAAAGTTTAAGGGAAAAATGGGAAAAGGGCTAGGGTTAAGCTATAGGGTACATTGTTCACTTAGGCATAATTTTCGATACATGAATGATTTTTGAGAGTATAATATACCATTGGAAAGCTCTTTCTGAGCTCTTTCTGATGGAAATACTTAGAACACAATTTTGTGCTGCAAATGTTGTGGAAAACTTCTCTGAAAGGCAGGATGGTGACCTTGTGGAGATAGCAGCTTCTAAAGTGCAGCTTATTACATATGATGACATAAAATTACATAATAGACAATAATAAAGGAAAAGTACCATGTTTTCACCCCAAAACATGGTTTTGAGGTGAAAATTACATCAAGCTAAACAAAAGATTTATTTTATCTTTCCAGATACTATGACCTTGAGTTTATTAGACCTCCTTATGACCTTGCTGATATTTATTGACACTTGACTCATTAATTTGACCATGATGAGACCCTATGACCTAATAATATGAATTAGGAAGTGAAAGTGACTCATGTCTGAAGACCATAGAGAGGGGGATCAACAAGTTTCACATGAGGGAAGACTGAATGAAAAACCACTACCATCCATGAATTCATGACCTAATGGAATGATAAAAATTTATGGTATGGGACTCCTAATATGAAAATTCAAAAGAATAAATTTGATCACTGATGGTGGTATGACTAGATTGACACTAACATCGACTCCAATGGGGATGGTAGCTCCTTAGAGGTGCCAAGAACACCATAGACCAAGTAGCCTTATCCATTGGGCATGGAGTCAAAAATACTGAAAACTGACACAATGCAGAATGAATCTAACTGAAGACTAAGAATGAAAACTAAAATAAAACGAAACTATACATGTATCATTCAAGTTTTATAGCCTTCACCTCGGGCCCCAAACTTCAATGACTGTTTACTTGAAATCTGACAAAAAATAACATGGTATATACAATGATTGTGACATACTTTCTGATCCATTATCTTTAATAGTGGTAGTGCTTCAAAAGCCTACCATTCACTGGTCCTCCAGGGAAATCTTGAACATCCATTTCTGAAAGCAGGAAATCATTCTGTCCCCTATATGCTGAAATCCTATATGGTCCTTTCCACATTTTTTCAAACTTACCATGCTTCCCTTTGTCCTCATTTCGTGCATCCCATCTCAACACCACATCATCCAACTGAAACCTTTCTGCTTTGGTCTTATGGTCATAGATTCTCTTTATCTTTTCCCGCAACCAAACAACGTTCTGGGATACTTCCTCTCTTGTCTGCTGAAGGTGGATCATTTGATTGATCCTTCGGTGATTATCATCTTCTTCACTGCCAACCTCTTGTAATAATCTCATGACCGGAAATATGAACGATGTAGGAAAGACAACATCAGTACCATAAACTTATTCAAATGTTGACATACCTATAGATTTCTTATTGCTAACTCTGTCCGCCCATAACGCGTTGTTGAGATTTCGATGCCAGTTTCTTTTGTTTGCCTCCAACATTTTCCTGATTATGTTTATCAGGGATTTATTTGATGATTCCACCAAGTCATTTCCTTGATGGTAGTATGTTGTTGAATGACCCAAAACGATATTGTATTTGTCGCAGAAATCTACCATCTTATTATATTTGAACGTTGTTGCGTTATTTGTTATAATTTTGTGATGGAAACCAAAACGAGATAAGATATTCAACTCTAAAAATTGAATGATTATCGTATCTGTAGCCTGCCTTGCTATAATGGCCTCGATCCATTTGGTGAAGTAATCTGTACCTGTCAAGATCCATCGGTGCTACACTGATGATGCGGGATGGGTTTCCCCTATGAAATCAAGTCCCCATTGCTGAAAGGGAGCATTCACTGAAACTGGTTTTAAAGGAAGAGGAAGAAATTTCCTTTTCCCTTGGAAAATTTGAAACTAACGGCAGCTCATCACTGTTTTATACAAATCTGAAAATAAAGTGGGCCAATAATATCCTGTTCTCAAAACTTTGTTAGCTGTAGTTTTTTAGAACAAATGACCACCACAATCACCTTTGTGAAATTCATGCATTACCTTTTGAGCCTCTTCTTCAACCAAAAAATTGAGTAGAATACCTCCGGGATCTTTCTAATAAAGAGAATTGTTTAACATAGAATATTTAGTAGACTAAAGTTTCAGTGATCTACCTTTTCTTTTAGAGATCCTTGGAGGTGGTGAAAGACGTTGAAGAACATAAATAATATCTGAATACCATGGGGATTGTAGAAAAATTTCTGAAACTAGAAAAAGCAAACCTCCCTCCTCATCTTCTGACATTGTTGTTATGAGATTAATATCTAGGGCACGTAGGTTTGATTGAGCCATTAGCTTTTCCAAGTCTTGTCCTTTGATAAAATTTGTGGGTTTGATCTCCAAATCATACTCTAACATAGCTTCTATCCACTTACCTCTTCCACCTTCTGGATCAGTTTGTATGAAGACGTCCTTTACTGCTACATTAGGAACATATGCTATAGTATGTGAATGCAGGTTATATACTCTAAAATCCTTCAATGCCTTTATAAGAGCCAATGCTTTTTTTTCAATGATATTATACCGCAAGGTAGCATCTCTAATAGTCCTACTAAAAAAGGAAATTGGCTTTTCAATCTGATCTCTCTTCTGCATCAAAACCACAGCCATAGTATGCTTTGATGCAAATGAAAATATAATGAAATCTTGAGTGTAATTATGACTAATCAAGACTGGGGCATTGGACAGAGAAAACTTTACCAAATTAAATGACTTGATAGCCTCCTCACTTCATTCGACAGTGCTATATTTCTTCAACATGTTAGTCATTTCTCTTAGATGTTCAACCAAATTGGGTATAAATCTATGCAAGAATTTCATCTTACCATTGAATGCTTGAATCTCCTTTTTGTTCCATGGAATATCTATGTGCTGAATTGCCTCCACTCTTGAAGGATCAATGTGGATACCATCTTTAGAGATGATATGCCCGAGAAAATTTCCTTCATCCATAGCAAAGATGATTTTCTTAGGATTAAAAGAAATCCCAAACTTCCTACATCACTGAAAAACAAATCTCAAGTGGTGTAAATTCTCATCATCAAAACCAGAGAACACTGTCAGATCATCCAAATAAACAACAAGAAAAACATCCTTCTAATTAGCGAAAGCAATGTCCATGGCTCGCTGGAAAGTGGCTCCAGCGTTCCTTAGTCCAAATGGCATTTCGGCATACTGGAAGGTTCCCCAAGGTGTTGTGAAGGCAGTTTTGTCTTGGTCTTTCTCATGCACCAAGATCTGATTATAGCCTGAGTATCCATCAAGTAGTGACATCCTTGATGCTCCAACTACTCTTTGCAGAATATGGTCCATCTTCGAAAGTGGATAATTATCCTTTAAGGATGCTTTATTCATATTAAAAAAATCTATGCACAACCTTATCTCTCCTGTCTTCTTACGTACCGGGACCAAATTTGAAATCCAGTCAGAAAATCTAATTGGGACTATATTGCCAGCTTTATACAATCTATTTACCTCTTTTTCAATGGATGGCAACAACTTTGGGTTGATTCTTCTCAGCTTCTGTCTAAATGGCTTTTGATCAGGCTTGATGGGAATAGTATGTTGGATTATGTTTTTGTCATATACCTTCAAATCTTAATAATCCCATGCAAACACATCGAAAAATTCAGAAATTAATTTAACATACTTTTCCTTTACCTCAGGGGACAACGCCTTTGATAACTTCACAAGCTTAGGCTTGTCAGCTATTCTAATATTAACATATTCAACTCCTTTATCAGTAGGCACCAAGATTGGTTTCTTTGCAACATCAACTTGATCAAAAAGCTCCTTTAAAGGTATGAGACCTCTAGGAATTAGATTGTATTTCAACTGCAACATGTCCATCTACTTTGCTTTGACTTCTTGGTCATCAGCGTCATAATCACCTTCTAAGGGAGTATCCTTGAATTTTCCTTCACTCTGCAGAAAGGCACTGATTTCATTGTCATCCCAAAACACTTGCAAATACCTTAAGTTATCCGGAACAGTAGGCCTATGTTTGACATAAATTTCAAAATTGTTGCTGGAGTTCATGGGAATATTCAAGCTGCTTTCAGTAGTGGCAAGATAATCAACGATAATATTTTGCATCCTGGGTACCGCTGTCAAGGTGTACTCAGGGAATGTCCTCAAAATGTCTAGGATTGTGTTTCTGTAAGCCCTCAATTGTGGATGTTTTTCTTGGTAATATCCTTTCACCTATTTTATTATCATCTTTGAATCTCCATAGACATAATTCCTTTTTGCATTTAGGTTCTTCAAAATTTTCAAACCTTCAATCAAAGCTTCATACTCTGCTTTATTATTAGAGCAGTCAAAAGCCAATTTGTAAGCACATATTCTAACATTACTAGGAAATTTTTTAGGCTGGAAAACAGGGCTCTTAATCCATATTCCAATACCAGCAACGTCCTTACCAACAGCTCCATCAAAGTCCATGCTCCAAAGGCCTTCTTCTTATTCTTCTAGATGCTGAAATTTTACTTCTTTCTCTACTTTATCTTGACTGATTTCTGCATCTTTCTTCTGTTCAATGTCTTTTTGCTGCTGGCAGGCAGGAAGCTCAAAAGTGCTTGCTACTTTATCCTTTTCCTGTTTGAGGACTTCCCTAAAATTTCCTGAGATTTCAAGTATCTCATCTACTTGTACCAAATGAACATTTTCATCATTCAAACCACCATCTGAATATAATTCAAATGACTCTAAATCGATGTGGACTGCATTAATGGGATGATTAAATGGCTTCTCTTTGCTAGTGATCATATATTTTATTTTCTTTTCCCTATATAGTTTTCTCAACTGACCAAACATGGGAATGGTGGCATAAGAGAAGTCAAGCTACATGCTTCCTTTAAGTTTTGCACCCCAAGACCTAGATAGAAGCATTCCAAATCATGGTGGAACATCGGCAACAACTACATCCATCAAAACATTCTTAGCTGGGATTTGATCTAAAGATACTACCAAGTCTTTGATAATACCAATAAAATGGACCCTACCTGAGTTAAAGGAATACAAATCATGGTATTTGCGGGTAATATCAAGTCCTAAATTCTCCATAATGGCCTTGGGCATCAAGTTATGCAAGGCTCTAGAGTCCAACATAGCATTATGTAGGATGAACTCGTGTAATATAAGACTCAGAAAAAGGGTCGGACTTCAATTTCTTCAGATTGATCTTCTGTGGATGGACCAAAAATGAGTTTAGGATAGTCATATTCAACATTTACCATATCTGATATAGAGTCTATTTGCAAAATTATAGACACTTGATTTTTATAAGCACTATTTTTCACCAACTCAGTCAAGGGCATAGACACTTTCAGCTTAAAAATTTTATTTTATAAATTAAAATACGACACTTTTTATACCTTTTTGATGAGAGGATATTTCTTCTCTACTTGCTCCTTCACTGGGCTATGCTAGTTCTTCTCATTTGGAATCTTAATCGCTGGAGATGTCTTGCTTGGAAAAGGATCCATAGGCTCTTTTCCCTTTCTTTGAGTATTTAAAGAACCATTTTTTGATTGGAGCTCTTTTCTCTTCTGAATGGGATTGATCGGAACATCTTTGTTCATCAAAGAATACTACTTCTGTTGGGCTGATAAAGCATTCATTTACCCTCTTTGGTAATCATCAGACTCTTCTTCTAATACTGCATGACTAGCCAAAATAAAATCTTGTCCTTTTGAATGTCTACAGTCGCTGTATATTCCTCATCTTCTATGAGAAAGAATGGTGTGCCATGTGTTGTGAAGAAATGATTGGCTTCAATCACAGGATCATCATCATCATCCGTCTCTGTTCCCTAAACATAATTATGCTGTAATGGAGTCTTGATCTGCTGCTGTGGTGCCACTTGGTCCTGCGCTCTCTGTTCTCTTTGTTTAATTCTAAATTGCGGTTGCTGATGTCCTTTGAAATTTGGATTCCTTATTTGTGCTTTAGGCCTATCTAAAATGGTTAATCAATCAACCATATTTTCCACTGTCCGGATTAAAGTGTCCATCTTACTATTTGAAGGAGAGGCTTCTTCTTTCATAGTGACTCTCTTTTCAGCTCTAGTTCACGCTCTTTTGGCTAGTAAATTCGCTTCTACGCTCACAACTACCTTCTGCATGTCTTCAAGTGTGGTATGATCTCTTTCTCGTAGCTGATATGCCATATCAAGATCAAAACCATCTCAAAACTTGAGCAAAGCTAATCCCATAGGATGTTTAAGATTAGTCAGAATAGAATTATATACATCATTAAATCTTAGAAAATAATCTTGTACAATTTCACCCACATTTCTTTTAACATTCTCATATTCAGACAAAATTTGGAGTGGGTTTTTCTTTATCTCCCACCAGTCTAAGAACTGTGTATGTAACTTCTACAATGTGTGGATAGAGCCTTCTGGTAAGGCTCTGAACCACTTTCTAAATTCACCTCCAAAGCTTTGGACAAACAATCTTGTGGTTACATTCTCTGCCTCTAGCTCATGAAGATAAAAAAGGTCATTCATTTTATCAACATGCTGCTGGGCTGTGATGCTTTGAGTGGCATCAAAGATAGGTATTTTACTTTGGTAATCAACAGGCATATCATTTATAACCTGAAGTAAAACTAGGGGTGCATACCGGGCAACCATGAATCAAGGTGGATTTACAACAGTGTTTGTGCTACTAGGATTTAAGGGAGGTGTTGATGGAGGATATGAAAGCTGAGAATTGACTGATGGGAATGCTGATGAATTAGGGGGAGGAAATGTTGTTCCTTATGACTCTAAAGCCTCAAGGATATTGTTTACATTGATAGATGACTGAGGGGAATTCAAAATATAATCATCAGTTGATGTATTTTCCCTTTGAACTTCAATATCTACAAGAAATTCTGGATCTAAAACTGTGTCATCAAGTGCAGTTTCAGACTTACTTAGAAACAAAGAAAGCTCAAAACATCCATCAAGGGAAATATATTCTACAAAAAACCACTCACTGGGCCAAGTGTGGGATCTGAAAATTGGTCTAGGACTTAGTGATCCTTCTTGTCTTCTGAATATTCTTGGAATGAGATTAGGATTTTCAAACACAGGGGGAGGATTTGGATCAGGATTGGCCCTTGTGTATCTTCTTGAAGCCATTGTGGTCGAATTTCTACTTTACAAAATTTTATTTCAGCCTTGAAAATTCTGAACATTTCCATCCAGAGTCCAAGAATTTATATTGAAGATATTACTGGGGTAATCAATATTTGTGTTACAAAACAATTCCCTAGTATGGTTGCCAGAAATGTTAGAACCTAATTTTTACCTTAGGCTAAAAGAAGGAAAATTAGGGTAACTTTTAAACCATGCTCAGCCTTGTAGCTAGCCCTATAACGTTAGGAGAGGGCTCTCTCGAAGAAAAATATTCAATGAAGTATAACAAGAAAAATGATATTAGGCTAGGTATAATGATAAGAAATGTTTTAAATGAATTTTTATGGTTGTGTGGAAAAGATAGGGTAGCTTGAATCTGGGACTTAAACCAAAAATACAGGGTATTTCATGGGGCAAGGTAGCCAGGAATTTTAACAATTAATTTTAAATAAGGATGGAATGGAAATACTGGTGAGGAGCTGAAAAAGGCATAGGAAATGGATCCTTTTCAAATAGAGGAAAACATAGGATTTTGAATGATTTCGCAAGGCAGAGCATTAATAATGGATTCTACCTATCTAACTTGAAATCATTCAACTAGAAATGTTTATGAATGAATGGTAAACATAACATTTAACATATGAACACAAAGAAAGAAACAGTGCTAAAATTCATACCACAGGGATCCCACAAATCAGAGCTGCGTTTCTTATTAATTACCTGTCAAAAACTATTACAATGGGATCACAGAGAATCCTTAGTGATTTCCCATCTATTTACACATGATTTCCCTTACTGACTTTACAAATGATTGAAAATTACATTAAATAGACCAAAATTGAGGGGAGAAAGTCCACAGAAAAAGGGAGGTGTTTCATTGGAATCTAAACATAGGAAAAAGACCAACGAGCTACCCCTAAAAAGAAGGAACAACAATACATTTGACCACCTTTGAATATTTACAGTTACACTGAATAAATGAATATAGGAAATCTAAAGAACATATCCCTATTTTATTGTTGTTGTGGGAGTCTCTGTTTCATATTTAGCTCTCGGCCCTTTGATTGTTATTCTTTGTCTTTATCTTTGAAGAAAAACCAACTTTGGAGAAATGCCTTTTGAAACCAATAGAAATGAAATTATGCCTTTTTAGTGAATAAAAGACTAATTCTGCATGAGAAAGGGCGAAAGGAAAGGACGTGGGACCTCATGCGATTGCAAATCGCAATCGTGGTCGAAAGAGGGAAGGAGATGGTGTATTGGGATAGACTGATTGAAAATATGCGATGCGATGGAAAGGAAGTCCTTTGTAAAAAAAATAAAAAATGAATTTCACATTTTACAAAGGAAAAAATGATTTTTTATTTAAAAGAGTGGAGGGATTAAGGTGGGACCCAAAGGGAATCGTAATCACAATCCGGAATTGGGAGCGGGTTTAAGTGCTGGGAATAAAATATTTGATTGCGATGATGCGATTAGCTGTGGGCCGTCCGATCGTGTGGGCAGATCGACGGTGGAAAGGCAATTGGGGAGGGTCGATTGGAGGTAGGCAATTAGAGCGACAATTTGGATGTCGCGAGCAATCAGAGGGAAAGGGTGCGATTAGATCGAGCGGATTAGTTAATTGCATCAGAATTTTATTCTTTTAAAATACCTTTATAATGTGATTTATGCAATCGGATAGGGAAAAGGGGGGGTTTTATGAAGAGAAACTTTAAACTTCTTATGAAATAAAGTTTAAGGGAAAAATGGGAAAAGGGATAGGGTTAGGTTATAGGGGACTTTGTTCACTTAGGCATAATTTTCGATCTAGGAGTCAGTTTTGAGAGTATAATATACCAATGGAAAGCTCTTTCCACGATATTTCTGATGGACATACCTAGAACATGACTTTGTGTTGGAAATTTTGTGGAAAACTTCTCCGAAAGGCATGATGGTGACATTGTGGAGATAGCAGCTTCTGAAGTGCATCTTATTACATATGATGACATAAAATAACATAATAGACGATAATAAAGGAAAAGTATCATGTTTTCACCTCAAAATATGGTTTTAAGGTGAAAGCTACATCAATTTGAACATAACATTTCTTTCATCTTTCCAGATACTGTGACTTTGAGGTTTTTAGACTTCCTCATGACCTTGCTAATATTTATTGACACTTGACCCATTAAGTTGACCATGGTGAGACCCTAGAACCTAATGAGACCCACCCTATGACCTAATAATATGAATTATGAAGTGAAAGTGACTCATGTATAAAGACCATAAATAGGGGGATCAAAAATTTTGACATGAGGGAAGACTAAATGAAAAACTACTTACCATCCATGAATTCTTGACCTAATGGAATGATGAAAATTTATGGTATGGGACTCATAATATGAAAATGCAAAAGGGTAAATTTTATCACTATTGGCAGTATGACTAGACTAACACTAACATCATACTTGTAAATGTGGAAGATAGCAACCAACCTTCGAGGATGGAGAAGGGACAAATCACAAAAAAATTGAGGAGACGGGTAAACGGCCTTAGTAATTGGAGGTGAGGGGTGATAGTATAAAAGGGAAGAAACTGAAGATGAGGAGGAAAGGGAAGATAAGGAAGCATTATGAAGAACATAATTAAGAAGAAAAATAGGGTTTGAATATTTTTTAACAACTGAGGTATAGATTTGGAAGACCAGTAGAAGAATAATATGGTCTGGATTGGTTGAAAAGGCATAAAAAAGGATATAACTGAATCAATAGCATCACAATTTAGTACCATAAAATTGTAGGCAATTCATTTTGCCTCAATAACCCTTGCAATATTCATTGTTTTTTTTATACTAAATGGAAGGATTTAGCATCATTGAGTCTTTTTGCAGTGGGAAATTATTGTTGAATATGTGCCTACAGTCGTTGCATGTGCCTACAATTAATGTTTTTGTTTTCATTTAGAAATTGTACTATTATTTTCTCATAGATGGTCAGCCCGTCATACCCTTGTTGTTTGCAACTATGTTAACATGTCAAATCTAGGGTCACATATATAGTTTTAAGCCAGAGAAAAAAATTGAGATAGACCCATTTCGGTGCAAGTTCACTGACCCTTATGTTAAATTTACCACTACGTCTCTCAGAATCATCCTTGATTAGTTGGAAGAATTTAATGAAGTAAGCTCACGGTGGGGAAAAGTATCTAGAATATTGGAAAAAATTTAAGGTGGAGAGTCATGTCTTTGGAATCTTGGATGCCTAAAGGGTCGAGGAATTAATCTCTGGAGCCCCTTTTTTATGAAAGGGTGGAGACATTGACTTGTGAAGTCCCTAGTTGTACATTGGGTGGAGATATACATCTCTTGACTCCCTTACTAATTATGCATGGAGATATTCCTAAAGGGCCAAGGCATTGATCTCTGGAGCCCCATTTTTATGAAAGGGTGGAGACATTGACCTCTATTGCTGGATGTACATTGGATGGAGATACAAATCCTTGGAATCAATTAAAAATTATGGGTGGGGGTATATATATATATCCTTGGAGTCCCATAGAGTTTTATGGAAATTATATGTTCTATAAGGTTGTAGATGGGACGACCTATCAGAAACCCGGTCTAAATATCGGGACTCGTTTAATGTTAGTGGGTGAGACTTGCGCACAAGAAGATGTCAATGGTTGGAAGGAAATTGGGGAACCTATCCCTTTGCCCATTTTTAGGTCTTTCAATGTTTCAGGTGGTATAACAACATGAAAAACCATGTGGTGGGTGTAACCACAGTCCTTAAATATAGCCCATAATGAGGAACCATGTTGCCTACCTACTGAATTGTTTGATAACCAATAATACTATGGTATGCCATGACCATAGACAACAACCTCAGCTAGTAAGATAAATTAGAATCATAACAAGATGATGTTTTATCATAACTGAATGGATACCTAGATAGTTTTTTTGTTATTCATATATGCTTATGTATGGACCCTAAGTGAAGCATGGTCAATCCTTAATGGATACAACCCAGGAGGTTTTTACTTGTAATTGTAATTCATAGACCTTACTATTATTAACTATACATACTATTGACACCTTATGAGGTTTAGCAACACAAGGTATCCTATGCCCAGTTTTCCACTCTGCTTTCTTGATGTAGTTTCCAAGGAAAAGAGTGATGGACATTTCTCATCATGACCTTTTTCTTCCTAGTTTTCCATCCTCCAACTCAGATGGGTTCCTTTGCCTCCTAAATTGTTGTATACAATACTACTTCACATTAATTAAATGAGGGATTTGATAGGGATAAAATGACCAAATTCTTAGGAAATTAACCATCATTTGATGTTTGGAATATAGGGTGCCTTGTTGTGGCTCATTTTCCTATTTAGATCTGAATGAGGGCATGAACTGCTAAGCATCTTAAAAACTATCTCACTAATTCCTTAAGATATGAGACTCGAACACATGTATTTTTCAAGTGTTGTGGACATATGGATGTGGTGTTTCAGATTTTGATTCTACTTGCAGTAATAGTGGTTCGATACTGAGAATTCCTGAAGGCGAATAAATGTAAAAGGGTAGTAAACTGACACAACAAAGTATGTGAATCGAATTGTTCACTATTGCATGGTTTATAGTGTTGATATCTTTACAGAATTCACTGTACTATTGCTAACTTATAGCTACACTTTTACATGTGGCCCATTGATACATAACTCATTTAAGGTTGCTGATTCTTCCCTATAAAAGTTACTCATTATTGATGTTAAAAAAAATTCAGGGGAAAACTGATACACAACATAATATATTACGTCAATCGCATGGTGGAACTATTGATGTTTGTATGATTCATAGTTTGGATACCATGATAGAGTTCAGTATAACTTGTTGATACATATCTTACCACAATTCTTAAGAAATTTGGGTTTCTGATCATCTAATGGATGTGTAACTGAATGTCTTCAAATTAATTTCCTCATGATTACCTATGAATGATGCATAATAATTATCATTGAAAGTAGCACAACACCCTAACTAGTTGTAGCTAGGATCTGTGCAAATTTATTTTTCTATTATGGATATTGCACCATAGATTAGGATGGTACATGCCTTAGTTTTCAATTTTCTTCTAAAAAAATATGTAGGTGGAATATAAATTGTTAACATATTCCTCCCTTGCCCTAGAGTTATTTTTGAAGGCTACTACCTTGTGCTGAATGGGTTACACATTATGGTAATAATACAAAAATTTAAGTCGAAGTTTAGCTCATGGCATAATAATTGAATTCCCCACAAGCCTGGACCACAAGATGTCACATATTGACTTGGCATACCAAAATGACCTCATGTAGGCACTTTCATGGTTCAAAAAGATTCACATAGTTTATTACTCCTATAGCGTACTGGAGGTATGCTACGTATTGCATTATTTGTAGAAGTACCCTTGTGGCATAAGTACTGGCTCTGTTCCATTTTATGCAAAAGCATACATGTGATAGGAGAGCTTACCTTGACTTGATTGGTGTTAGAGATATGATTGTAATGAACGAAAATAATAGCACTTAGAGAAGGAATATTATTTCTAGTTTGAGAGGCCATTTGGACTACTCATTCAAATATTTTTCTACGGGAAATCATGAAACTACTTGTATAATGTGGGAAACTCGAATTTATGCTTTTATGTAGTAGTACTAAGGTGCATTATGTTTTAGTCTTCATGAAATGGCTACCTTAGATGCTAAGACCAGTTATAATCAATTTAAAGAGATTGACCCTTTAGGTGAAAGTGTGACATATTATTAAATCAAAGAAAGAGGCACCTTTTATTAAAATTGTTGACTGAATATATGGGGGCTTGCTAAAGAACAAATGTTTCCATGCCTTATAAATATTTAGGTTCGTTGATATAGGAGTTGAATTATGGGAGGTTTTAAGGGGTTTGGAGTAGATTCCTCTGTCACTGAATGAAGCTACTTGAAGGCCTTTTGGTGGTGGGTTCAAACTATAGTTTTTTCTATATATTGTTCAAAAAAAAAGGGAGAGATGCATATACATTATAGTAATAATGTGAGAGGGTTGTTACATTCTTTGTCAGGAATTAAGGGTATATTTTGAATTTGAAGATATAATTTCACTATTAAAATGTATAATATTGTAAGACGGTTGTTACATTCTTCATCGGGAATTAAGGGTAGATTTTTCATTTGCAAATATGATTTCATTGTTAGAGGCATTCTAATGGCTCCCAAAAGAAAGAGCCACTACATGGAACCATTTCAAAATATTTGAGTTACATATAGTCTTCAACCATGACAAGATGCAATTTTGTGGGCTGAATTAGACTCCAAACACATTTTGGCCCATGAGTAAAACTTGACTAGTGACTTGGAAGAAACTAGCGAGTCAACCCACCTAGACCTAAAATAATTCTAGGGTATGAAGAAAACCCTAGGAAGTTAGTGGATAAGGGTTTTAGATAAACCTTGGTTTATGGTAAAATATCGAGATTTGGTATATGAAACCCTTTCATGGCCGTTGTGAAGATGCTCAAGTACTTGGGATCGATTTGACAAATGACCTGATTACTAATAAAGTTGTTGATTAAAGGAAACATTGTTTTATGGTCTATGGACAAATCTTGAAGGCTGGTTCGAAAGGGAGAGGATCATCACCTTGCATTGAAGATAAGTATTTCTTGACTTATAATCTTACTCTTTCTTACTCGTATGGATCTGATTTCTATTATTATTGTTTCTACTCATTACTTCTTGCACGTATATTTGAGAACGTGGACAATTATAACCCCCATGATGAGATGTGACGAGTGGATCTCTCTTAAGGATATTTGGAAATGACAGAATGATGGCTAGATCTAGAAATTCAAGAAATATGGCTACATCTGGAAAAGGGAAAGATGGATAGATTTTTAAAAGGGAAAGAGGGAGTTGAGCACTACAAACTTCCTATGTTAATGTGCATAGGTAATATCAAAACACATGCATAATATATTATTTTAATGTTATGATTCACTTAGAACATCAGATGGCTAGGTAATCCCTACGGTATATTTAGAATACCTCCTTCTGAGATGGCTCATGCATGCATATGAGAGTAGTTGGAATATATGTTTCCTATGATTAAATGGTGCATATGGTCATGAATGTTTTGATCATGATGATATGCTTGATTTAATAAGAGTACTTAATGTGATTCTTGATCTTGGATATAGTTGAATAGCTTGATGCTTTTATAACATCCATTGTTTTTGAGATCGTGATTCTTACTCCAATTGGTGTTTCTCTTGACTCTTGTTATGCATAATCTGTGTTGGATCACTTATAGAAGGTATTGATAATGCCTGTGATAAGCATGACGAAAGCTCTTGGAAAAGGAGTGACTACACTTTGTTGGTATGTTGAATAATCTAAGTTGATCGCATTGATTATTATCTGAATGGTATTGGAAATTGTGATGATAGAGGCATATCTATGAGATTGATGTTTCATATCTTTGACTATATGTGGTTATAACATGTAGTGAAATTAAATTCTCTAACTTGATGTATTTTTATTCAGATTTTAATATTGCGTTGTCACATCATCCTGTCGCCTTGATCTTTTAAGTACAACCCTTGATGAAAGACTAAGGACATGATGTTGATGATCATAATATATATGTGTTTATGATTAAAAAATATGTTGTTTAATGACTCCATTAAAGACTGGTGGATGACATGAATGAAGTGGATTCTCATTTAGAGGGAGAACGTATCTCCTAAAATATTCTTACTCATGTTGGTACTATATTTTTTATTTAAATATGGTTTATGGATATATGAAATTGATTAAAACATAACAGAGGTCTGAGGCTCATTCATGTAAAAGAAGGATCATAGGTGTGAATATGCTGGATGGGCACAAAGTTGATGTTTTGTACAATGAATACAATTTGTACTCTGAATCCATGGATCTTTGATTTGTCTTCCCATTGTAAACTAATTTCTGGAATTTATAGAATTGAACATGAAATCGTATGGTTACTTGGAATATGTTAGTTCTTCATATGTGTTGCATATGCCAGTAATATTTGTTAGCAGGAAAAGTTTGTATGTTTGAATTGAACTTGTGTGTCCAGGTAACCAAGACATTCATATTGATATGTCATTATGATTGAGGATTCTAGAGCATGTTTTGACTAATTGATATTGATAAACTGTGTTTGGTAATTTTGACATGATGCTTAATAATTGAGATATTTCTATAATTATAGATCTTAACCTAACCAGAAATTTGTATTTGACATGGTTTTATATGGTTATATTTGATTTTCCTAGATGACTATGCTCTGTGGGCATAGTGACCTTTAGCTTCGTATGTGAGTATTCAAAACTATGGTTCTATATTGGTCTCCTTGTTCTTAGAACAATGGTTGTTGTGACTTGGTATGAACATGCATGAATTAACCTTGATGTCCATGCGCTTGCATCTAGTGATGGATATGGCCTATAATGACATGCTAAATATTGGACTTGAGAGCTTGACATGAAATGAGATCGAGGCTTTATATGAGCTCTACCTATCTCTAGTTGAAAGGATTGATACTATGAAATCAATGTCTTTGATACTAGTTTTGACTCGCTTCTAATATTTCATGAGCTAATTTCATTGACACAACATTGATGTCTCTAAGGCTGGATATGTTGGCATGGAAAGGCATTATTCTTGTAGACAATTTTTCCTGATGCAAGCTCCTTGATTCAGATTTGTCTATATTTGACAGTTATCTGGTGAAGTCAAGATAGTGAGTTCCAAGGTATGGCCTTTATTTTGATTATGGATTTGATTATGCATAGATGATGGTCTATCCTTGATAGGTGATAAGCCTATAAAAATATAAGTAAAACGGAGATGGTCTGAATATCGTAATGATGTGTCATGACATGATGAATTGATTTCTGGAATTTGGGAAAGAAATTCCATATTGCAAGACTGTTGAAATGTCTTTTTGTAATGTAAGTCGTTGGACGCTATGATTTAAAGTTAAAATGTTGATTGAATGTGAGATGTCATATATTAGTTGGTTGAGGCATGGAAGTTCCATTTTGAACATCCATCTGCATATGATATGTATAGAACATCATTAGCTCATGTTTGAGTTGCTTCACTCAGAATTTCAACCAAAAATATTTTATTTGTTCTACTCTTAAAGGTTGAGATATTTCTCCCATGATATGTAGTTGCATGAATGAACTAATGATATTTGGGATTAGTATTGATGAACACATTTCGATGTTGCCTTAGTATGATGCTGGGAAGGCTAGCTGTGAGGCATGATATAGAAGCTCCTTAGAGAGATGACCAAGCATGATATTGATAAGACATGGATACACTATGATGACATATTTATATTTGGGACTATGATTTCTCCATTTATTTGAGACAGTTTTTCTATTTGAGAGAAGCTTATGATTGTGATTTACACCTTCATGAGAGGGCGGATGAGTATAGTATCCATGTGTGGCTTACACCTTTATGAGAGGGAGGATGATTATGATATATTATTATGATTGGTATATTGTTGTGATTTACATGATTATGTATGATCTAAAATAACACTTGATTTGATGACCTGTAGGAACATGAGTCAATAGATAGCAAATGAGAGCAGCGCTGATCGAGGACACTGAGCCAACTCTTCCACTCTGTATGAGCTTCCATAACTAGGAATTGGAATAGAGGACTCCTGGGGTTGGGAAACCTTTTGACAATATGGCACTTTACTATGTGTTAGCCACAGTTGATAATGATACTCCCCTATCTACAAAGGGTCAGAGAATGCTACTCCCTTATCTGGTATTTGCAGAGTATACCATAGTTGGCATCATACCCACAAGTAGGGCTTGCTAAGAATACCACTCCTCATTTGGTGAACAATTTGATCAGAGTGTACTCGGGGTGTAGAACCCAAGTGGATTATGATGTAGGTGTTCTACCACATGAGTATTTAGGGTCATCAATGGGAATATGAGTAGGAAATAGGATGGGCTAAGATAAACCTGTGCGGTCCCAAGTGGAGAGTGATCTCCCAGATGTAATACTAGTGTTGAGATGGTATCCCTTGCTTCCATTAGGATATCATCAATATGCTATCTGTTGTAACAAATTATTCTTCTAGATACAAGAATTTTCATCATACAAGGAGGAATAATCAAGAGATAAGAATAAAAAATAATGAAGAGTACATTCATGACTTGTAATGAGAAAGGTTCACAACATGACGACTACATGCCAAAGATGTTCAATGACCATATATGATGATTCATGAAGATAAAATAAAGGCATATTGATTGATAATTAGATAACATCAGATGGAGTTGAGCCGTGATGAAACCTTGATGGAGAGACCTACAAGCAGAGATTCCAAAATGTAATTCTTCCTAGTTTAGAGTGAGTGTTAATTTATGAAACAAGGGTCAATATCCACATTGGATAGCTCATATGATTAAGATAATAATTTTATTAGATTACTCTTTTCGAGAGGAAAAAAATCGACCTATATACCACCCAAATTGGTTAAGAAAAAATAAAGTTATGAATTATTTTATTATTTTAAGGGTCGACCTAACCGCTTGTTTATTTGGTCAAAGCCCCAAGTGGTCCCTCCCAAAGTTATAAATAGAAGGGACCCCAAGTTCATTTGCATTCATTCTCTCATGAGATATCCTCCATGCTACTTTGTTTTTTATTTGTATTTTTTGTTTCTAGATATCGCGCAAAGGTTCGTGATCACAAACATGATCTTGCATTATATCTCGGTCATCTCAAGTAGAATGGAAAGCAAGGAGAGCTAATATAGCAGCCCAGATTAGCAGAGCCGTGATTTGGGTGTGTTATTCCCATGACCAAGTACACCAGAGCTGCTGACATGATTTTTTAAGGGTGCAACCAAGATTCTAAGGTCAGATCTTCCTGATCTGAAGTAGAGACGATGGCACAAAGTGTCCTGGTAATGACCAAGGACCGCAGAGCTGTGGGAAGAGTGTGTTAAGGCGATAACCAAGAAATTTTATGGGCACCTCATTTTTTTTTCACCTTCAGTTGATTTCTTAGTGCCTATAAACATCAGTCATTCATTCATAGTTGTGTCAGAACATTCATTGACAGTCTCCTAGGTTCATATATAGGACTTCAAAGTTGAGATCACTTGGTGATCTATCGGGTCCGCGTTTTGGTATTATAGATCTACTTATTTGTATATTAGATATATTTGTTTCCATTGCAATATGTACCTATAGTACTCATTTAGTAACAGTCATATTCATCCATTTTCTACAGATTGCGTCAGTGCATTTTAGTTCTTAGATTCAGGTTCCTTCATGCAGAAGTATGGTTATGGTTTTATTGCATGTATGTTAGTTTTTTTTTGCATTCTGAAGATATGTATCTATGAATCATTGTACTCTTGTAGCCGAATCATTTGATGAATATCTATGAAGAATAACCTGTAATGGTTTTCCCCATAGTGTGTGTTTCCCTAGTCGTGAACCAATCCTGGTGTATATATGTGTTCATGCCTCTCTTCCTTTGATATTTTACATTTCACTGCTTAGATGATGATGGTGGCGATGATGGTATTGTTAGAACTTTATAGTTTCATATTTTTATGGTTAATAATATGGATTTGTACAATGGTATAATTATTTGGGGTGAACTTAACATGTTATTGAAAAAATGTAACTATCAAAGTAAAAAACAATGTTGCTTTATGAAAGATTAACACCAACTAATTATGTGCCTTGTTTCTCCCCATCATGTGCTTCATTTGGTTGAACCTTCTGATATTTTGTGAAGGTATTGATTTTTCTGGTTGGTTGAACCCCGGTTAATAATACTATTTACCATTTAAAATTTTATTAATTTAGGGATACTGAATTTTTTCTAGATATGTGTCTTCTTTGCTATGTTCTTGTTCTATCATTATTTTAATACTCCCATATGTGTATCCTACACCACTTCATATTTTATTGACTATTTTGGTGCTCGAAAAACTGGTAAGAACTAGGAACACAATTTTTTGCATTGAAGAAAAAGAATTAAAAATATGGACATCTCTATGATCTAGTATTTAATGTGTTCAAATGGGTAGCCAGGTAATAGTGAGGCATCTCTGTGTATCAGATACTTCCCTAAAATTCTTCTTGACCTTCAAGATTATGATTATTCTATAGATATGTTGAGCCTTGGTTCTAGCTTTGCTAGAAAGGTAAACAAAGAAACATCGTTAAAAGAAAAAACTAATTATTCAGAAAAATTATTTGCATTGCTAAGAGAACACATTAATTATTCATACAAAAAAAATTTCTTATGAAATTTTATTGTTTTATTTATTTTTGTAGATATTTCGAAAGGAGCCCTTTTTTATGGGCATGATAACAATGATCAATTAGTTAATATAGAAAGGTGAGCCTTGTGGACCAAATCAATGTGTGTATATTTTGAAGGGATTTCATTCTCCTCCTTTCATTAGTCTTAGATGCTCTCCAGAATTTTGTGAAGAATCTTAGGGATGACTTCTAGGTCAATAATGTGAATTGCATAGATTTGTCTTTTAAGTGTCCATTGCTATGATTCCCTAGCTTTAAGTTAATCCTTATTTACTTTTATATCATTTAATTCTTTTTCCATTAGTTTGGTGCAAAAGAAAATAATGGAAAGAGATATTACAGTAGGTTGCACTTGCAATTGATTGTTTGATATGATCAAAATTCATAGCTTGTATTTTTGTTAGGAGTCAAACACTTAATATTCATAGCACAATAGAGAGGGTTGCAGAAAAGACAAACCCTGTTCCATTGCTATATTATAGGGAATATTATATATATGCAAAAAATATTGTGTGTTTCTTTGGAAAATCTCTTCCCAAATATTTTCAAAGTAATGAGTCGTCTGAAAACTTTGCAACCGTGTTTTTAAATGCATAACACAAACACGTCGTAACATTGCATTATATTGGTTGCAAGTCAGGATCCTAATGATGTGAACTAGACTTTGGAATGGGTTCAAAATATAAAATAACTGTTAGATAGATTTTAGTTGTATTACAGATGAATATAAGCTGATAAATGCTCCATATTGTGACATAAAGTCATAGATAGAGGTAATTTTACATTTCATCCTCTCCCCATAAAGAGCCACTTGGGACTATGGAAGTGATAACTATCTAAAACATTGGAGTTGTACTAGCTATATTATCAAAAGATAAGACAAAAAATAATAAAGATAAGCCTTACTTTGACACTTCCAAATGTAATACCGAGTTCCAAGTATGTGCAACATCACCTGCAGGTTCTCCAATGTAATGCTAATTGAGAGAATGGTAGAGTGTTATTGCCACCTTGATTTCGTTGATAAAAATATTCTTTAAGTATTGATATAAATGATGATAATATCATTTTTCCCATATACAAATTCCTTGGGGAAACCCTCCAAGATTTTATTCACATTCTATGAATAGTGCTCTGTTATTTGTAGACATGTTCCAACCATCAAGTGACCTGATTTAATGTGAATGGTGGTCTGTTGTTGGTAGACATGTGGCAACCCTCAAGGGACCAAAGTGGATATACCTTGTGAGATTTTTGGTCATTATGGCTTTGGCATGGCATGCCAAATCACTTGAACTAAGAATTGGGGCTATAAGTTTTTTTTATCTATCTACCTACCTACATATCTACCTATCTAGATATATATACACATATTTGTTTTCTTTTCCAAATAAACCTCATGAATATTATTTTTCTTAGGATAACACCTTGTGGAAAATGCTTCAAGCACTTTTTCATGATTCATGGATGGTATATTCGGTAAATAAATGGAAATAATTAGGGTGCTTAATTGCTACATGATTAGGAGAGTTGAATCTGTAACCTCCCTAACTTTAAGTGAGAGGTCTCACATTTGGCTCATGGCTGCTATACATACATGGCTTCCAAATCAGTGAGCTAATTAAAAAAATAATAAGTTGTTTCTTGAATTAAAAGGAAATATATTAGAAATTTTAAAAGCATGCTCTGAAAGTTGTCGACTATTAGAGAATGTGTGAACTATATCAACAACATAAACAAAACTTTTCATGGTTTTAAAAAATAAAAATAAATCATTGTATAAGTTAGGGTATCTATTGGTAGAGAATTTGATAGCTAATGTTCATAAATGAAATCATTTGTATGCCCATGCTGAGAAATTGAAATGGTCCAAACACCCCGCTTGAGCTCCAATGCATCTTTGAAAGGCCACCTGCTTCCTTTTCCTTGTCCCTATATATGTGAGACAAATAAGTGTGTGGGAAGGTTGTCATTTAGTGTTTTATATCATCATGGTTTGGCTATAAAATGAAATTTTTGATTGTTGATTCCTTTCACACACACACACACACACACACACACACATAGATATATATATATATATATATTATTTTTTCCCTTTTTTCAAGGAAAAATTCATGAGGAAACCCATAGGATGCATCTCAACACTTATGGATGACATCAATATTAAACCTATTGAGAGACTAGCACAACTTACATATGGGGAGCCGAATTAGGTACTTTCTTGCATAGCCAAATACCCAATAAAATTTGGCAGGGATGAGTAGAGGACAACATTGTATGGTGGATCATCATGGTTTCTATCAGCTGGCCCTAGCTAGTAACATCAAACTTTGGATTAATAATGATTGACTCCTAGCCAACAATGTTGGACCCAATTGGTGGCTTGTTAGGGACCGAGTGGTTTCCCACCCATTTCTTTTATATCTTTTCTAGCCTAGAGATGAGGTTAGCCTCCCAAACCCTGCGATTGTTGAGAGTAGTGTGGAAATGCTGGAGAGCATGTAGGTTGCTCCATGCTCATGGTACATGGAGTCCCTTCATATATTATGTCATATGCTTGCCATATTTAAGGGATGAAGTTTGAAAATTGACATGTTTAATTAGTAGCCACAAAAAATCAATAAGTTCTCACGAGTTAATTTGTTTTTCAATGTAATTTTCATTTATTAATTACTTTTAACTTTTTTTCTCATAATTTTTTCATATGGTGATGCATATTTATTTACCTATGCAATACTTCATATGTATCCTTACAAGTTCATTGTATTGAGTATTCCCATTACTAGAGTGGTTGGCATTGGCACAATGCCTTTGCCTATTAGTGCATGGATGGAATGTCTTGGAATGATTTTGGAAAGATGCCTTGGCTCTCTTCCCTCTAGCAAAGGTACACATTACCCAATGGACTGAGGTAATGAGGTTTTGGTATATGTAAAATTTTATAATGTGATTAACACGTGAACTTATTTACTCATATAATTTGATTTCATAGTTATAAAATTACATAAAATAAAAACATTTTATGTGCATTAGTGCATGAATGGAATGTCTTGGAATGATTGGAAACATTCCTTGGCTCTCTTCCAACTAGCCAAGGGACACACTACCCAATGCAGTTAGGTAATGAGGTTGTTGTTATATGTAAAATGTTATGATGTGATTAACGCATGGATTGATTTGCTAGTTTTAATTTAATATCATTGTTACAAACTTATATAATTTTTTTTTTTTTTATGTATGGTATAGTCTGAAGACCTTGTCGTGCAACAACATTACATTGTGTGGAAAACATCATCACATGAAATAATCGAATAGTGGTCCATAAGAGGACAAATTCCCATGTTTGCTAAATGCCTTTGAGTTTGGGTAATTAATTTGTTTCCTTACATTTGAAAAAGATAAGCTCTTAGCCAATGAGAGAAAGTTTTAGTTCATAGTTCAAGACCAAAAGGAATTTTCAACCAAGTTAATATTTGCAAGAAAGCTAGTATATTCTACAATTATTGTTGAGGCTACAAAAACGGGGTCATGGGTTTACAAGTAGCTTTTAGCCTTATCCCCATAAATGAGATTAGTTACTACCCTTCGTTACAATTTAACCTCATGTCTAGAAGGAGTTTAGTATTTGTTATTATTAGTTTCTTGGATGGAAAAATCATAAAAGTAACCTTATATACTAACTTTATGTCACCCAAATCTTCAACATTCACATACGAAAAATATTTGAATGCCTGCAAATAATGTCAAAGGTATCCTGATTCGGAATGTTGAAAGCATACTTAAAGATAAACTCAAGTCTATGCCTTAACCAAAATGGCTTTGAGTAATGCAACTCTCAGCCTCTTAGTGCACATATTGAAAAAATCACCTCATCCAGAGAAACCTTCTTGTCCCCATGTCCAAATTTGTAAGAGTAATAATCTAACTTCAATGTAACAAAGAATATATGCATACATCTAGCACACATCCACTAAATTAAACCAAAAGAGCTATACACAGATTTATAAATGGATGAGTCACTAAACCATTCCGAGTTAAAAAAAGTTATAATTATCTAAAAGAGGCTCTAGAAATAAAAAAAGGTCATGGCATTCAGTAGCTATTGTCCAGCCTCATTAATTTATCTCACTGATACTAGTAGGCAATTTCTGTCAAAAACTATTTTCTCGCAGAACCCACTACAAGAAAATGACAAGAAGTGAAAACTAAAAAGAAGTGGAACACATGATTTCTCTTATGAGTTTTACGAATCAGTTAAATAAGACTACATTGGAAACATCAACAATAAATGACTTCAGTGAAAGAGAACTAAAACTCGACTAAGTGAAACTGAACTCGGACACTTGGATGGACGATTCCGACACCTAGCATGTGGTTGAAATTAGATTCTCCAACACTTCCCCTTAGTTACAACCACATAAAACCTTAATGAATACACTTTTTGGTCTATTTTTTAGCGAGGGCTACAATTTACAAAACCTGAGTTGAACTAGATTTAGTTTTCTTCTTCTCTTCTTCCAGATTCTATAGCCACTAAATTGTTTCAACTTCTTCTCTTTTTTGTATCCTTGAGAACTTTGTTTCTCCATTTGTTGGTGTAGGTATATTATCATTCCAGGTTGTCTAAGCATGTCGTGGAATTATTCAAGAAATGAATTGTATGCGGGCTGCTGCCACATATTGTCTTACGTAGTATGCTTTTCATCAACAATCTGTTGCAACATAAGATCAGAATAATATACCATCTCTTCAAAACTCCAATACTTGAAAATTTCAGTGACATGTTCCTCATGCATGTTGTCTTCAAAATTCATATCTACAAATTCCATGTAGATATCATCTAGACATGGTGTTGCAAGCCATGTTTCAAGGAACTTTAACTCCTCTTCATAATCAATATGTGTACCTGCACATTGGAAATCAATGCTAGAATTAAAAATATTTGTAGAACGACATTGCTTCTGGTTCTTCAGCTCTACAATGACATATTTTTTTTCTGCTTCCTTCTCTGTTTCTGCCTCTTTCTCTGTTTCTCCTTTCTGTTTGCAAACTTCTTTTTTTCCATCTATCTTTATCTTTATCTTTGTCTCTCTCTTTTCATCACTAACATGTGATGATACAAAAAGATTGCCTTCTACTAACTGAAGTGAGATTATCTAAACAAATAGTATTATGTGTATATAATTTTTTTGTTGCATCATCTGTAACCAGTCATCATTAGCCAAAAATTCTGTATCAAAATTTACATCAACAATATTAATCATTGGATTTACCATATTACTTTTAATTTCAATAGAAATCTCAATTGCTGGATTCACCAAGTCTTCATCTGCAAGATGTTTGGTTGGATTCGCTAAATCTTCATCAGCAGGCTCTGTTTTTGGATTCATCAAATCATCATCAACAAGCTCTATTGTTGGAATCTCCAAATCATCATCAACAAGCTTTGTTGTTGGAATCATCATATCATCATCAAGCTTTGTTGCTCGAATCACCAAGTTGTCATCATTGGATTCACCAAATCTTCATCAGCAAGCTCCGTTGCCAGAATCGCTAAATCATCATCAAGAAGCTTTGTTGCTGGAATCATCAAATTTCCATCAGCAAGCTCTGTTGTTGGATTCATACAATTTCTGTCACCAATATTTATTGTTAGATTCATCAAATCTTCACTAGCAAGCTCCGTTGCTGGATTGATCAAATATTCATCTACTTGTGGTTGTACACAGTGGGGTTCACGAGCATCTTCATGTTCTCTCTCTGCTACTTCTGCATTTTCTTCAGAGACATCATCCACTTCTCACTGAGTCTTTTTATCTTGTTGTAGACCTAATGTTATGGATCCACCTTAATCTTCAACTTCAATGCTCCCCCTTGCACCAAAACACCTCTTAAGGGTATACCAAGCCTCCTTGGCTATCTTGGCATCTCAAATCAGAGGAAGAATGCTTTCATCCATAGATTCTTTTATGAATTTTAATGCAAAGGAGTCCTTTTGCCTCTGACTTCCACATCTAAAAAGATCTTAAAAATATATATTTTTTCTTTAGCCTCTTCGCTTTTCCCATAAGTTGAGCGTTGGCTTAGTACGACTCAAAAAGTAATACAAATTGTAGACATTGCAACTAAATGCAATAAAAATGGCATTAGTGCTTGACTTTCAAAAATAGAGGTGTCTACAAATGCTAATCAAATACCTTAATTCTAAAAAAAATCTTTATTTCTTCAAAAAACATCTTTTTACACATTCACTTTCACAAAGCTTTCAGACTTTCACTTTCTAAAAAATTTAATTTTTTTTTTTTTTTCCTTTTTTTTTTACTTTTGAAAAAAAATCTTTTTATTCACTCTCCTCCTTTAAAAAAAAAAATCAGACAAATATGCACCCACAAATGGGCTTCCTCCCTTTTATGAATTGATTTTTTAAAAAGTAATTTCGAAAAGACTTTATTTCATTAACACAACTTTGAATAATGAGGACCCCCCGATCGGGGTGAACACTTGCCATCATGACAAGGGAAGGCGGAAACGTGGCAAGCGCTTCCGTAAAAATCAATCAAGATCATTTAAATGATTTGTCAGACAAGCGAAGTGGATGGTCCGAGCGCCGGCAAAGGTTTGATGGCGCATGATGGCCAGGGTGGCTGTCAGACAACCGGAAAGGCAAGAGAAAACTTGGTAAGTTCATTAAACCCGCCCCTTCATTCTAGCATGCATTATCCCTGGCATGCGAAAGATTGGAGGCAGCGAAGGCAAAATACAGCCCTGCAACCTGGATATAGCGTGAATTTGTCCGGGTATGTTTTGATAATAACCTTAATGCTTCTGATATTAAATGCGGCAGATATGGTTTGTAGTGAAGAAGATAGTTTAGGATTTCTGTCGTTTTTGTTGCTTGGCAAATGTCTGGAACCTGAACTGAATCAGGTCCCTCCTTGCTTCCGTGATCCTTGTTATTTCCAAGTTCTGATATTAATTGCGGCTGATGCGCTCTATAGTGATGGGGATAGTTTAGATTTGAGTTCGTTTCTGTTCTTTCTATCGTTTGTTAAATGCTGGGAACCAGATTCGAATCCGGTCACTCCTTCCTTCTGCGACCATGGCTACTCCCAAGCACCTGAAACACACTCTGTGCGAAGGTATGGGAGTAAAACCCCCAGTTATCTGTGTAATCCCTGTTGTAGCCAGGTTCGTATAGGGCGTCAAATTCTAAATAGGAAACCCCTCCTTGGCAGTCTGGATAGAAGCAAAGGTAATAGGAAGAGTTGGCTTAAGTTTCTCAGTCATAGTCCTGGCCGCAACTCCTTAATTGTCGACAACCTCAGTCATAAAATGCTACCTTCTTATCTGGGTGCTGCAAAAATAATCCATTTTTCTTTTTACCCTCAGGATACCCCCCACAGTCAAACCATAGATATCAGTTGTAAGAAGTTGGTTGAACTTCCGTCTCGACGAAGGTCTGAAGGCACCGCGAGGTGCATGCTGTGTTTTAAAACCTTTTCTCATTTTGTTTATTCATGCATGCCAGTGTTAGTTAAAATCTCACCTCCAGCAATGGGAAAGTGCCACTATCAGGAAGCGAATAAGGGAAAGCAACCTGATCAGCCAGATCCTGTTCCAAAGAAAAGGGGGCGGAAAACGTATCCCGAACACCTGGAAGAATTGGCAGTTAAATATGTCATGAGTAATCCGTCGGCATCCAGAAATGAAATTCGAGGTTGGGAACAAGAAATCCACCAGGAACCAGAGGATACTGAGACAGAGGCAGAGATACTAGATTTTATAACTGATCCAGGGCATACAAGGGGCATGCTTACTTTGTTTAACCAGACAGTCCATACATATTGGATTGTAAAATGCCTGCTAGCAAAAGCAATCCAGAGTAATCACCCAGTCCAAGTAAAGACAGAAGCAATGCAACCATACCTACGCACCCAGGCTCTACTCTTGGAGATTCAGGACAACCAGCAACATCTAAAGATCACTCAATACCAAACTGCAGACAGGGTTAGCAGATTAGATGAAAAAGTGGGACGTATGGAGAAAACTCTTCAGAAGATTCTTCAGCAATTGAACCAAGTAGAAATGCCACGGTCTAATGTCAAAGACCCTGCCTCAGTCTCCTCATCTGAGGTTTAAATGATGTCTGATTTCATGGTCTTCTTGTTAATTTTGAATTTTAAAATACTGTTATGTTTGTAAATATTAAAGTAGAGACTCAGGTAGTAAAAGCAAGTCATAGACGTAAGAGACAATTCCAATTTTGGGATGCAAACCATGTTTTTAGAAGGCCAATAAACCTGGTTTCCCTCCTGGGCAGGTTGAGGCCAAGAACGACTTTATATTTTGTAACCTGTCTTAAAATATAAATAGAAATGGCATGGACACACCGAATTTACAAAAAAAAAAAACTTTGAATAATGAGGAGTGAATACGTAAAGTTGAATTTCTACAAACATTACCGTAATGGAGATGTGACTGCCCAGACCCGTGTGGGTTCGAAAACATTGTAAGTTAATTGAACTAACGGCTTTTTTTTCTTTGGAGTGGTGCGTTCATAACAATTTGGTTGCTATGGAAACTTGCGTTAGTAACACATGGAATACCACGTATCTATTAATATGGGCCTGTGATATAATGCTCTCGATGAATTTCTTGGAGTGCGTTAAAATGATTTTTTTTTAAATAAAAATCGATTTAGAGTTGACCTTTCTTCAATTCATTTCGTTGGCGTCTTATTCATGGTAAATGACTTCTTCGTTCAGTGTTGCTTCTTCGTAGGAGGCATATTCCAATTTCTTCAAATGTGTGCTCCTCTCTCAAAGAGTATTATGAAGACTTGCCTCTTCTCTCTGCTACTTCAACTTCTCTCCCATTTCTGCTCTCTCGGGGAGTCTTATGAAAAAAAGCTTTGATACTATGATAAGAATTGAAAAATGAAAAGAAGTGGAGTAGAATATTGATCTTATGAGTATTACGAATCAGTTAAATAAGACTACATTTGAAACATCAACAATAAATGACTTAGGTGAAACTGAACTAAAACTTGACTAAGTGAAACTAAACTCCGACACTTAGATTCTTCAACAAAAAACAAGTGTACATGCAATGTTAAAAGTATATGCTCTGTATAACAAAGATGTTCATGAACTTTTGAGCAACCTACACACCCTTGATGAGAGCATATTAACATAGCTTCTTTCCACTCATTTTGAGAAAGAATCTTTTCAAAGGAATTTGCTTTAGGTTATAGAAAGACTTGACAAGCTTTCATATCTTATGTTATTGAACCTTCACATCTGGTTGTGTGAGACATTTTGACATTATTTTTTAAATCTCCATTCAAGAAAGTGTTTTCACATAATCCTTGTGATGAGTAATCCACCTTTTCTGTGCTGCCAAAGCCAATAAAGTGTGAATGGTAGCTAAATTTATTGTGGGGTCAAATTTCTCATATTATATGCCTTTTTTTGTGCATCTATTTTCACCACGAGCCTTCTCTTATGATTTTTAAGTGAGCTATTTGATTTGTACTTATTCTTGTAGACCTAGTTGCAGCCAATTGGTTTGGTTCCAAATGAAATAGATAGCCCAGAAAATAGGAAAGCTACTATAACTTATATAAAAAAGAGGACCTGTGGGGTTCTACGTCAGTTGAATAGGGTCTCATTAAAACTAAATACATGAATTCCAGTAAATTAAGAATAATACTTTGACAAAATCAACACTACACTCTATGCGATGATCACATCTAAATACTTTGACAATGAAAATGCTTCATCGCTAGGGACGATCCCATGTAAAAGATGGATGAATATTATAGCAGAGTAGGGCTTCAAGAATTCCAAGAACTGGTGCCAAGTCCCATATCTTGATCATAGCAACATCCCTTGTATGGATACGTCTTGACATCGAATCACCATGGCTCCATCAGCTACTATTCTATCTGTTATTGCAATGGGTGCGATTCTAAGTTTAGTGGTAGAAAAAAAGGTAGGGAATCTTGTGCATCATGACATACATGGCTGAATTCATCAAAACTTTGTGCAATGTGACTCTGTATCCTTCTGGGCCATGGTCCTGAAAAAAAGAAGAACTACAATGAGTTTAAGAGAAAAATTAGCGCTCAAGGATTGTATGTGTAAGAAAAACAACACATAAACTGGAAAAAAACTTTAAAATATATTAATGAATGTCTCAAGGAATGATGTACAATGTGTACACATATAAATACATCAAGGAACTGTTGAATTAGTTCCCCAAATTTCTTGGACTCTAATAACCGGTTATCTAACAAAAACTAACTCAAGGATTAGTTGCTTAACATTGCCCCCTTAATCTCAAGAGATATACCAAAGTCCGAGAATGAGAGCTCAAAATGCAGAAATGCATCTCAACTAAGAGCTTAATGTCTCTTGGAAATGGTTTTCAAGGATGACCATAAACCAAAAATAGAAGAACTTAATGTCTCCACCAGCATTAATTGTGGAACCTACATAACAATTCTCAAAAGAAAAAAATGTGGTTTTAAGATGACCAAAAACTCCGGAACTATGACAACAGTTCTTGAGACAATTCCAAATATTGAAGTGCTTGCTTAGAAACAACTCAATCAACTGAGGTTGTGGCTGATCCAGGTGGATATTGGTGGCCACCCACCTATTCCACTTGGGCCCCCACCATTGTCTCTTTCAGTTTTTCCGTTTTGGCATAACTTACTATTTTTAGCAGTTTTTCGGGTCCTGAACTTCCGGAGCCGTTTTGAGGCCCTAAGTTGTGTGCCAATTTGGAGAAGTGCACGTTTGGCATGACCCAGGTCCAATATCTGGGATACATTATTGATGAAAGGGGGGTGCATGTGGATCCAGCCAAGATCCAAGTCATTCGGGATTGGCCAGCCCCGACTACTATAACAGAGCTTCGCAGCTTTCTGGGTCTTGCTAATTTCTACCGTAGATTCGTGTTGGGATTCTCTCATATCACTTGGCCCTTGAGTCAAGTCACCAAAGGAGGAGCGAGAACAAAATTCTTTTGGTCGGAACCTCAACAGAAGGCGTTCAAAGAATTGAAAAATCGCCTCTGTTCTGCCCCAGTGCTCACCTTACCAGACTTGCAGCAGCCATTTGAGATCGAGACAGATGCCTCTGACTATGCTATTGGGGCAGTTCTTACTCAACGGGGACATCCAGTGGCATATCACAGTGAGACATTGTCTGAGACAGTTCGCAAGTATCCCACCTATGACAAAGAAATGTATTCCATTGTGCAAGCCTGTCGACAATGGAAGCATTACATTTTGGGGAAGGAAACAATCATCCACATAGACCACCGGCCCCTACAGTTCATACAGACACAAGGGAAGTTGCAGAATGATCGCCATCAGAAGTGGTCCACATATCTGCAACAGTTTCATTTGAACATCAAGTACAAGAAGGGTAGCACCAATAATGTTGCAGACTGCCTCAGCCGACCACCGGTCGTGGCGCTCACCACCGTGCTCAACTCTTGTGGGCACGAGACTTCTGATTGGCCGCTTCTCTATGAGAGTGACCCAGAATTCGGCCACACTTACAAGGCACTCTTAGGGGGCACACAAGTTCCAAATTTTCACCTCCAAGATGCACTTTTGTGTCACCTGGGACACCTTTGTGTTCCTTCAAGCGAGCGTGCCAAGATGATATGGGAAGCACACTACAGTCGAGTCGCTGGGCATTTCGGGGTCGAGAAAATAGTAGCAATACTACAGAAGTATTTCTATTGGCCGAACCTTCGAAAGGATGTCGAGAAGCACATCAGATCCTGCATTGCTTGTGCCATTGCCAAACTGACCATCAAGAAGCAAGGCCTATATGCTCCACTACCTACCCTTAGTCGACTGTGGGAATCCATCTCCATGGATTACATGTCGAGCCTACCCTCTACTAAGAATGGCAATGACTGTGTTTTCGTGGTCGTTGATAGATTCTCGAAGATGGCCATTATGGCGGCCTGTAAGAAGAATATCACAGCAGAAGCTACTGCTAAACTCTTCTTTGAACGAGTATGGGTGCACTTTGGGATCCCACAGTCTATCATATCAGATCGAGATAGCAGGTTCCTCGGCACATTTTGGTCCAGCCTCTGGTCAATGTTGGACACAAAGCTCACCAAGTCCACAGCTTTCCATCCCCAAACAGATGGCCAGACAGAGGTCGTCAACAGAATGATTGTACACATTCTGCGCATGTACAACTCAAAGCATCCACGCACATGGGACGAGAGCCTCTCCTATGTACAACACAATTATAACCGGGCTCTCCACAGTTCAATTGGCCATAGCCCCTTTCAAGTGGGCTTGGGATTCCAACCACTATGTCCCATTGACATAGCCATGCCGTTTGCAGCTGCTCAGGCCGATTCAGCTCATGTCCAGTCTGAAGTTGACAAAGCAAGTAGCTTCATCGAGCGCATTCAACACATCCGCCAACAAGTTCATGATATATTGGACAGAGCCAATGCGAAGTACAAACAGCGCCATGATCAACACCGGGTGCCACACCACTTCCAGGTGGGCGACAAAGTATGGCTACATTTGCAGAAGGAGCGCCTCACTGGACCTCACCGCAAGCTTCGCCCGCTTCGATACGGGCCGTACACCATCACCAAGGCTGTAGGTAACAATTCCTTCGAGCTTAGTATTCCACCATTCCTTGGTCTGCACCCAGTCTTCAATGTGGATCGCCTTCGTCCTTACTTTCCACCTCTACTGGACACCTCGGACATTGCAGAACAACTCACACCAACAGAGTTAAACCCAGACTGCATGGAACAGGCCACCACAGATTGTATCATGGACATGCGAATCAAGAACACTCGTCAACAGCAGATCCAACTGTATCGGGTTATTAGTGGCCAACTCTGCACCAGAGAAGTGGTTCACCCGGGGACCAAGTTCGGCGAAATTTCATGTTCAACATGGAGCACGCAATGGGGACCATTGCTTCCTAGGGGAGGAGTGATCGGGTGGATATTGGTGGCCACACCTATTCCACTTGGGCCCCACCATTGTCTCTTTCAGTTTTCCGTTTGGCATAACTTACTATTTTTAGCAGTTTTCGGTCTGAACTTCGGAGCCGTTTTGAGGCCTAACGACGTTTTTGGAGTATGAAAGTGCCAGCAAATTAAGCAAATTTCTGGTAAATTCGTTGACATTTGTAGTCCTCGGATAGAGCTTTCTAATGATGTATCATATCGTCGAACGAATAGTATGCCAAGTTACGTCCCTGGGAAGTTGAAACACCAATTTACCCAAACAGGGACCATAGTTTTGGTGCTTCATCTCCTAGGGTTAGGGTTTTGGCTGTTTATGATTTCCCATTGCTTCTAAATAATAAATAGGTGCTTGAGCCTCATTGTAACTTAGTTCAAAGGCCTGTAGCCACCACATCTCTTCTCAGAGATAGCTACCGGTTCCCTAGCTAGTTTTATTTCCTTTCTGTCTGTAAGCAAATTTCAGTTCTTTGATATTAATGAAATGAAGTGTTATTTCCACTCCATCTCTGTATTTATGGTTATATGTTTATTACGACTGCGTTCACACGCAAATCCGGATCGGTGGTATCGGGCGGTACCTTTTTCTCGATCCTTCTTTGCGAGGTCCCCAACGAGGTCGGGGTATAAGGAGCTAGGGCTTGATCTGGTGGAACCTTTACAAGATCAGCCTCGCAAACCTCGACGGACGCCCATGGGAGACGAAAATAAAGATGAGGGAGCAAGAGATCCTATCAAAATATTGCTCGAGGAGGCCCTTGAAAAACAAAGGAACGAGATGATGGATAACTTTGCTCGGATCCTTCAACAGCTGCCCACTGGTGGCGCATCTACATCCAACAGCCACTCTGGAGGTGCGACTCCTTTTAAGGTACAAGTAAATTTTAACATTCCCATATTTGAGGGTCAAATAGATGCAGATGCCGTAGATAGATGGTTGAATCTATTAGAAGGATATTTCTCGGTTCATGACTTTTCCGACCGGGAGAAGATTATTTTTTCACTCCTCAAAGCTACCCCCATGTCAAGGACTGGTGGGAAACCTACTGTGAGAAAAAGGACGAGACAAAACCCTCTGCGTTGCCATTTGTACCCGAGCTTGGAGATTCTTTCGAGACGCGGGATCGAGCAGGTAGGGTCCGGGTGGGGAGAGCATGAGGACAAGTACATACAATGGACCACGCTGCGACAACAAAGGGATCAAGATGTGCATGAGCTGACAAATTTGCTCCATACCCTGCGCACAAATTTGGGTATCAAAGATTCAAAGAAAAATCTGGTGATAAAGTATCGTAGCTGTCTACACATATACATTTAGGAGGAAATGGAGTTCCTCGACATCTCCTCACTTGGTACGACATATCGGTATGCTGCCAAGATTGAGCAGAAATTCAAACAGAAGAAGCGAGACTTTGGATATGCGAATCAAAAGCAAGGGAAATGTGCTTAAAAACCGTATAACAAAGGACAGAGCCAAGGCATGGCAGCTAAAGACAACCCGTCGAAGCCACAAGAAAAGAACAACACCGCAAAGCCAAAGAAGGACACGGGAAAGTGGTGTGAGTTCCATAAGAGCTCCACTCACAACACAAGTGAGTGTCAGGCCAAGCAGTCGCTAGTGGCTGAGATGAGGGCTTGAGTCGGATGCGTACTCTCAGACTCTAGTTTCGGGGTTTGAAAGGGGAATGAAAAGGAAGCAGTTATTCATGCGGAGCCCAATGCCACTTTTGCCACTACGAAGATCTAGAAGGAGGAACCGGAAGATCCGGAGGAGGAGGAACGTCTCTTCCACTCCCAGATGTGGGTAAAGGGCTCCTCGGTACAGTTCATTGTCGATAATGGGAGCCAAAAGAACCTCATTTTGGCAGACGCCGTGAAGCGGTTGGGCTTGCCGACCATAGCTCACCCACATCCATACACCATCGAGTGGCTTCACCAAGGACGAGATCTCCGCGTCAACCAGCAGTGCCGCCTTCCCTATAGCATCAAGCCCTTCACGGATGGGGTATTATGTGATGTTGTGCTCCTATTGATGTTTGATGTATTATTAGGACAACGGCGCAGCCCAAGGAAGCGTGTGCTGTGTGTATGAGTCTCGACCTCGTCTTTGTTGTTATTACTTTGGGAAATAAGTTGGATACACGGAGAATTTTACTGACTATCTCTTTGGTTACTGCAAAACAATGAAGTAAGCTCATTTCCCAAACCAGGAATTTTTTTTTCCTGATGATCCGCCCCCGGGGCAAGAAGAAAGGCGGCCACGACCTCCCGACCGGGGCCCTACGCACGACGACAACAACAAATAGAGAAGTTTGTGGAGGAGTACCTAGACATATTCACCTCACCTGCAGGGGTGTCTCTGAATTATCAGGTCAAGCACCCCATCGATCTAAACCCAGCTATGTTGCTTCCTAATGGACCAATCTATCGGCGCTATGTTCTGGAGAATGATGAAATCAAGAGGCGGATTCGGGAGCTCCCCACGTGCGAAGGTCACATCGGACCAAGTTCATCGCCTGTGGGAGCCCGATCGTGTTGGTACGAGAAGAAGGATGGGACGTGGAGACTGCGTATTGACTATCGGGCGGCGAACAAGATCATTGTTCCAGAATAGGTACCCAATCCCACGGATTGATGACCTTCTGGACCAACTCCAAGGTGCAAAATATTTCGGTAAGATCGACTGGAAGTACGGGTATCACCCGGTACGAATTAGACCCTCGATGTGGGCGCGACGAAGCTAAGGAAGGCCTTTTTGAATGGATGGTCATGCCTTTCGGGTTGACGGATGCTCCCGCGACCTTCATGGGGTTGATGGACGACATCTTGCGGCCATTCACCAACTCATTCGTAGTGGTGTACTTGGATGACATTCTGATCTTCAGCAAGACTTGGGAAGAGCAACTTCATCACATCCGACAAGTCCTCCAAACACTGTGGCAACACAAGCTGTGTGCCAATCTGGAGAAGTGCACGTTTGGCATGACCCAGGTTCAATATTTGGGATACATTATTGATGAAGGGGGGTGCATGTGGATCCAGCCATGATCCAAGTCATTCAGGATTGGCCAGCCCCGACCACTATAACAGAGCTTCGCAGCTTTCTGGGTCTTGCTAATTTCTACCGCAGATTTGTGTTGAGATTCTCTCATATCACTTGGCCCTGGAGTCAAGTCACCAAAGGAGGAGCAAGAGAAAAATTATTTTGGTCGGAACCTCAATAGAAGGCGTTCAAAGAATTGAAAAATCGCCTCTGTTCTGCCCCAGTGCTCACCTTACCAGACATGCAGCAGCCATTTGAGATCGAGACAGATGCCTCTGACTATGCTATTGAGGCAGTTCTTACTCAACAGGGACATCCAGTGGCATATCACAGTGAGACATTGTCTGAGACAGTTCGCAAGTATCCCACCTATGACAAAGAAATGTATTCCATTGTGCAAGCCTGTCGACAATGGAAGCATTACATTTTGGGGAAGGAAACAATCATCCACACATACCACCGACCCCTGCAGTTCATACAGACATAAGGGAGGTTGCAGAATGATTGCCATCAAAAGTGGTCCACATATATGAAACAGTTTCATTTGAACATCAAGTACAAGAAGGGTAGCACCAATAATGTTGCAGACTGCCTCAGCCGACCACCGATCGTGGCGCTCACCACCGTGCTCAACTCTTGTATGTGGATCAGTGGCTTCGTATGTGGATCAGTGACTCACGCTCACTTCACATTTTGAACTCGAACCTGTAGTAGACCCCCCACCAGAAAATCCCCCCTTGTCGGGTACAAGGTGAGAAATATTCGTCATCACTACACGACTTGTCACTCTCAAACAAATTCTTCGATATGATCTATAGACATTCTTGGATTCTTTTGTCCATTCCGAAGAAGAAATCCATCCCAAACTTAGCTTCTCTCTTACAATGCACTTCTTTTTCGAACATTTGCTTCACTCGTCATTTCACTTTCCAAAATTCTCGCATGGGTGAAGATCAAAACAAAAATATTTCATATGTCCAACTCTGTAACACTGTTGGAATTTATCAACTTTTTCTGGAACCACACCATCGAGAAAACCTACACTTCCAAATTTTATAGGTTTAACAAAATCTCGAATGTGAAAAGATACATCATTTCTATAACCTAGACCAATTTTGTGTTTTGTTTAATCTCTTCCCCTTGCCTTATAACACGTTTCATGCAATAACTTCTAACCACATTCAAAATTTCACCTGAAAACACTTCATTTCTTTGATCATTCTCTTAGTGATGATCAAGCTTAAACAAATTGTTGTTATGAGCAAACATAAATTCAAAATCACAAGTTTCCTTTTAAAGTTCGTCTCATTGTGATTGAGACTTTAACTGTAAGAATTCGATTTTGCTTTTAGCATTTTGCAAACATGATTGGATGTGAGAGAGATGTCTTTGCTAACTTGGACATCATTATGGACAATAGATAGCATTTAATTTCTTAATAATTGTACTAAATCATTTAGTTTGACCATTTTCTCTAGTGCAATATCATAGTAAACTTGCAATAAACTCAGAAAAAGGGTTGTCGGCTACTACCGAGAATGCACCCAATACAAACAATACAAACAAATTTTTAATGATTTAAACAGGTATCCAATTGAACTGATCATGCACCCATCAACAATACAGATTCAAGTAAAAAAAAAGTTCGCCTCAACTACATAAGTAGGTTTTTTGTTTTTTTAATATATTTTCTCCATACAATGGATGGTAAAGGAATCTACAAAATCAAATATCTGACAAATTTAAGAAAATAATGACATGTTCAGGGTGACCAACTCATGGAAACAAAAATTATTTTGTCTTCTTCTTGTCCAACAAAAATGTCATAACCTCCAACAAACAAAATTGTCACAACTAACAAAATTTATCTTCTTTTGTTAAAAGAAAATTACCAAACATATGGATTTGAAGTTGTGACATTTTTTTTACACCATGCGACTACATGACCTCAGCTATTCCCAATATCCTTTTTAACCATTCATTAATTTAAATTTAACCAGATTAAAATCAAAGTTCAATAAAAAATTGATTTCAACTTGTGTACCTGGTGAGCAAAGTACAAATCTTGAATTCTTCACCCGATATAATTACCACCATGCATAAAAAACAACCGAAGTCTTAAACTCTGTCATACCAGTAGTGCAAAATTCATTTTCACTTACGACAAACTTTTCACCAAATGTGCAAAGGAGAATTCCTCCCTATGCAATCAATTTCCCATTCCGCATTACAGACAGAATAATAATAAACTATAAGAAACACAAACTTTTCACGGACTTATTTTCTTGGCAGTGAAAAATGCATCTGCAAGGTACAACTATCAACGTGTCCCATAAACGGTTTCCAGACTGATAAACTGATACTTCCTACAGAGTTGATCCTCTTGGCACAGTCGCCTTAATTTTAAAATCGTATAACACAACCTCATTTATGCCTCCCTAACTCCGATAAATTCATAAAAAAATGACTACGATATAGACATCACAATTTATAATTCGGTTTTCTTTTTTAAATAAAAAAAGTTATATAACACGCAGACCCAAAACTTGCATTACACAAACATTTGTTTGAAACACCGTCTTCATATCCCACCTTTAGTGTCCATCACAACATTCAACTTTTCCTTTAAATCAGGAGCAGAATTAGTCCCCAAGATTCCTTTAATATAATTCTCATAAATTCACAGTCGAATCCAAGCGAAGCCAACCAATCCCAGAGGTGGCAAGTTCGATTCTCCAGCAGGGCAAAAAAATCAGAATGCAATAGTTTCAATAAAAAATCAACATATACATCGAAAATTATAAACCATACTTACCCTTCAATTCAAAACTTTGGTCTTTGCTTCCCCAATATCATCTTTCCAGCGCCTGTGCACAATGTCTATATTCAGGCTTGCTGAGAGATCACAACACTCATTATCATTGAAACTTTGAAGGAATCCTGCAGACTTTGTGGACGAATATATCACGGGCTTTTGCACAGTTTCCTTTCGTATCTTGACGAGAACAGCAGAGCAGAGAAGAATATTCTGTTTTTGGCTTTAATGACCATGTCTTTGAACGCTATCTGCTGGGCATATATCTGGCTTTAATGACAATGTATTTGAACGCTATCCGTTGGGCATATATTCTTCAGGTTTAGGAGGAATTAGCCTCATCGTAGCAGGTCTTCTCTTGAGGATATTTCTCTCTTACTCGGGGCCAAGTTTAGCACAAAAGAAGTTGAGAAATTTCGTGTATGCACTATATCTCAATTGGAAATGGTTTTGAGGCACGTTTTTGGTAGCACTACATTAGGTAGACTTCTTATGGTAAATGATCCTTTTATAGATTCATTGTTTGCAATACTGAATATCTCCGCAAGTTCGCTTGAATTTTGTTGTTTACGACTCTCTCTTACGTCCACCAGTACAAGCCCCCAATCGATAAAGAGGGCAACCAAGTATTCTTCAATAACGAATCAAACTGCAAAATAGACAAATAACGAATCAAACCGTAAAACAGACAGTTACTGCTACACAAAATATGAACTGAGGAATAATGTTCTACTCTCATGCACTGAACCTACGAAGTATCAGATTCATCATTCAACAAATCATTTTATCCGTTCTTTTACCAGTGTAAGACACACAACACACAAACAAGAAAACTTCAACAACATATTAATGAATGTCTTAAGAGATGATGTACAATATGTACACATATAAATACATCAAGAAATTGTTGAATCAATTCCCAGGTTTCTTGAACTCTAATAACAAATTACTTAACACAAACTAACTCAAGAATTAGTTGCCTAACAGTATGCAGAATTTCCCAACCACCACTGACTAGATTCACCAATCTCCGACGGAGCTGAAGCATTTCAAGAGGAAAAACTTCAAGTTGTAGATGAGGAATGTGGAGACTTGGATGAGTGTTGCCCTTACCAACCATGACTCCTATCTTGACGGCTTTCAGGATGGTAAATGGAGGGTTAAGGGCATGGTTATGGTTCACGTTCATTGTTTATGTAAACTAATCAGTAACGTCCTCACTCTCACCTACAAATTCGCTGCTACCAAAGGAGGATAGAAGGTCGATGTCTGACACCAAGCGTTCATGAGGTCCTCTGATGTCCGTTAATATATGTTCAATGTTCATATAATATTTGTAATAAAGGGTTTTCCCGTTCTGGGGATCTGCCATTATGCCAAATTTAGGGTATTTTGAGTTTGTAAACTTTGAACTATGGTGATATAATGTGCAGTTATATTACTCTCAGAAATACCAGTGAATGAATACAAAGTGTTGCTTTGTTTTGTGAAATAGTCCTTTTGAAATTCAAATGAAATTCCACTTTCAATTTTGATCATTAGGGAAAAAGGCTTTATGTACCAGACAGGTCTCAAAGATGTTAGCATTAAAATTAGATTTAAAACTCCTGTCAATGATCTATTTTCTTCTATGTAATGGGAATAAGAAGGGGCAAAAACATAAGGGTAGGATATGTGGAAAGCAATCAGAAATGGAGGTAAACTTTGGAACTTTGAAAAGCTGCGAGAAAGTTTCCAGAAACAAGTAAGGAAGATTTTTGAAGTACACCATTAAATATTCATCACAATAATAAATTATAGATATAGGTTTCCAGAAACAAGCGATGAAGAGTTTTGAAGTACAACATTAAATATTCATCAGAATAATAAATTAAATATATTTAACTCAATAGGATTCACATCCATAAATGGTACTCTATATATTCCCAATTTCAAATTGGATCAGGTGCTACCAAATCTTTTCATTTTGTTTTCAGTGTTTTCTCCTTTACCTTGTAGAAAAACCTTGAAAAATGTGGATCTCCAGCCTAGTTTCCAGAAACTATTGAGAAAAGGATCAAACGTTTTTATAGGTTTCTAGAAATGTTTAACATCCCTGGAAGCGTTTCAGAAACATGAAAATCCTTCTAAAGCCTTTGGAAATGGTTTCCTTAACTGTAACCATATAAAGGGTATGTCATGAGCTACAATACAAACACCAACTCAACTAATAATATGAATGTTGCTTCAATAGAAATTCGAGAACAAATTTAGAGAAGAGTCGAGACTTTCCTTTCGATCATCCCCCGTCAATCGAGTATTGATGACTCAAAAACTGCATGATAACAAGGAATCAACCAACCATTTTTGATGTCAATCCTTGGCACAGATCACTGAAGAAAATATTAGAGAGTTTTAGTATTTTGTAGGATTTTAGTATTTGTTATTATTATATTGTTAAATTTTTAGTACCATATATAGAGAGAGAAAACAAGAACATATTTTCTAATGACACGGGTGGGTACTGGGTAGTTGACAGTTAGAAAGTGATAAGAAGCTAGAAAACCAAAAGGTACAAAAACCAAGACAAGATAAATCAGGATTGAGCTCAGTATGGTAGTGGGCATTATATTATTAGAACATTCAATGACATAATGGATTGATGCAATTTCATCTCATACTCTCTCATATAGCTCATTATGGTAATGGGAGTTCAATTATGGATACTTCCAATAAAATATTATATCAATGTAGCTCTCATATTCTATCTAGCCTTAACCTTTAGATTTAGTTTTCTTTATACAATTAATGATATTTGTTTATAAATTAAATTTTTTTACAGAAGTAACCATTCACAATTTCACACTATATATTTTCCATTGTTGTGAGCAGTTATTGCATTACCACTTAGACTTGTTTTATATAATATAATGAAAATGTATGTTTTGGTAGTAATATTACTAGGGAATTTATTTTATGAAGAACTGTGTGGGTTGAGAATTTTTTTGTAGAACTGTGGAGCAAGGCTTTTCCTAAGAGACTTTAAGATCAACAAGATGTGTTTTGAAGAAACAATGGGAAAAATTGTCCATATTAGAGAATGAAGAGAAAAGATAGAAGTGTCCATCAAATAAATAGAAGAGTATCATGTACAGTGATTCAAAAATGGCATTAGATACTATTACTTCAAAAAAAAAACAATCTAGAATAAACTTCGATGCTAATCTCAATAGACTGAAGCTAAGAGGTTGGTGGGACCAACTCATGACCATGATTGACAAGGATCAATTAGCAGACCATTTCTAGTATAGTGAAATGTGGATAGGACTAGACACTTTTTACACGCTATTTGTTGAGTCCCTTGACATCCCTAATCATAATGATTTAATTATTTCTATCTCAATGGAAGAGCACCTTCATGATAAGAAGGAGGTCAGTGGTTTGATTCTAGTGTGCTCTAATATGAATTAATCAATGATATTATGAATTAATCAATGATATTGTAGTTTATCATTTACTAAATATTTTATATGTTGATTTATTTCAATGCTCACATAATTTTCGAGATTTGTTATTTTCTATTGTCTCTAAAGAGACAAAAGCTATGTTGTATTATCTTTGAATGTAATTTTTTATTATCTATAGAGTCACAATAGTTAGGATCAAAAACATTGTCTCCTTAAAGACAATATGCAAAAATGAAATTGTCTCTCAATAGACAAAAATGCTTGTGTTATATATTGTCTTTATGGAGACAATATTTTAAGACATTTTCATTTTAAGACAATTTAATTTGATACACAGGCTTAAAGAAAATATTTAAGACAATACACAAGTTTTCTATTTTCTCAAGTCAAGACAATTTACCCAAAAATTGCTTTAAATATTGTGTTAAAACACCCTTTATGTTGTAGTGGAACCTGCCTCTTGATTGTGCCATTTTTTATGAGTTTCAACTTTCTTTGTTGTTTGATTGATGAACCAGTATGTAATCAAACCCTAATGCTATATGTGACTATGTATCTAAACAAACCATCTGAAAATATCACAACAACATTGAGTGAATTGGCCTTTGTTATATATTTTCTTGTTTATGTATAGTTTGCTAGTTTTCTTCTTTATCTTTGAACTTTAGGTCTGGTAAAGAGTTTCTTAGTAGGTTCACCCGTGAAGAGTTTTTTACTGGGCCTATGGATGGGATCAGTTTTTATTATTTAATGTATCTTAAATTTACAAAAAGTAATTCATGTCAGCTTACTAATTCTAAATTATAATTTTTTTAGCAACATATGTTTAAAAAATATAATATAGAACATTTAATACATAAAAATATATTTAAAAAAATAATATAGAGTATTTAAGAGAATAATAAATATAATGCAATTAGTGTAATTGAATGTATTCACAATATATATAGTTAAAAGGAAATAATATAATAATAAGCCATGTTTGATACTTGATATATATTGATATCAATATTTATGAGAAAATTAAAATGTGAAAATAAAGTTCTCAAATAATTATAGAAATTGTACTTAATCTAGAATATTAACCAAAAGTAAAACTTAGTGGGTTAATTGATTTTTTTACTAATTTCAATAATATTGAGGTAAACATACGAAGATCTTGTAGTAAATGAGTTTTTGTAAAATTATATTGAGACACTGCTAACCAAGTGCATACTTAAAGCTAAGTTGAAAAATATTAACCAAGTGCATACTTAAAGCTAAGTTGAAAAATAGGATCTCCAGTAAGTTTTCCTCTCAATGTATTAATAAAAAATCATGAATAAATTTATATAATTTTTTAAAAAACTTTTCAACTATCTTTTAAATTTAATCGAACATTGGAAAAAAATATAGTTTTTTGTATAAGAAATTGTCATATACCCATGTTATCAAATTTTAAGGTTATGAAAAATGTGGGTTATGGAAAAGTGTGGACAATTTTGACTAAGAAAGAACAATAATTGAAAGACAATTATTACTATGATAGATTCTTTGCCATGGCCTTTGTTGCACTTGTTTTTTACAATAAGCCCTAATATATTGTTAGGAATACTTAAAAATATCTACTAATTGGTGAATTCCTGAACATCAAATGAATGTGTCATTCAATTAAACTTTTAATTCCATTTAAACATGCCATGCCATTGAAAAGTGTTAGTTACTATGCAACCCCCACATGATTTTGCTACGTTTTTACCACCATCATCCACTTATATTACCCATAATACATCTAACCAAGATTTCATGATCAAAGCCAAGTTGAGCATTGCTCATTTCAGGCATGTTTACGTTTCACCATCAAACTATAGGAAACATGTTATCACCAAAAAAAATTAAATAACCATGGCCCAACAAGATACCATGATATCATCAATGTAATTTGACCCATTCCTCCTTCTTTGGTTATACTTTTTATCCCATTTGAAGACCCCATATTATCAAAAGAACCTAGTTAGTATACAACACCCACATGATCTTGTTGCATGGGCATGATCATCAACCACTTATATCACTTGGAATAAATTTAACCAACATGTCATGATCAAACCCAAGAAAAGAATTTCTATGTTTAGGCACAATGACTGGTCACCATCTAACTACTAACAACATACTATCGATAAGTATATTTGAATAATGATGACCCAACATGAGATAATGATATCATCCATCTAAGTTGTCTGATTCCTTCTTCATTAGTAATTTGCATATCTTCAATGCACTTATCATGGTTGTTTCCTTGCCACATATAACACAAAATATATCCCATTACCAAATTACATCATTTTCTATTGAAAAATCCTATATAACACCTAACCTGTCATCTATCCTTCTCTACAAATCATCATTGCTTCTCCCAGCCTATGCCTACTAAACTATCCTAACGATTTCAAAAATCACCATAAGTCCATCACTCAGGCTAACAAAACATATGGATTCACCATGTAAATTTCCAAGTATGCTTTATATGCCATCCATCGTACCATTTCCAATGGTTCCTCGAGTGAGGAATTCAATTACTTTGCGACCTCCCTCGCTTTTAGCCCCATGTTGTTTCCTTTTATAATTAAAATTTTAATGCCAACATGGAGGCCATGGATAGATAAGGAAACCTAATTGAAAACACTATATATGCTAAATGGTAATTTTTAATGTTATCCTAATGGAAGGGATTACATGGATCCATTGTTTGAGGGGGGAGCTTGTTGTGTCCTAGAAAATTCATATATCAACTTGAATTAAATATTGAACTACTATTTACAAACCCAATTGAGAAAACTAAATTACAAGTTGATTTATGAGATGGAATTAAGGTGGTGGGGCATAGGAGGATGCCAATCCACCCTCGCAAATTGAGAAGCTAAGTGGAAGGTCCTTCAAAAAAATAGTGAATGCTGGGAGAAAAATGCATAAGCACATAGTTGAATAGAAGGCATGCACACTCTCACACTCTCTCTCACTCGAAATCATAGTGCACTTGTTGTTGATTAATGGTGCGTATGGACATTTTGGATTATTGGCAATAGAAGACAGAATGGATTTCTATTGTTATGCAAAGTCTATGAAAGATTTAAACCTTTATGAATCTTAGTGTAATACATGTGAAATGTATGAGGCCACTCGACTATGTGGCCAGTGTGATGCTCATTGGATGAATAAATCAGGGTGGTCTTCTTGTATATCTAATGAACCACTTGGACATGGAATTCTTTTTCACAGTGGTGTTTTTTAAGTACTTGATAAACCACCTAGGGAATGGATTGGGAAACCCTTTCGTTTTATATGAAAATATAACTAATAAACTAGAATGATATCGGATTCCAACACTTGATATTGAGAAATACCCAATATGAACCTTGGGTAAATCCTTGTTAATCAAATTAGAGGAAAGAGTGAGTCACTATGATTCTTACGGCTAATAATAGCTAATAAAACACATGGGTACTTCGTGTAGGTATAAATAGTAAACCACCCTAGTGCTTGTTGCTATATAAATACTAATAAATCACATGGAAAATGTACACCATATTTTTGAGTGTGCATTCGGTCTGGAATTCCTTCGAAAGCATCTCCTCATACATTGGATTTAGCTCACAGGGTGGATAGTTGTAAGAAAAGGTACATTATAGTGGGCCTATCGTTTGGTGGAGAGTTGTTGTCCCGTATTCAACTCTTAGCAAGCTATTGTTAATCAAATAAATGTGAAATTATCTTTCTATTAATCAAATGATATGGATGTGAAATATTTTATAGCTATTGTTTTTCTTGAAGTCCATAATTTTGTGGTAAAATTAATTTTGGGCCTTAGATTATATTAAATAAATTTTGATGAGTAATTGCTAGTAAAATTTTGGACATAACATATATTATAATTGGGAACCTTGAAGAGACTTTGAGTTATCATAATATTTAAGAACCAACAGGCCCATCATGAATTTGGGAATGGTCATCCATATTTAATTTATGATAATTCTCGTCATATAAGTACAAGTATCGAATATGGGTGAAAATTTTATTGGATGAATTAAATGATTTATTTTCATCATTTTTATGAAAAAATCCAAATTAAATGCCTTAATCTTTGTCAAAACATTGAGAGAAGTGAAGGAATAATATGGCTATGGTAGGGAATCAATATCAAGACATTCCTATTCATTTCCACATTAAGTGGAGAGAAATAATTTCTACTCTAATGCATGCAAGAAAAATATAGAGCCTAGAGTAGTTGATTAGGATTAAATTCATATTAATCATGTCAGTGGAAAAACATATTAAATTTGATATATTTCACTAGGAAATAGTTAAAATGGTAATTATAAGAAACTTAAGAGTAAAGTTAGTAGTCCCTTAATTTGTGGAAATATTTCCTTTTCTCCATATATTTGTGGTGGGATATAGTTATTTACTATGCTAAATAAGCTAGTATATCCAAATGTAATTTCATGTTTTTGGTTGGTAAAAATTGGAGAGGATTTTTTACATTTAAGGAAAACTTTTAATTTTTGGAAACAAGATTCGTTAATTCCATTAGAAAAAAATATATTTGTATATATTAATTCCTATAGGCTCATATGTCAAGTCTCCTTGTTTGAGAAATATTACTAAGTCTAAGGCATATGCTAAGGTAAATCGTGTGTGGAGATAAAGTTGATGTGGGACTATAACGCATGTGTGCATCTAAATTTTGTGCAGAAGTAAGGCTTGTGTAAGGTAAAATGGAAGTTCCACCACTCAAAGAAAGTGGGGCCAAAGAGAATTATTTAATTTATAATTGTTTTTGGAAAGTGGTCAAGGTATTTAGATTTAGGAGTAAATTGTAAATAAGAAAGGTTACGACCTGAATAAATTAAGAAGGGATAATAAATGATTAACTATATTTATTAGAGTTTGACTTGATTATTTAAAGTTTATATGACGTAATAAAGTAATACAATTGTGGGAAGAAAGTTAATAATTTCAGGGAAAGGATTTACCTAGTAAACATAATTTTGTTTAAAGTACAACCACGAGTTAATAAATATAAAGGTCAGTTATGTGGGAATGTACAAATGATTTAGCATACTTTACATAGATGAACAATTATTGGATGATACAAATGAAAAAACCTTCTTCTATATATAGGGGTCCATGGGGTCACAATATAATCCTAGCCGACCTAACAATAATAATGTAAGTAAACAATAATAACAATATGGGGGATACAGTGGTACAACAATAACAATACGGGGCCTACACTAATAACAATAAGGGTCTAAACTAGTAAAATGGGGACCTAATATGCCCCTCTCCTCAAAAAAGTGTTTTCCTCATCGCTTGAGTAGCTTTGGATGCTTCTGTACAAAATTATGATACTCCCATGTAGAATCTTTAGTGGGTAAGTTCTTCCACTTGATGAGGTACTCTGAAATTGACTGATTTAGTAGATGTCGAGTTCTTGTTTCTGTGACTGTTTTAGGTTCCAATATGATTTTTCCTTCCGAGTCAAGTTCTGGAAATATTGTTTGAATTCGAAGTTTGTCACCTATAACCTTGTTTAAGCATGAAACATGGAAAACTCAAAGCACTTGCGAAGAAGCATGAGGCTCCAATTTGTATGCCATAGTACAAATATTTTGCAACACCTTGTAAGTACCATAGTATTTTGGCGATAATTTATTATCCTTCTTAGCTTGCTTGAGGGAAATTTTTTTGTATGGTTGTAGCTATAAAAATACCCAGTCTCTTACATCAAAACTTCTCTCAGTGCAATGTTGATCTGCATGTTGTTTCATTCAATTTTGTGTCAAATTTAGGTTATCCTTTAAGAAGTGTAAAACTTGTTGTTTATGCTCGTTGTGATCTTCCACTGCTTGCACCTTAGAATATTCTCTTAAAGATGATGTGATGTACGGTGGGTGATATCCATAAAGTGCCATAAATGGGGTCATTTTTGCTGCAGTATGGAAGGAAGTGTTATAACACCATTCAACAAGAGGTAACCACTTGACCCATTGTGTTTTTTTATCATATAAAAAACAACTAAGATATCCTTCCAAACATTTGTTTACTATCTCAGTTTGACTATCAGATTTAGGATGATAAGATGAGCTATGAGCGAGTTGAGTACCCAAAAAAGAAAATAATTCCATCTAAAAATTTCCAGTAAAAATGGGATCTCTGTCACTTACCATAATATTTGGGTTTCCATGTAGCTTTTGAATTGTTTCCATAAATGTACTAGAAACTATACTTGATTTAAATGGATGAGATAATGCAAAAAACTACACATACTTCGTAATTATATCAACTACCACCATGATGACACTCTTTCATTCAGAATTAGGTAAAACTGCGATAAAATCCATTGAAATCCCCTCCCAACATTGACTTGGAATTGATAAGGTTGTAGAAGACCCAGGGCCTTAATTGTCTCAACTTTATTTTGCTGGAAAACCAAACATTCTGCAAAAAAAATTTAAATATCAGATTTAAGGCCACCCCAAAAAAAATCTTTCTTCACCCTATGGTAATGTTTTAAAAATCCCGAGTGTCCTCCTAAAGGAGAAGTGTGCAATTCCAAAAGAATATTTTGTTTTAGTTGGGAATTCTTACCGATATATAAGTGATATTTGTACCATAAGGAATCATTTTTCCAACTAAATGTATCATATGTACTAGGATCTTGCTGCAACTTTTGAATGAGTGTCCACACTTCTTCATCCTTCTTCCATTCATCACTTGCTTCGGTTATCGAATCTAGTTGGATAATAGAAATTGCACAAAGCAATACTTGCATCTTTTCATCGTTTCTTGAGAGTGCATCTGCAACAACATTTAGCTTCCCTTTTTTGTAGATGATTTCAAAGTCATAACCCAACATATTTGTGACCCATTTTTGCTACTCTTATGAATGTAGTCCTTGTTCCAAAAAGTGTTTAAAACTATCATGATCAGTTTTTACCTTGAATTTCCTTCCCATTAGGTAAGGTTTCCATTTCTTTAGTGCACGTAGTATTGCAAACATTTCCTTTAAATAAATAGCTTTCTATATATACTTCCCGTTGATTGAAAGAATTTCAAAAGTAATGGGTCTTCCTTCTTGCATTAAAACAACACCAAGTCCATTTCCCGAGGCATCACATTCCACAATAAAGTTTTTGTGAAGTTTGGCATAGCTAAGACCAGTGCTAGGCACATTTCCCCTTTAAGATGTTCAAAGGCCTTAGTTGCTTCAGGAGTCCATGAAAATGCATATTTCTTCAATAATGTTGTTAGAGGTGTTGCTATTCTCCCATAATTCAAAACAACCCTATGATAATGCCCAGTTAACCCGCGAAATCCTCGCAATTTGTTTATGGTTTTGGGGACTTTCCAGTCCTTAATGGCTTTAATTTTTTTAGGGTCTAATTTAACACCGACGCGAGATACAATATGACCCATATATTCCACCTCTCGTACTCCAAAGAAACATTTGGATGATTTTGCATATAATTGTTTCTCCTCCAATAGTTTGAGCACCCTCTCAACATGTTGAACATGATCCTTCCAAGACTTGTTGTAGATTAGTATGTCATCAAAAAATACTAACAAAAATTGTCTAAGGAAGGGTTTGAAAATGGAATTCATCAACCCTTGAAATGTATAAGGTGCATTGTTAAGGCTAAAAGGAATGACCAAAAATTCATAATGACACTCATGAGTTCTAAATGTTGTTTTCGGAATATCTTCAATATTCATTCTAATTTGATTATATCCTAAACGAAGATCCAACTTGGTAAAATAAAATGCACCATGTAATTCATCCATTAATTCATCAATCACAGGAATGGGAAATTTATATTTAATACTGAGCTTATTGAGCTCCTTATAATCAGGACATATGTGCCATGATCCATCCTGATTGTGCACCAATACTACTTGAGTAGAGAAAGAAATTTGACTAGGTTGAATTATTACCATCCTTTAACATGTCTGAAATCATATGTTCTATTTCACTCTTTTGGACATAATGATATCTGTAAGGCCTGATGTTTGGAGAAACACTTCCTGGAATTAAATGTATAGAATGATCAGGATCAAAAATAGGTGGGAATCCTTTGAGATCTCGAGAAATAGAAGATTTTGATGTTGGAACTTCTAGTGAGCATAAATGTGCAATTACACCTAGTTGTTCTTTATTCAGAAGATTTTTAATGAAATTAGAGCTTATTATCTTTCCCGACTTCCCTGTGATACCCCGTAATTCGATTTTCGTTCCTTCCGAAAAAAAATTCAAGAAAAGTTCTTGAAAATTAAAAGCTACCATCCCTAAAGATTGTAACCATTGTACTCCTAGTACAAAATCAGCACCTCCCATTGGAAAGGAAAGCATTGGACTATTCAATACATACTCCCCCATGGTTAGCTTGATATTATGGAATTTTCCAGAGAAATTTATATTTCCTCCATTTGCAACAATCATTTGACATTTTGGTGCTGAGTATATGAAACAATTCAATTCCCTGGCTACCTTACAATGAATAAAATTATGGGTACTACCCGAATCAATCAACAATATTACCTTTTTATTATTGATATCTCCTTCTATACTGAGAGTTTGAGGAGTGGTAATTCTTGCCAATGCATTACACGATATAGTCGAAATCATTTCCTCTTCTTCTAGGGTTGGTTCCTGGTGTATATCCTCCTCTTTTTAATTTTCTTGTTCATTTACATCCTCCTCTTCACAATCTATGTAAAATCATTTCTTCTCAGTACACTAATCACCTTTAGTGTATTTTCTATCACAACTGTAGAAAAGCCCTTTTTCTCTTCTTTCTTCCAATTGTTGTGGTGTCAAACTTGTAGGTTCTGGAAGTATAGGAGTAGCCACACTTTCATATTTATAGATTTGAGTGGTAGGATTCGTTGTTGCCATAATTTTACATTCAATTTTCTTGCCAACCAAAATGTCTTCTCCAATGAATTATGTTCCCAAACACGAACTTCATGTTGGATGTTATCTTTTAAATTCCCTATGAAGACATCAATCCCGTGTTCCTTTGGAATATCAGTTACCGTTATATTCAATTTTTGGAAGTCCTCAATGTACTCCCCCACCGAACTTTTTTTTTTTGGATTTATCAATTGTCTAAAGAAGGTGTTGCTCTTTGTATCGTCATAATGTGCTATCATATTCTCCATAAAAATTGACCAAATGACAATTTTTTTATAGGAACAAAGCCATCGATACCATACAAATGTATTTTGTTCTAAATGTAAAGTTGCAATGCGTACCTTTTGTGTGTTTTTCACATTATTGAGATCAAAATACTTCTCCATCTGTAGTATCCATGTTCCAGGATCCTTGCCATCAAAATTCCTCATATCCATATTTGGAATATGGTGGTTCTTCAATCCAACATTACAGTTTATGAAATCACGATTAACATTTATTTTCTTCTCATCATGAGTTTCCTCTGCTATATTTTCTCCATTAGGAAACATTTCTTGTATCAACTTTGTCAAAAATTCCATGTCTGCTTTTAGATCATTCTTCATGTTTTCCATGTTGTCTTTCATTTTTTCTTCCATCTCATCCATCTTAGCTTCCATTCCAGCTTACATGCCATCCATCCTATCTTCTATGCCTTTCCTCAAACCATCCATATTATTATTCAAACCATCCATCTTCGCCTCCATGCCTTTCTTCAAAACTTCCATTTGATTTTTTGTTTCTCTTTATGAGAGCGAAATTTAGTGCACTTGCTCTTGTATTTTTGATAGATCATGTTGCAATTATTGATCTTCATGAGTCATAGTAGAGTACTCTAAGGGCTTAATGGGTGTTGAATTCTTTTTAGGAGGAATTTTAGAACCCAATACTGATATCTATGCTCAATAGGCCTTTGGAATCACTTAAAATTGATTTTTTAAATAAGACTTATGCAATTTGAAAAAACTAATACACACGTTCTTCTTGATTTTGAGGAGCTCGATATTGAGATTGAATTATATTTTTGATTTCAAATATTTAATATATGGAATTTGGCCCTGTAGTAGCCCACCTAATCTTCCTTCAAATGCTAGAGGTCTGACTTGATTTGGATTCTTCAAGACAAAATTATGCCCAATATCCCGCAATGACCTATTTATGGACTGGATCAGTTGAGTTCCTTGTACGGTGTTCCGCATGTCACTGTTTCCTTCTTCGGTTCTGAAATTGATAAAAAGGAAACTATAGTCCATTTAATTGTAGCCAAATTTTATATAATTCCAATCCAATGCTCAGAGAGAGAGCTATGATGATTTTCCCACGGTCACCTCTTTGAGATGAAATTCAGGAGCCTGAAAAATACTTAACTTCCACACACCCTATCTCCGAAAATATTGTGGATCACGCTCTAAAATTTTCCCACGACGTTCCTCCAGATTTTGGCTTCACTCTGTAAAAATTTCAGCTTTGGAATCCTCGTGGAAAAAATGTTATAGCTAAAATTCTAGGATGATCTATTTAGGTTAAATTCAGGAGCCTCCAAAAAGCCCTAATTTCCACAGATCATATCTCTGAAAATATTGTAAACCAAGATCTAAAAATTTTCCGTGATTTTCCTCAATATTTCAGCTTTGTGCTGTAAAAATTTCCTATAATAAAATTTATAATGAAAATTACACGATGAGGTCTTTGGGGCAGTGAAACCCTAGAATCCAAATCTCGAATACCATATGTTATGAAACCAGCTCCAAAAATATAAGAAAAGAGAGATCAGTGCCTTACAAATTAGCCACCTCAAGGGGGAAACCTCCAATATGTTACATAAATGAACAATTCTTGGATGATACAAATGAAAAAACCTCCTTCTATATATATGGGTCCATGGGGTCACAACTGACTTAACAACAATAATGTAAGTAAACAATAATAACAATATGGGGGTTAGAGGGGTACAACAATAACAATAAGGGGGCTACACTAATAACAATAACGTAATAAATAGTAATATTGGGACCTAACATACTTGTAACACTCCCAATTTGTGTGTTGAACTTTTAAAAAGTTAGACATTTGAACTTTAATCCTAAGGGGGTGAACCCCAAAGGATAAGTATGGTGTGAATGTACTTGCATATTTAATTTGAGGAAATAAATAAAATGATTGTGCATTTTGACCAAGATGAGAATTAGAGATCACTTGCCAAATCCATGAGGATGGGTAAGGAAACAAATCCCCACAATATTTCAAAAATCGTTGAAAGAAATTAATTTAGATTCTGAGGAGGAATCTAAATTTCTCCAATGAAGAGGAAAGTAGTTGGGAAGAGGTAATAAAAGCTGGAAAAGCTGAGGAAAAGCATAAAACAGCTTTAAAGAGTCCCAAAATGGGAAGCCTAGGCTAAATAGGAAAGAAAGCATCCTGCTATTCTGGACGCAGAATTAGAAACATGCTTTGGGGAAATATGAGCTTAAATAAGCTGCTCGAAAACAGATCAGAGGTTGATCTGTGATGGATGTGATCTCAGCTCGGGGGTGAGTTATGGGAGAGAAAGATAACTCTAAGGTTGGGAGGTTGGTCATTTGCAATAGTGGTATGTTCCTAAAATTCTTTTTATTTTGAATTACTATGGTATGAATTGGCTACATATAAAATAAAATTGATTGTTATGAGTTATTTTAGTATTACATTTAACAGAATCCATTTTAAGGCAGCCACCTTCCAAAATTATGTTTAGTTGTAGACCAGTGCTCTATGAAGAAGAAACCTACAGAATTTTTAAACCAAGGTCGGTTTAAATCTGAAGGTACTTAGTCTCCATAGGAAATTAAATACTAGCTTAGTTCTGATGTATACAGAGGTGAAATTATATGCTCATAGGTATGTTAGAAAAATATGATAGCAGAACTGATATCTACCTAGTGCAATAAAGGAGAAGAAAAGACATTAAAATAGCTATATTGAGTAAATCCCAAATCCAGAAGTAAGGATACCTTTAGCTGTAATAATCATAAGAATTTCCTTTAGAATCTCTGCACAGTTGTAGAAAACAAAACAGTGGACATGCATATAGAAAAATTCTTCAATTACTGCTGGTTTAAATCTGGAGGACTATTACTTCTACAGTAAAAAATTTGGATTAACTTTAGTCTGCTTCTGCTTATAAGATAATTTTCGTACTTACATATCTATATAGAGGAATCTACAATCTGAATGTAGACACAAAAAAAAAAATGGGAAATACCATAACCTAACATACTAGTACTTTATAATTGTTGAACTTCTCAGAAAACCAAACTGAGAGATAGAAAAGAAAAGAACTTCTATTCTCGAGTCTATATTATTAGAGAAAAATCATCGAACCACCTTATTTTCCATGGCATCACATATATATATATATATATATATATATATATAGAAACAAATATATATTTGCAAACTTTATGTTGGAGACACTAATCGAAAACTCTGCTTGGAAAGATATAACATTAATATCCAAATCGAAAGAATTAAATTAAGAGCCCTTTAGTCCTTAGTTAACAGAAGTATATGATTTAAATAAACTTTGGAAACTATTCAATCGCATGCGCGACATCATTTAAAAAGCATGCGCTATACGCTTGGCTAGGTCTGCGTGGTATAAAAACAAATGAAAATGATTCTCACTGTGAAATCACCGCATGATCGGCCAGATCCAAACATAACACCAAATTATTATCCATTACAGTGACAATATTAAAATGATTCTTACAATATGACCGCCATCGGATCGGCTAGCCCAAACACCATACGAGATCATTTTTAGTTTTAGTGTGTGGGAAACCATTTGGATATTCCTTTAGCGGTGACAATGGAGGTTAAATGTACTTAACACCTGCATAAACATGAGAGTCAGGTAAACAATGCGTGCCTATAAATGTTTAGCATTGCAGCATTGAAAAACGAACAACACAAAACTGGGAGATGCCTAGTAGCGCCGACCTCGCCAGAGATATAGTAACAATAGAAAAACAAGGGATAATATTTCTAAATTGAAATGGGTTTTATTTCGGGTAGCTGGAATTAAAGTATCTATCCACGCAAATATAATATTTCTCCTCCTTCTCCGGAGCCAAGAAATGGAATTTATTCGGTTAAAATAAAGGTTGAATCTAAACAATGTTAACAGCATATTAACGAGGTTACTGGTGGATAAATTTAAAACTTCTTGGAGTCCCATTTTAAAAGCAAAATAAATGCATGGAAACAACAAAATAAAAAATTAGGAACAGTAGCGCTGCGTTGGGTAACTGCCGATAGCTATGCGTGAGGTCACTCACCTGTAGCTCATCTATTGATACGAATTCAACGATACATATCACACTATATTCAGTATATTAAACATAATCACTTTTTTAGATTCAGGAAGTGCTAGTACTCAACTAAAAGAGAAAGGGAAATAACTGCGCTGGAAAAAAAAAACGCGGTGTTAAGCCACAGCTCTGAATCCTGTCATACAGACAGGATTCCAGCAGCTGAAGGCACGTAATAGAACTACTGATTGACAAAATTTCGCGTTCCACCCTCACTACCTATCAGTCACACGGATGAAACGTAGGGTAGAGAATCCATTACAATCGAACCAGCGTAGAACTGGAACTAATGGGCACGAAAGGAAACCAGTGACTGGGCGGGTTATAGGGTACCTGTAACAAATGACCGAATGGGCAAAACAAACATTGTATCAGTCAGCGTTGTGGAGGAATGCGTTATTGAACGAATGATAAACATAGAAGAAAAAAGTTTAGTCCTATGCCGAAACTAGCCAGAAAACAACCAGACCTGTAGTATAAAAAAAACTGATGCGTGAAAGATGAAGACAAGGAGCGGTTCAGAAAAATCTGAGCGCCAATGTGCTGAGGGTGAATCGCACGCCTTTGGGGCACGCACAACAAACGATTCAACTTCCTACAGGCTGAAGTAAGATGCTAAAAGGGAAAATGAAATGATCAGGATCCGAGTTGGGGTTAAAAGTGAGAAAACGCAACCCTAATACCTTGGATCGACCAAAGGATGAGCGGGACATTCGAGTCAGGTTAGCGCAACTTGCAGAGACTAAAACCCTAGTCTGCAATGAAAGCGCGCGGCATGAGATCCCGAGATGGATCTTAGAAACCATGTCGAGTAGGTAAACCTGTGATTTTGAAAGATGCATCATATTAGAATGGGACGCGTGTATTTTCTCCTGCGCCCGACTGTATGAAGTACTGCGGTCAGTACAATAAAAAACAACGGAGCTGCACGAAGACCACCGTCGTGGCCAGTAAACCATATGACCACTCCATCCAACAGTAACCTCATAAATTTATCACGTATCAAAAGGGGCAGGGATTTAATATGGGTGAATTACATGTAATGATACCAGGGAAAGAGATCACGTGTAGATCTTATATGACGGTATAGGGTACATAAAATAGGTATGATAAGATTGTAGACCTTCGGTGTAACACTCAACTAATTGTTATATCGAGGAGGGAGCACGCATATATATGCCACCGTGACACAGTATGGGAATGAATATAATCATTTCATGTATCGTCCCTCATATCTTCTAGGGATGTAAATGAGAATATAATAAACTTATATTATGTGAAGTTGGATGATGATATAAAAATCTTATATCATGAGGATGTAAGAATGGAAATATAACAATCTTAGAATATGTAATCCTAAATGGTAAGAAGTGATGATATTTTACGAGGAGATGATGTTAACGTCTTATATGATGTGTTTGATTTTAAAGTGTTATATCACATGATTTGAAATAGGTGTTATAAATATATATATAGGATACATATATATGGGTACATTCAATTCAACATTATTAAAAAGGGTTTAGATATATAAGTGGTATATATAAATAATGATATATATATATATATACGTGGATTCACTGATATTAACAAGAGGTGTATTATCTATATGTAGGCAACATATATATATATATATATATATATATATATACATATATATATCTGTGTGTGTGTGTGTGATCCAAAGATATATGTGTTGAATATATAGGTGGATTCAAAGGTATATGTGTTGAATATATATAGATGATTAGGTGAGATTATTGAAAAGTATGTATGTCCATATAGCCTAGATTTATATTATGTTTAGAAAAAAAAGAAACACATCCCATGATAATATAAAGCGGTATGGATATATATATCTATATACATATATGTGGTTGAAAGGAATATAGGTGGAGTGTTCAATGTTTTTATGAAGGTGGAGATGCTAGATGGTTAGAGGAAACTATATCAAGAGGGAAGTAAAGTTAAAATTCTGAACTCATTATTCAAATAACTAGGTGAATAGAGAGGAAACCCCAGTATATCAGGGAAAGCAGCAAAAAAAAAAAAAAAAAAAAAAAAATATTAAACTGGAGGTGTTACAAATGGTATCGGAGCCCAAGTGCAAAAATTGGGCTGTTGTTATGGTGCTCACTGAATTTTGAATATTATTGAACATTGTAGAAATTGTTTTTTTTTGTCTTACTAATAAAATGTATGAGTGTGTACAGTGGTGCAAAAATGGCTGAAGAGAGAGGAATTTATGTGGATTTGCGGGATGAGTTTGCTACTCCAGATCCCAATGCCCCGGTAATGGATATGTTGCATAGAATGCAACGAGAGTTGGCTGAACTAAGAAGCCAGAATGACATGTTGTCATCAACCAGTGAGGAGCAGGAAAAGCTCATTAGAGAGATAACTTCCCGGAACAGCCAGGAAGGTGAAGGTTCCAGAAAGAGAAAGATGGATGAGTCTGATGATGATGATGCGGCTAGACAACAACATAAACAGAAAAGAGAATTGCAGGGAGAATTCTGAAAGATCAAACCTCCCTCCTATGATGGGGAGAAGGAAGAAGATGCTGAAGCTTGGTTGCTGAACATGATCAAGTATTTCCAAGTATATGAATATGAGAGAAATCTGAAGGCCAGATTAGCTGTGTATCAGCTACAAGGGAAGGCTACACTGTGGTGGGAAGAGACAAAAATGGTGCATGCCATTGATGAAAAGACAGTTACTTGGGAAGATTTTCAGGCTAAGTTCAAGAATCGTTATTTGAACGAACGTTATTATGATGATAAAGCAAAAGAATTACATGAACTTAGACTAGGACAACTCACTATCGATGAGTTTGTCACTAAGTTTACCAATTTACTGAGATATGTCCCTTACATTAGGGAAGAAAAAGCAAAGGTCCAAAGGTTTTGAATTGCTTACCTACTGCATACAAGGCGAAAATTGAGTTTGAAAACCCAAAAACTATGGATGAAGCTGTTAGAAAAGCCAGATTATGTTACCAACAGTTCAAAGGAAAAACTGAACAAGGGAAAAACTGGGTACAAAAAAATGAATTCAAAGGGAGGAAACAGAAACCAGCCTATCTGAAGAATTTTGGCAGAGATCATCAGCGGAAAAAATTTAATAAACCCAGAGAAAATCAAACTGCGCAATCCCAAGTGGCTTCAAAACAAGTAGAAGGGAATAATAAAAAGGAAGGGACAGTCAGAATGAAGGAACCTTTGAAGTGTTGGGGCTTTGGAGAACCCCATATGATGAGGGATTGCCCTCATCAAAATATTCATATGATCCGTAGAGAGCGAGAGGCAACAACAGTCAATGACATAGCCAGAAATATACCAACTATCAGTGCAGCACTGGAAAATCGGCAAGCAGAACATTAAGCAACCATGGTGGAAATGGAGGGTAAGATTTCTGACTTACCCATTACTGTTTTGATTGATCCAGGTGCTTCGTTGAGTTACATTAGTCCTGGAATTGTAGAAAAATGTAAAATTAAACCTGAAAAATTTCAACAGTCCTGGTTGGTACAGCTAGCCACTGGAACTAGGAGAAAAGTCACACATAAGTTGCCCAAAACAACAATAAAATTAAATGGCTTTACAACAGAAGTAAATTTGAACATATTACCGTTAGGATCCTATGACTTGCTAATAGGAATGGATTGGCTGGAAAAGAAGAAATCCCTGATGAACTACTGGGATAAAACCCTGCATTGTGTGGATGAAGAGGGGAAACCTTTTACCTTAAAAGGAAAACCAAAATCCATTTCAGTAAGACAAATATCAGCCTTACAATTGAAAAGAACAACTAGAAAAGGATACCAAGTTTATGCAGTACATGTGGAAGAAGTGGAATAGAGAACTGAAGAAAATCTACTGAGTGAATTACCAGTGGTAAGGGATTTTAAAGAAGTTTTCCCAGATGAGATTCCTCATCTTCCCCCCAAGAGAGAGATTTACTTTTCTATAGATTTGGTGCCGGGAGCCACACCTATTTCCCGAGCCCCCTATCGAATGAGTCCGCCTGAACTCATGGAGCTGAAGATGCAACTGCAAGAATTCTTAGATAAAGGGTATATCAGACCCAGTGTGTCTCCTTGGGGAGCCCCGGTTTTATTTGTGAAAAAGAAAGATGGAACTTTTAGGATGTGCATTGACTATCGTCAACTGAACAAGTTAACCATTAAGAATAGATACCCTTTGCCGAGAATTGATGATCTGTTTGATCAAGTGAGAGGAGCTTCAGTCTTTTCCAAGATAGACCTAAGGACTGGTTATCACCAGCTTAGAATTAAAGAAGAAGACATCAGCAAAACAACATTTTGAACCAGGTATGGGCATTACGAATTTGTAGTTCTACCTTTTGGTTTGACGAATGCCCCTGCCACATTTATGTGCCTGATGAACAATGTGTTGAATAAGTATTTGGAGAAATTTGTTCTGGTGTTCATAGATGATATCTTAGTTTACTCCAAAAATGAGGACGAACATAAGGAACACCTGAGAATAGTGTTACAGACTTTAAAAGAAAACCAGTTATATGCCAAGTTCAGCAAATGTGAATTTTATAAAGATAAAATTCAATATCTGGGTCATATTATTTCTGAAAAAGGGTTGGCAGTTGACCCTGAAAAGATAAAATCCGTTAAAGAATGGCCAGTCCCAACTGATGTTTCAGTAGTAAGGTCATTTATGGGAATTGCAGGCTATTATCGCAGATTTGTGGAGAGATTTTCTGCTATAGAAAATCCCATAACCTCATTACAACGGAAGGGTGTTAAGTTTGTGTGGACAGAAAAATGCCAAAACAGTTTTGAGCAATTAAAACAAAAACTCATTTCAGCCCCTATCTTGAAAATTGCAGATCCTGATAAGGAATTTGTGATATGTACAGATGCTTGTAAAGAAGCATTGGGAGGAGTCCTATTGCAGGAAAATTCAGTTATTGCATATGAATCTAGGAAACTGAAAATACATGAAAAGAATTATAGTGCATATGATTTAGAATTTGCAGCTGTTATCCATGCTCTGAAAATGTGGCGACACTATCTTCTTGGAAAAAAATTCACCTTGATGACTGATCATATTAGCCTCAAATATTTTTTTTCCCAAACTGACCTGAATGCAAGACAAGCCAGATGGCTGTCCTTTTTAAGTGAATTTGATATGGATATAAAGCATATCAAGGGAAAAGAAAATAAAGTTGCTGATGCCTTAAGTAGAAATGCTTGTCAACATTTAAACAGCATTGGGAGTAGTGCCCAAATGGAGATAGAGGAATTGGTAGGGAAAGCAACAAATCAAGATGCCAACTATGAAGCACTCTTGGTGAAACTACAGAAAAAGGATAAAACTGATTTCACTAAAAACCAAAGAGGGCTACTCTATTACAAGAACATGTTGTATATTCCAAATATAGAGTCACTGAAAAGAGAAATTCTAGATCAATATCACAAACAACCCTATGCAGGACATCCAGGATACCAAAAGATGTTAACAGCCTTGAAGAAGAAGTTGTTCTGGCCAGGAATGAAAAGAGATGTGGCAGAGTATTTAAGTAGATGTATGGAATGTCAGTTAGTCAAAGTTGAGCATCAACACCCAGCAGGGATTTTAAACCCTTTGCCAATTGTAGAATGGAAATGGGACACAGTTTCCATGGATTTTATAACAGGGTTACCCAAAACTAAATATCAACATGATTCTGTAATGGTAGTAGTAGACACTCTCACAAAAGCTGCCCACTGTATACCAGTAAAATCTACCTTCGGAACAGCTCAAGTAGCAAATGTGTTCCTGAAGGAGATAGTAAGGCTTCATGGAGTTCCCAAAGTAATTGTTTCAGATCGAGATGCTAAGTTCACAGCAACATTTTGGAAAGGATTGTTTGGAGGGATGGGTACTAAGCTGAATTTTAGTATTGCCTATCACCCTCAAACTGATGGGCAAACAGAAAGGACGAATCAAATTTTGGAGGACATGTTGAGAATGTATGTGATGGATAGACCCTCAAAGTGCGAGGAGTATCTGCATTTAGCTGAATTTGTCTATAATAATAGCTACCAATCTTCTATTAAAATGAGTCTGTTTGAAGCATTATATGGGAGGAAGTGTCGTACTCCTTTGAGCTGGAGCCAACCAAAGGATAAACTGGTGTTGGGACTAGATGCATTACAAGAGATGGAAAGAATTGTTAAACAGATACAAAGAAATATCAAGGCAGCACGGGATCATCGGAAAAGCTATGCTGATAAGAAAAGAGTGCACCGAGAATTCAAAGTAGGGGATCATGTGTATTTGCGCATCAAACCCAAAAAGAGCACACTTTATGCTGGAAGTTGTGCAAAACTTTCTCCTAGATATTGTGGTCCTTTTGAAGTATTAGAAAGGGTGGGACCAGTGGCTTACAAGCTGGCCTTACCAACCCATGTTAGAGTACATAATGTGTTTCATGTTTCATTATTAAAAAGATATGTGCATGATGCTTCTCACATAGTTGATTGGAATGTTTTACAGGTGGAACCAGAAGGGGAGTTTCTGCCAGAACCGCTTCAAATATTGGAGCGGGAAGAAATTGAATAGAGAAATAGAACAGTGGCCAGAGTAAAAGTGCAGTGGAAGCACTTTACTGCTGAAGAAGCCACCTGGGGAAAGGAAGATGCAATGATGGAACAATATACATTTTTGTTTAATTGAATTCTAGTAGTTGAATAACAACACCGAGGACGGTGTTTATTTTCAGAGGGGGAATATGTAACACCCCCAATTTGTGTGTTGAACTTTTAGAAAGTTAGACATTTGAACTTTAATCCTAAGGGGGTGGACCCCAAAGGATAAGTATGGTGTGAATGTACTTGCATATTTAATTTGAGGAAATAAATAGAATGATTGTGCATTTTGACCAAGATGAGAATTAGAGATCACTTGCCAAATCCATGAGGATGGGTAAGGCAACAAATCCCCACAATCTTTCAAAAATCCTTGAAAGAAATTAATTTAGATTTTGAGGAGGAATCTAAATTTCCCCAATGAAGAGGAAAGTAGTTGGGAAAAGGTAATAAAAGCTGGAAAAGCTGAGGAAAAGCATAAAACAACTTTAAAGAGTCCCAAAATGGGAAGCCTAGGCTAAACAGGAACGAAAGCATCCTGCTATTCTGGACGCAGAATTAGAAACATGCTTTGGGGAAATATGAGCTTAAATAAGCTGCTCCAAAACAGATCAGAGGTTGATCTGTGATAGATGTGATCTCAGCTCGGGGGTGAGTTCTGGGAGAGAAAGAGAACTCTAAGGTTGGGAGGTTGGTCATTTACAATAGTGGTATGTTCCTAAAATTCTTGTTATTTTGAATTACTATGGTATGAATTGGCTACATATAAAATAAAATTGATTGTTATGAGTTATTTTACTACTACATTTAACATAATCCATTTTAAGGCAGCCACCTTCCAAAATTCTGTTTAGTTGTAGACGAGTGGTCTATGAAGTAGAAACCTACAGAATTTTTAAACCAAGGTCGGTTTAAATCTGAAGGTACTTAGTCTCCATAGGAAATTAAATACTAGCTTAGTTCTGATGTATACAGAGGTGAAATTATATGCTCATAGGTATGTTAGAAAAATATGGTAGAAGAACTGATATCTACCTAGTGCAATAAAGGAGAAGCAAAGACATTAAAATAGCTATATTGAGTAAATCCCAAATCCAGAAGTAAGGTTACCTTTAGCTATAATAATCATAAGAATTTCCTTTAGAATCTCTGCACAGTTGTAGAAAACAAAACAGTGGACATGCATCTAGAAAAATTCTTCAATTACTGCTGGTTTAAATCTGGAGGACTATTACTTCTACAGTAAAAAAGTCGGATTAACTTTAATCCACTTCTGCTTATAAGATAATTTTCGTACTTACATATCTATATAGAGGAATCTACAATCTGAATGTAGACACAAAAACAAAAATGGGAAATACCATAACCTAACATACTAGTACTTTATAATTGTTGAACTTCTCAGAAAACCAAACTGAGAGATAGAAAAGAAAAGAACTTCTATTCTCGAGTCTATATTATTAGAGAAAAATCATCGAACCACCTTATTTTCCATGGCATCACACACACACACACACATATATATATATATATATATATATATATATAGAAACAAATATATATTTGCGAACTTTATGTTGGAGACACTAATCGAAAACTCTGCTTGGAAAGATATAAAATTAATATCCAAATCGAAAGAATTAAATTAAGAGCCCTTTAGTCCTCAGTTAATAGAAGTATATGATTTAAATAAACTTTGGAAACTATTCAATCGCATGCGCGGCATCATTTAAAAAGTGTGCGCCATACGATTGGCTAGGTCTGCGCGGTATAAAAACAAACGAAAATGATTCTCACTGTGAAATCACCGCATGCTCGGCCAGATCCAAACATAACACGAAATTAGTATCCATTACAGTGATAGTATTAAAATGATTCTTACAATATGACCGCCGTCGGATCGGCTAGCCCAAACACCATACGAGATCATTTTTAGTTTTAGTGTGCAGGAAACCATTTGGGTATTCCTTTAGCGGTGACAATGGAGGTTAAAAGTACTTAACACCTGCATAAACATGAGAGTCAGGTAAACAGTGCGTGCCGGTAAATGTTTAGCATTGCTGCATTGAAAAACGAACAACACAAAACTGGGAGATGCCTAGTAGCGCCGACCTCGCCAGAGATATAGTAACAATAGAAAAACAAGGGATAATATTTCTAAATTGAAATGGGTTTTATTTCGGGTAGCTGGAATTAAAGTATATATCCACGCAAATATAATATTTCTCCTCCTTCTCCGGAGCCGAGAAATGGAATTTATTCGGTTAAAATAAAGGTTGAATCTAAACAATGTTAACAGCTTATTAACGAGGTAACTGGTGGATAAATTTAAAACTTCTTGGAGTCCCATTTTAAAAACAAAATAAATGCATGGAAACAGCAAAATCAAAAATTAGGAACAGTAGCGCTGCGTTGGGTAGCTGCCGATAGCTATGCGTGAGGTCACTCACCTGTAGCTCAACTATTGATACGAATTCAACGATACATATCACAGTATATTCAGTATATTAAACATAATCACTTTTGTAGATTCAGGAAGTGCTAGTACTCAACTGAAAGAGAAAGGGAAATAACTGCGCTGGAAAAAAAAAATGCGGTGTTAAGCCACAACTCTGAATCTTGTCATACAGATAGGATTCCACCAGCTGAAGGCACGTAATAGAACTACTGATTGAAAAAATTTCGCGTTCCACCCTCACTACCTCTGAGTCACACGGATGAAAGGTAGGGTAGAGAATCCATTACAATCGAACCAGCGCAGAACTGGAACTAATGGACACGAAAGGAAACCAGTGACTGGGCGGGTTACAGGGTACCTGTAAAAAATGACCGAATGGGCAAAACAAACATTGTACCAGTCAGCGTTGTGGAGGAATGCGTTATTGAACGAATGATAAACATAGAAGAAAAAAATTTAGTCCTATGCCGAAACTAGCCAGAACAAAACCAGACCTGTAGTATAAAAAAAACTGATGCGTGAAAGATGAAGACAAGGAGCGGTTCAGAAAAATCTGAGCGCCAATGTGCTGAGGGTGAATCGCATGCCTTTGGGGCACGCACAGGAAACGATTCAACTTCCTGCAGGCTGAAGTAATATGCTAAAAGGGAAAATGAAATGATCAGGATCCGAGTTGGGGTTAAAAGTGAGAAAACGCAACCCTAATACCTTGGATCGACCAAAGGACGAGCGGGACATTCGAGTCAGGTTAGCGCAACTTGCAGAGACTAAAACCCTAGTCTGCAATGAAAGCGCGCAGCATGATATCCCGAGATGGATCTTAGAAACCATTTCGAGCAGGTAAACCTGTGATTTTGAAAGATGCATCGTATTAGAATGGGACGCGTGTATTTTCTCCTGCGCCCGACTGTATGAAGTACTGCGGTCAGTACAATAAAAAACAACGGAGCTTCACGAAGACCGCCGTCGTGGCCAGTAAACCATATGACCACTCCATCCAACAGTAACCTCATAAATTTATCACGTATCAAAAGGGGCAGCAATTTAATATGGGTGAATTACATGTAACGATACCAGGGAAAGAGATCACGTGTAGATCTTATATGACGGTATAGGGTACATAAAATAGGTATGATAAGACTGTAGACCTTCGGTGTAACACTCAACTAATTGTTATATCGAGGAGGGAGCACGCATATATATGCCACCGTGACACAGTATGGGAATGAATATAATCATTTCATGTATCGTCCCTCATATCTTCTAGGGATGTAAATGAGAATATAATAAACTTATATTATGTGAAGTTGGATGATGATATAAAAATCTTATATCATGACGATGTAAAAATGGAAATATAACAATCTTAGAATATGTAATCCTAAATGGTAAGAAGTGATGATCTTTTACGAGGAGATGATGTTAACGTCTTATATGATGTGTTTGATTTTAAAGTGTTATATTACATGATTCGAAATAGGTGTTATAAATATATATATAGGATACATATATATGGGTACATTCAATTCAACATTATTAAAAAGGGTTTAGATATATATGTGGTATATATAAATAATGATATATATATATACGTGGATTCACTGATATTAACAAGAGGTGTATTATCTATATGTAGGTAACATATATATATATATATATATATATATATATATGTGTGTGTGTGTGTGTGTGATCCAAAGATATATGTGTTGAATACATAGGTGGATTCAAAGGTATATGTGTTGAATATATATAGATGATTAGGTGAGATTATTGAAAAGTATGTATGTCCATATAGCCTAGATTTATATTATGTTTAGAAAAAAACGAAACACATCCCATGATAATATAAAGGGGTATGGATATATATATCTATATACATATATGTGGTTGAAAGGAATATAGGTGGAGTGTTCAATGTTTTTATGAAGGTGGAGATGCTAGATGGTTAGAGGAAACTATATCAAGAGGGAAGTAAAGTTAAAATTCTGAACTCATTATTCAAATAACTAGGTGAATAGAGAGGAAACCCCAAAAGATAGCCTGGGGAAAGCAAAAAAAATAAAAAAAACAAAAAAACAAAAAAATAAAAAATAAAATAAAAAATAAAAAATAAAAAATAAAATAAAATAAAATAAAAAAATAAAAAAATAAAAAAAAATTAAACTGGAGGTGTTACAAATGGTATCGGAGCCCAAGTGCAAAAATTGGGCTGTTGTTATGGTGCTCACTGAATTCTGAATATTATTGAACATTGTAGAAATTGTTTTTTTTTTCTTACTAATAAAATGTATGAGTGTGTACAGTGGTGCAAAAATGGCTGAAGAGGGAGGAATTTATGTGGATCTGCGGGATGAGTTTGCTACTCCAGATCCAAATGCCCCGGTAATGGCTATGTTGCATAGAATGCAACGAGAGTTGGCTAAACTAAGAAGCCAAAATGACATGTTGTCATCAGCCAGTAAGGAGCAGGAAAAGCTCATTAGAGAGCTAACTTCCCAGAACAGCCAGGAAGGCGAAGGTTACAGAAAGAGAAAGATGGATGAGTCTGATGATGATGATGCGGCTAGACAGCAACATAAACAGAAAAGAGAATTGCAGGGAGAATTTCGAAAGATCAAACCTCCCTCCTATGATGGGGAGAAGGAAGAAGATGCTGAAGCTTGGTTTCTGAACATGATCAAGTATTTCCAAGTATATGAATATGAGAGCAATCTGAAGGCCAGATTAGTTGTGTATCAGCTACAAGGGAAGGCTACACTTTGGTGGGAAGAGACAAAAATGGTGCATGCCATTGATGAAAATACAGTTACTTGGGAAGATTTTCAGGCTAAGTTCAAGAATCGTTATTTGAACGAACGTTATTATGATGATAAAGCAAAAGAATTCCATGAACTTAGACTAGGACAACTCACTATCGATGAGTTTGTCACTAAGTTTACCAATTTACTGAGATATGTCCCTTACATTAGGGAAGAAAAAGCAAAGGTCCAAAGGTTTTGAATTGCTTACCTACTGCATACAAGGAGAAAATTGAGTTTGACAACCCAAAAACTATGGATGAAGCTGTTAGAAAAGCCAGATTATGTTACCAACAGTTCAAAGGAAAAACTGAATAAGGGAAAAACTGGGTACAGAAAAATGAATTCAAAGGAAGGAAACAGAAACCAGCCTATCTGAAGAATTTTGGCAAAGATCATCAGCGGAAAAAATTTAATAAACCCAGAGAAAATCAAACTGCGCAGTCCCAAGTGGCTTCAAAACAAGTAGAAGGGAATAATAAAAAGGAAGGGACAGTCAGAATGAAGGAACCTTTGAAGTGTTGGGGCTGTGGAGAACCCCATATGATGAGGGATTTCCCTCATTGAAATATTCATATGATCGGTAGAGAGCGAGAGGCAACAACAGTCAATGACATAGCCAGAAATATACCAACTATCACTGCAACACTGGAAAATCGGCAAGAAGAACATCAAGCAACCATGGTGGAAATGGAGGGTAAGATTTATAACTTACCCATTACTGTTTTGATTGATCCAGGTGCTTCGTTGAGTTACATTAGTCCTGGAATTGTAGAAAAATGTAAAATTAAACCTGAAAAATTTCAGCAGTCCTGGTTGGTACAGCTGGCCACTGGAACTAGGAGAAAAGTCACACATAAGTTGCCCAAAACAGCAATACAATTAAATGGCTTTACAACAGAAGTAAATTTGAACATATTACCGTTAGGATCCTATGACTTGCTAATAGGAATGGATTGGCTGGAAAAGAAGAAAGCCCTGATGAACTGCTGGGATAAAACCCTGCATTATGTGGATGAAGAGGGGAAACCTTTTACCTTAAAAGGAAAACCAAAATCCATTTCAGTAAGACAAATATCAGCCTTACAATTGAAAAGAACAACTAGAAAAGAATACCAAGTTTATGCAGTACATGTGGAAGAAGTGGAACAGAGAACTGAAGAAAATCTGCTGAGTGAATTACCAGTGGTAAGGGATTTTAAAGAAGTTTTCCCAGATGAGATTCCTCATCTTCCCCCCAAAAGAGAAATTGACTTTTCTATAGATTTGGTGCCGGGAGCCACACCTGTTTCCCGAGCCCCCTATCGAATGAGTCCACCTGAACTCATGGAGCTGAAGATGCAACTGTAAGAATTATTAGATAAAGGATACATCAGACCGAGTGTGTCTCCATGGGGAGCACCGGTCTTATTTTTGAAAAATAAGGATGGAACTTTTAGGATGTGCATTGACTATCGTCAACTGAACAAGTTGACCATTAAGAATAGATATCCACTTCCTAGGATTGATGATCTGTTTGATCAAGTGAGAGGGGCCTCAGTCTTTTCAAAGATTGACTTAAGAACTGGTTATCACCAGCTCAGAATCAAGGAAGAAGACATCAGCAAAACAACCTTTTGAACCAGGTATGGACACTACGAATTTGTAGTCCTACCTTTTAGTCTGACAAATGCCCCTGCCACTTTTATGTGCCTGATGAATAGTGTGTTGAATAAATATTTGGATAATTTTTTTCTGGTGTTCATAGATGATATTTTGGTTTACTCCAAAAACAAAGAGGAACATCAGGAACATCTGCGGATAGTGTTACAAACTCTGAAAAAAAATCAGCTATATGCTAAGTTCAGTAAATGTGAATTTTACAAGGATAAGATTCAATATTTGGGACATATTATTTCTGAAAAAGGCCTTGCAGATTGACCCTGAAAAGATAAAATCCATTAAAGAATGGCCAGTCCCCACTGATGTCTCAGCAGTAAGATCATTTATGGGAATTGCGGGCTATTATCGCAGATTTGTGGAGAGATTTTCTACTATAGCAAATCCCATAACCTCATTACAAAGGAAGGGTGTTAAGTTCGTGTGGACTAAGAAATGTCAAAACAGTTTCGAACAATTAAAACAAAAACTTATTTCAGCTCCTATATTAAAAATTGCTGATCCTGATAAAGAGTTTGTGGTATGTACAGATGCTTGCAGAGAGGGGCTAGGAGGAGTCCTATTGCAGGAAAATTCAGTTATTGCCTATGAATCTAGAAAACTAAAAACTCATGAACAGAATTATAGTGCATATGATTTAGAATTTGCAGCTGTTATCCATGCTCTGAAAATGTGGCAGCACTATCTTCTGGGGAAAAAGTTCACATTGATGACTGATCATATTAGCCTCAAATACTTCTTTTCCCAAACTGACCTGAATGCAAGACAAGCCAGATGGCTGTCTTTTCTAAGTGAATTTGATATGGACATAAAACATATCAAGGGAAAAGAAAATAAAGTTGCTGATGCCTTAAGTAGAAATGCTTGTCAACATTTAAACAGCATTGGGAGTAGTGCCCAAATGGAGATAGAGGAATTGGTAGGGAAAGCAACAAATCAAGATGCCAACTATGAAGCACTCTTGGTGAAACTACAGAAAAAGGATAAAACTGATTTCACTAAAAACCAAAGAGGGCTACTCTATTACAAGAACATGTTGTATATTCCAAATATAGAGTCACTGAAAAGAGAAATTCTAGATCAATATCACAAACAACCCTATGCAGGACATCCAGGATACCAAAAGATGTTAACAGCCTTGAAGAAGAAGTTGTTCTGGCCAGGAATGAAAAGAGATGTGGCAGAGTATTTAAGTAGATGTATGGAATGTCAGTTAGTCAAAGTTGAGCATCAACACCCAGCAGGGCTTTTAAACCCTTTGCCAATTGCAGAATGGAAATGGGACACAATTTCCATGGATTTTATAACAGGGTTACCCAAAACTAAATATCAACATGATTCTGTAATGGTAGTAATAGACACTCTCACAAAAGCTGCCCACTTTATACCAGTAAAATCTACCTTCGGAACAGCTCAAGTAGCAAATGTGTTCCTGAAGGAGATAGTAAGGATTCATGGAGTTCCCAAAGTAATTGTTTTAGATTGAGATGCTAAGTTTACAGCAACATTTTGGAAAGGATTGTTTGGAGGGATGGGTACTAAGCTGAATTTTAGTACTGCCTATCACCCTCAAACTGACGGGCAAACAGAAAGGATGAATCAAATTTTGGAGGACATGTTGAGAATGTATGTGATGGATAGACCCTCAAAGTGGGAGGAGTATTTGCATTTAGCTGAATTTGTCTATAATAATAGCTACCAATCTTCTATTAAAATGAGTCCGTTTGAAGCATTATATGGAAGGAAGTGTCGTACTCCTTTGAGCTGGAGCCAACCAGAGGATAAACTGGTGTTGGGACCAGATGCATTACAAGAGATGGAAAGAATTGTTAAACATATACAAAGAAATATCAAGGCAGCATAGGATCGTCGGAAAAGCTATGCTGATAAGAAAAGAGTGCACCGAGAATTCAAAGTAGGGGATCATGTGTATTTGTGCATCAAACCCAAAAAGAGCACACTTTATGCTGGAAGTTGTGCAAAACTTGCTCCTAGATATTGTGGTCCTTTTGAAGTATTAGAAAGGGTGGGACTAGTGGCTTACAAGATGGCCTTACCACCCCATGTTAGAGTGCATAATGTGTTTCATGTTTCATTATTAAAAAGATATGTGCATGATGCTTCTCACATAGTTGATTGGAATGTTGTAAAGGTGGAACCAGAAGGGGAGTTTCTGCCAGAACCGCTTCAAATATTGGAGCGGGAAGAAATTGAATTGAGAAACAGAACAGTGGCCAGAGTAAAAGTGCAGTGGAAGCACTTTACTGCTGAAGAAGCCACCTGGGGAAAGGAAGATGCAATGATGGAACAATATCCATTTTTGTTTAATTGAATTCTAGTAGTTGAATAACAACACCAAGGATGGTGTTTATTTTCAGAGGGGGAATATGTAACACCCCCAATTTGTGTGTTGAACTTTTAAAAAGTTAGACATTTGAACTTTAATCCTAAGGGGGTGGACCCCAAAGGATAAGTATGGTGTGAATGTACTTGCATATTTAATTTGAGGAAATAAATAAAATGATTGTGCATTTTGACCAAGATGAGAATTAGAGATCACTTGCCAAATCCATGAGTATGGGTAAGGCAACAAATCCCCACAATCTTTCAAAAATCCTTGAAATAAATTAATTTAGATTCTGAGGAGGAATCTAAATTTCCCCAATGAAGAGGAAATTAGTTAGGAAGAGGTAATAAAAGCTGGAAAAAGCTGAGGAAAAGCATAAAACATCTTTAAAGAGTCCCAAAATGGGAAGCCTAGGCTAAACAGGAACGAAAGCATCCTGCTATTCTGGACACAGAATTAGAAACATGCTTTGGTGAAATATGAGCTTAAATAAGCTGCTCCAAAACAGATCAGAGGTTGATCTGTGATGGATGTGATCTCAGCTCGGGGGTGAGTTCTGGGAGAGAAAGAGAACTCTAAGGTTGGGAGGTTGGTCATTTGCAATAGTGGTATGTTCCTAAAATTCTTGTTATTTTGAATTACTATGGTATGAATTGGCTACATATAAAATAAAATTGATTGTTATGAGTTATTTACTAATACATTTAACAGTAATCCATTTTAAGTGTACCACCTTCCAAATTCGCTTAGTTGTGTGACTGGTCTATGTGTTTTTAACGTCTCATGTAATTTTTAGACCAAGGCCTAAGTTAAATCAAGGTACTTAGTCTCCATAGGAAATATGCACTAGCTTAGTTCATGTATACGAGGTGAAATTATATGCTCATAGGTATGTTAGAAAAATATGATAGTAGAACTGATATCTACCTAGTGCAATAAAGGAGAAGAAAAGACATTAAAATAGCTATATTGAGTAAATCCCAAATCCAGAAGTAAGGTTACCTTTAGCTGTAATAATCATAAGAATTTCCTTTAGAATCTCTGCACAGTTGTAGAAAACAAAACAGTGGACATGCATCTAGAAAAATTCTTCAATTACTGCTGGTTTAAATCTGGAGGACTATTACTTCTACAGTAAAAAAATTGGATTAACTTTAATCTGCTTCTGCTTATAAGATAATTAGAGGAATCTACAATCTGAATGTCGACACAAAAAAAAAAAAAAAGGGAAATCTTCTGCTTAATCGTACTTACATATCTATATAGAGGAATCTACAATCTGAATGTAGACACAAAAAAAAAAAATGGGAAATACCATAACCTAACATACTAGTACTTTATAATTGTTGAACTTCTCAGAAAACCAAACTGAGAGATAGAAAAGAAAATAAATTCTATTCTCGAGTCTATATTATTAGAGAAAAATCATCGAACCACCTTATTTTCCATGGCATCACATATATATATATATATATATATATATATATATATATATATATATATATATGTATGTATAGAAACAAATATATATTTGCAAACTTTATGTTGGAGACACTAATCGAAAACTCTGCTTGGAAAGATATAACATTAATATCCAAATCGAAAGAATTAAATTAAGAGCCCTTTAGTCCTTAGTTAACAGAAGTATATGATTTAAATAAACTTTGGAAACTATTCAATCGCATGCACGACATCATTTAAAAAGCGTGCGCCATATGCTTGGCTAGGTCTGCGCGGTATAAAAACAAACGAAAATGATTCTCACTGTGAAATCACCGCATGATCGGCCAGATCCAAACATAACACGAAATTATTATCCATTACAGTGACAGTATTAAAATGATTCTTACAATATGACCGCCGTCGGATCGGCTAGCCCAAACACCATACGAGATCATTTTTAGTTTTAGTGTGCGGGAAACCATTTGGGTATTCCTTTAGCGGTGACAATGGAGGTTAAAAGTACTTAACACCTGCATAAACATGAGAGTCAGGTAAATAGTGCGTGCCTGTAAATGCTTAGCATTTCGGCATTGAAAAACGAACAACACAAAACTGGGAGATGCCTAGTAGCGCCGACCTCGCCAGAGATATAGTAACAGTAGAAAAACAAGGGATAATATTTCTAAATTGAAATGGGTTTTATTTCGGGTAGCTGGAATTAAAGTATCTATCGACGCAAATATAATATTTCTCCTCCTTCTCCGGAGCCGAGAAATGGAATTTATTCGGTTAAAATAAAGGTTGAATCTAAACAATGTTAACAACATATTAACGAGGTAACTGGTGGATAAATTTAAAACTTCTTGGAGTCCCATTTTAAAAACAAAATAAATGCATGGAAACAACAAAATCAAAAATTAGGAACAGTAGCGCTGCGTTGGGTAACTGCTGATAGCTATGCATGAGGTCACTCACTTGTAGCTCAGCTATTGATACGAATTCAACGATACATATCACACTATATTCAGTATATTAAACATAATCACTTTTGTAGATTCAGGAAGTGCTAGTACTCAACTGAAAGAGAAAGGGAAATAACTGCGCTGGAAAAAAAAAAACGTGGTGTTAAGCCACAGCTCTTAATCTTGTCATACAGACAGGATTCCAGCAGCTGAAGGCACGTAATAGAACTACTGATTGACAAAATTTCGCGTTCCACCCTCACTACCTCTCAGTCACACGGATGAAACGTAGGGTAGAGAATCCATTACAATCGAACCAGCGTAGAACTGGAACTAATGGACACGAAAGGAAACCAGTGACTGGGCGGGTTACAGGGTACCTGTAACAAATGACCGAATGGGCAAAAAAAACATTGTACCAGTCAGCGTTGTGGAGGAATGCGTTATTGAACGAATGATAAACATAGAAGAAAAAAATTTAGTCCTATGCCAAAACTAGCCAGAAAAGAACCAGACCTGTAGTATAAAAAAAACTGATGCGTGAAAGATGAAGACAAGGAGCGGTTCAGAAAAATCTGAGCGCCAATGTGCTGAGGGTTAATCGCACGCCTTTGGGGCACGCACAGCAAACGATTCAACTTCCTGCAGGCTGAAGTAAGATGCTAAAAGGGAAAATGAAATGATCAGGATCCGAGTTGGGGTTAAAAGTGAGAAAACGCAACCCTAATACCTTGGATCAACCAAAGGACGAGCGGGACATTCGAGTCAGGTTAGCGCAACTTGTAGAGACTAAAACCCTAGTCTGCAATGAAAGCGCGCGGCATGAGATCCCGAGATGGATCTTAGAAACCATGTCGAGTAGGTAAACCTGTGATTTTGAAAGATGCATCGTATTAGAATGGGACGCGTGTATTTTCTCCTGCGCCTGACTGTATGAAGTACTGCGGTCAGTACAACAAAAAACAACGGAGCTCCACGAAGACCGCCGTCGTGGCTAGTAAACCATATGACCACTCCATCCAACAGTAACCTCATAAATTTATCACGTATCAAAAGGGGCAGGGATTTAATATGGGTGAATTACATGTAACGATACCAGGGAAAGAGATCGCGTGTAGATCTTATATGATGGTATAGGGTACATAAAATAGGTATGATAAGACTGTAGACCTTCGGTGTAACACTCAACTAATTGTTATATCGAGGAGTGAGCACGCATATATATGCCACCGTGACACAATATGGGAATGAATATAATCATTTCATGTATCGTCCCTCATATCTTCTAGGGATGTAAATGAGAATATAATAAACTTATATTATGTGAAGTTGGATGATGATATAAAAATCTTATATCATGGGGATGTAAAAATGGAAATATAACAATATGAGAATATGTAATCCTAAATGGTAAGAAGTGATGATCTTTTACGAGGAGATGATGTTAACGTCTTATATGATGTGTTTGATTTTAAAGTGTTATATCACATGATTCGAAATAGGTGTTATAAATATATATATAGGATACATATATATGGGTACATTCAATTCAACATTATTAAAAAGGGTTTAGATATATAAGTGGTATATATAAATAATGATATATATATATACGTGGATTCACTGATATTAACAAGAGGTGTATTATCTATGTGTTGAATATATAGGTGGATTCAAAGGTATATGTGTTGAATATATATAGATGATTAGGTGAGATTATTGAAAAGTATGTATGCCCATATAGCCTAGATTTATATTATGTTTAGAAAAAAAAGAAACACATCCCATGATAATATAAAGGGGTATGGATATATATATCTATATACATATATGTGGTTGAAAGGAATATAGGTGGAGTGTTCAATGTTTTTATGAAGGTGGAGATGCTAGATGGTTAGAGGAAACTATATCAAGAGGGAAGTAAAGTTAAAATTCTGAACTCATTATTCAAATAACTAGGTGAATAGAGAGGAAACCCCAGTATATCGGGGAAAGCAGAAAAAATAAAAAAATTTAAACTGGAGGTGTTACAATACTACATCAATGGAACCCAACTAAAGGTAATCTACTATAGTTCTTCCTCAAGCCAGTCGTACTCGAACAACCATCTCCCGAGTGTAATGCAATGTTATTATCACCTAAAAATTAGTCACCTGATACATTCCTACAAATATTATTTAAAGATATCATTTTAACATCTTTTAATCCAATTTTATCGCATTTTACCTAATTTTCCACCCCCACTATACATTTATAAGTTGTTGGGATAAATCTAGTTTTACCTCCTAAAGTTGTTTTAGGTTAAATCTATTTTTTTCCATAATAGAAGAAATGTATATAATGCCCATAAAATTTGTGTTACTAGTATAGAAAAAACCTCCAAAAATTTCATATCTATACAAAATTCATAATTTTGACTATTTATCTCATTTTTTCCAAAATGAGATAAAAGTTATATGTGAACATTTTAAAACACTAGTAAGGGTAGGATTTTGACGAGAAGGGTTTTACACTTATCAATTACAAGTGTTAGGATCCCTCCCAATGCTGTCCTTTTGGTCTTTATGTCTTTTTTGTTATTTAAGTTTCATTTTTTTTAATAGTGTTTTTCCTACTTTTGATTATAATTATAATTTTTTATCTATTTTTTTTTCTTTCAAAAATTACTTTCAAAACTTATTGTAAAAATAAAATTATTTTATAAAATTTAAACAAATAAATAATGTTTTGGTTTCCATTTATAAATTAATTTCTCTACTGTATTATATATATTTTATTTATTTATTTTCTTATTTAATCAATTATCATTAAGAGTCTATGCATGGAGTCGTGTTCAAAATTTTGGCAAAAGGAGGGCATGTTTAGATGAAAAAAAAAGATTTGGACCGAGTGACTTTAAGTGCTCAATCGAGCCTTTTTTAAGTGCTTAATAAATTTACTCAAGTGCTAAGAAATAGGTTGATCAAGTGATTAAAAAAGTCTTGAATTGAGATCTTATTTAACCCAAGTTATTGGTGCTCAATGAAGCTTGAGGGCTCCATGGAGTCCTTAATTCCTATTAAAACCCTGACTATTGTGTGTGTAAGCCATTCTTTTCACAGACTACAAGGAGACAAGAGCTTGAATGAGGGATCTAATTATCAACCAATGGATTTAACTATCAACCAAGGGATTCAAAGTTGGATCGAAATGGAGGATTTCGATCGAGCTCCCTAGCGTGTTGGAAATACTGAGAGGGGGGTGAATCAATATTTATTTCAATTAGTATTATTATTAATCTTTCAGAGAATTAGTTAATCTTTAATTATTATCAATGTTTGTACAAAAATAGCAGTAAACAAAAGGAACGCAAATGCACACAATTTTTAAGGTGGAAACCCTCTCTGGGAAAAAAACCACCTGAATGGTTTTACAATAATTCTTTAATATTCAACTCCAATTGAAAATAAAGCTCCAACTTCTTAGAATCTAGAAAAAAATTCTTCTCGAGCTACCACTAGATGGATGCTGCAACACCCAAAATTCTTCAGTAGTCAACTAAATGGATGCCCCAACAACCAATGAGATACAACTCACCCTATCACCACCCTACCACCGTAAATTTTTCATAGGATTGAACCTATTGGTGACTTCATGCACCATCCTAGCACCACCATACCAACCTATAAAATAATAAAAGAAGAATGGATTTCCGTACCATGGAAAGTGGTCCACTTTACAATGATATAGAATGATGTAGAAGAAGAAGACAAACTAGACCATAAACCCAACTATGACACAAATACCTAATGATGATCCTAGACCTCCTGACATAGCTTCTTCACTTCTTGGGAGATAGACTATTGTAAAATTTTTGCAATAATTCATTTACAATGAGTCAGTACAATGATACCTTTACAATGAATGTATGCAGTGCTGCCCATGTGAGGACTTCATGTGGTAAACTTCTTATTTTTGTTATGCACCTTGATTGCTGCTCTTGTCATGATACGCTATCTCACTCTTCAAAAAATTAGATCATGCATTGATTCTTATCTTGATTAATATATAATACCTATGAAAATCGTTCAAGGAAATATCCATGACATGATAACAACAAAACATACCTCATCTTGCAGAGAAAATGTCAGTGTTACACAAAAAGAAGAAATTAGAATACAAAGAACCTAATGAAATTGAGAGATGAAAATGCATATACAGAATGTGCTTACCTGGAGCTTACCATTTTTGCACCTTTCTTTGCTTTGATGCCATAGAAATTCCGGTCCTTTGTAGCCCTTGACAACACATGATCTATCTTTTGCTTGCCTTCTAAGATCTCGATATTGAACCTGGTGTATATTTTTTATCTCAGATCCACAATATGTGATTTTTGGTCCTATAGTATCTCTGAGTCTTCTTTCCAATTCCATAGGTTTGACCCAATTTGGATTGTTCAAGGCAAATTTATGCCCAATCTCTCACAATGACCTAATTATGGACTGGTTTAGTAGAGCAAACTTGTACAGTGTGCCACGTGTCATTGTTTCTTTATTTGACTCTGAAATTAATATAGAGAGAACTATAGTCAGTAATCTATCCAACGTTTTTTACATAATTCCAATATGATACTCAGAGAGAGAGTTGTGGGGATTTTTCCAAGTTCACTTCTTTGAGATGAAGTTCAGGAGCCTGCAATAAGATTGACTTCCATACATCATATCTCCGAATATACTGCACACTTTGATATGAAATTATTACAAGAGCTTTCTTAGGACTCCGGCTTCACCTCATAAAAATTACAGCTTCTGAACCTTCATAGAAAACAAGTTATAGAGAAAATTCCATGATGACTTGTTTCAGGTAGAAAAATCCATGCATGAGGGGGATATGAGGATTAAAATTTATATAAATGTTTAGGTTGAGAGGGTATTCAACAAGTGAACGTGGGAGGGATTTTAGGAGCTTAAAAATGATTAATTATTGACTTTTAAATTAACCATGCCACAAGCCCATGGGTTTTTAGCCCACTAACTGGGGTTACAAACTTCAAACATGAATATCCCTCAAATCGTGAATAATTACATGGCATGCCATATATCAAAGGAAACATCTCCACAGGAAGAAAACATAAAAAAATTTCTTGACCCAGAATATAGTAATTTGGTAGGTCAAAATTCCCATGCAAGATCTTGGTAGCCCTTGGTTTTGCTTGGGCTGACATCAATGAAAACCATTGATCAACAATATCCCTCTTTGGCATTGATGGAAACACAAGTAATCCCCATGCGATCATGACACATCTTCCTACAACATTCTCTCCCCCTTTGACATCAATGGAAAAGGGTAAATCCCCCTGACACACAACCATCTTGCAGACCTGTACACACTTCCACTCCCCCTTTATATTCTGAATAAGGAAAACCTAATGAGAACTTGGGAGAATCCCAAGCTTCTGGCGAAGATATTTAAATGCTTAAATAGGTAAATTTTTAGTGAAGATATCAGCAATTTGTTCTTTGATACCAACATACTCAAGTTTGATATTATTTTCAAAAACTTGTTCTCTAAAAAAATGATATTTTATCAGAATGTGTTTTTTCTTCTGAATGCATGACAGGATCCTTGGAGATGTTGATGGCACTGGTGCTTTCAAAAAATATGGGAATAGGCTCACTAAATTTTACTTGAAAATATTGCAATGTTTTTTTCATCTAAAGGTCCTGAGTACGATATGATTTCACTGCAATGTATTCTGCTTCCATTGTAGATAAAAAGATTGAGGTTTGCATTTTTCTCAACCACAATATGAGACAACCACCTAGATATAATGCTTCTCCACTAGTACTCTTATGATAATCAAGGATTCCTACCCAATTTGCATCTATAAAGGCTTGAATAATGATATTTTTACCCTTGGGATACCGCAAGCCATATTCTTATGTTCCCTTTAGATATTGAAGAATTCTTTTGATGACAATAATATGTGATTATTTTGGTGCTGCTTGGAATCTTTCTACTTGTCCAACTGCTTCCATAACATCTGGCCAGGAGGCTCTTACATATAGAATACTACCAATCATAGATCTATACAACCTTTGATCCACATCCTTAGATGAGTCATCGATGCTTAATTTGCAACCTGTTACCATCCAAGTAAGGACGGGTTTGGAATCCTCTATTATGAATTTCTTGAGCATCTCCTTGATGTACTTGGCGTCACATATAAATATTCCTTTCTCTTGCTTAGATATTTGAAGCCCTAAGAAGTATGTCAGCTCAACAAGTAAATACATATTGAACTCACTTTGCATACTTGTAGAAACGTTCTTGCTTATTCGATCATCATTGCTACCAAATATTATATCGTCCACATATACCTCAACGATTGTTAAATTATGTTTATCTATTTGTACATCAATATTTCTATCAAAAATACCTTTCTTCAACCCTTGTTGACATAGATATCCATGAAGACAAGCATACCATGCTCAGGGAGCCTGCTTGACACCATATAGAGCCTTCTTTAACGTGAAAACATAACCCTATTTTTCAGATAGTAGAAAACCTTCAGGTTCTTCGATGTAAACTTCTTCTTCTAATTTTCCATTCAAAAATGCTAACTTAACATCCACTTGGTAGACTTTGACTTTTCTTTAACATGCATAGGCAAGAAACATTTGGATGGCTTCCATTCTGGAAACTGGTGCAAATGTTTCATCGAAATCAATTCCTTCCACATGTGCATAGCCTTTGCAAACAAATCTTGCTTTGTTTCTGGTAGCCTGTCCATCTTCATTCAATTTGTTCCTGAACACCCATTTAGTCCCAATGACATTTTTATCTTTTGGTCATGGAAATAGTTCCCATATTTTATTCTTCTTGATTTGATCCAATTCTTCATGCATAGCTACTACCCAATGTTCATTTTCGTTGGCTTCCTAAAAACTGCTAGGCTTAAAGTTGGCTAGAAAAGCGATGTGAGCTTGTTGTGATGAATGAAGCTGTGGATCTTTATTTATCTCACCAATGATTTGATTTTATGGATGGTCCTTTTGAATCCATTCTTTTGTTCTCTTTGGAGGAGTTTCTTGTTGTTGTTCTGGTATATCTTGATGATCATTATTACTTCTTATTGGTTGATAGTTTCTTCTTGTTCTAGAATTTTATCTATGTCTTTTTCAGCCTCTCTCTCAAGTTTCAAAGATTCTAGATCCTCATAATTATTCATTAGAACACCATCTTCATCAAATGTAACATTTATGCTCTCAAATATCTATTTTCATCTTGGATTATAGAATTTATAACCCTTTCTTTTGCGTGAGTAACCAACAAATATACCTTCATGAACACGTGATTAAAAATTACCAAAATTTTGATCTTCTCTTTTGATATAACATTTGCTTCCGAAGATGCTAAAATATTTTACATTAGCTGGTTTTCCTTTACATAATTCATATGGGGTCTTGTTGCAATTATTTCTGAGAAGACTTCAGTTGATAATGAAGACCGTCGTATCAATTCCTTGAACCCAGAATTTTTCATCCAATTTTGAGTCCTTCAACATTGTTCTACCCATTTCCTGTATGGTTATGTTCTTTCATTCAGCAACTCCATTTTGGTGAGGTGTTTGTGCTATTGAAAACTGTCTTTTTATTCCATTTTCATCTCAGAATTACTAAAATAATTTGGAAGTGAATTATTTGCCGTTATTTGATCTTAGACACTTTATTTTCAAATCAGTTTCATTTTCGACCAACTCCTTATAGATCTTAAAGCACTGAAATGCTTCAGAATTTTTTCTTTAGGAAACTAACAATTGTCATCCTGTTATAGTCATCTATCATTAACATGAAATATAATTCTCCATCTAAGCCTTTTGTTCTCACACGACCACATATATCAGTATGTATCAATTCCAATTGATGTGATGCAATTTTTTTTTTGTTTTTTTAAATTGGACTTTTCTCTGCTTGCTGTGCTGACAAGCCTGACATAGTGTCTTGAAAGGTTTTGATATTTTCAACATTTCTCGTACTGCTTCCTTTTTATTTATCCTGACAAGTTTTGTCAAATTTTATGTGACCCATTCGTTTGTGTCATAACCAACTTTCATCTTCTTTATCTAGAAGATATGCTTTAGTTGTTTCATCCAGAACATATATGTCGTTTGGAGCTCGACTTGTTGTAGCCACAATTTTACCATACCTGCCTTTCATGATTTCACATTTTGTAGAGTTGAATAACATTGTGTGTCCTTGATCACACATTTTTCCAACATTGAGAAAATTGTGATTCATGTTTTAAACCAATATAAAATTCTTGGTTAGAACATCTTTCCTTTTGAGGGTGATGGTACCTGATCCTATAACATTTGAAGATCCATCATTTCCAAAGGATACAGTTTGATCCTTCTTCTATTTTAGAGATACAAATTTTTTTCTATCTTTAGTCATATGCGTTGAGCAACTGATATCAACATAACACACATCTTTTTTTGTTTTGAGCCTTGAGAGCGAGAGCACAATTGTCAATCTTCTTCTTCTTCCATGTTCATTCATTCTATGGCTTCAAAGATTCTTCTGGAGGATTTTCAAGTCTATAGTCTCTGGCTATGTGTCCAAATTTATGACATTTGTAAAATTACATATTATTTCTTAAATATTCAAATCAATTGATGTTTCATTAAGCCCTAGGAGGTTCTTATTTGAAGGATCTCCTAGAATTATATTGGTTCCTAGGGTACGTGCGACATTATACAGCTTTATGACCAAATTTTCCACATGAATAACAATAGTCATGAAAAATATTTTGGTACCTAGATGAAAATATTCGTCAAGGAATCACCTTCAAAGGATTTTCTTGTGAATATTGTCCAATGAAGTCTTCATGCATGTTAAATATCATAGGTTCATTGTATTTCTTTGTAGAAGGTCCTACTTCTTCTTCTTTGTAACTGAGGCCAATTTTGTTGTTGTAAGATCGTTGATTGTTGATGAGTTCTTCCAATTCACTTGAGCTGTTGGGATAGTTTTGGACAATTTTTCCCTTATTCACTTCCTTATGCAGCAAGAATACTTCGGCTTCTAGCTCTTCCCTTTCTTCATTTCCTTCTTCCAACTTCTTTTTAAGTGACTCTTCAATACATTTGTGTTCTTCAACTTCAATTTTGAGACCTTGAACTTGTTCTTCAAGAGTATTGGAACGGATCTTCTCAGCCTTGATATCATTTATAAGCATGATTGCCTCCTTAGAAAATTGTTCTATGGTCAACCCTTCTTCTTCGTTATTTGATACCTCTTGTTTATTGTTCTTGGCCATAAAAAATAATCTCTCATTAGCTTCTTCTTCATTGTCATTGTCTTCATCAGATGATGAGCTATCTTCTTTAGAGAGAAATTTCCTTTTGGATCCTTTCTTTTCGCCTTACTTGTTGAATTCCTTAAGGCCTTTCTTTCCTTTTAAGTTTCCATCACTTCTATTTGGACATTTTTCTGTGAAATTCCCAACCTCACCACTGCCAAAACATATCAATGGAAGTTTACCTTTGAATTTTCCCTTACCAATTTTTAGTTTTCTCGTAAAGTAAGCATATTCTTCATCTAAAAGACCTTCTTCATCATCTCCATTTTCTTCGCACTTGCAAGTGCATGTCTTTTCAATTTAAGTTTTTTTGTCCTTATTGGTTTTCTTAGATGCAACAAATGCAGTTTCTAGATGAGAAGTACCCTCTTCTTCATCAAGTCTCATTTCATATGCTATGAGAACTCCATGTAATTCCTCTTTGCTGAGTTTGTACAGATTTTCACTGTATTGTGAGACTGATAACTTTGGGTTGAATCTCCATGGTAAAATTCTAAGAATATTTTGTATAATAGTCTTCTCGTAAAGTGCCTCTCCTAATCCTTTTATACTATTGGTTATTTCATCAACGTATTGGAAGTATGCAACAAAGTTTCCATCTTCTTTCATTCTGAGCTGCTCAAATTTTTCTTTATATATTTGAAGCTTTGCTTCTTTGACATTTGAATCACCTGCATATATATTTCCAAGATTATCCCATTTATTTTTAGGTGGTTTTACAACCCAACACCTTATGATAAGCAGATTCAATAAGTCCACTGATAATAATATTCTTTTCTTTTGAATTATTTATCAAATTCTTCTTACCTTGTTCATCTATGGTTGGTGTAAATCCATTTTGAACAGTTTCCCATACTTCATAACCTTGCGCCAAGAGATGGACCTCCATTGTTCCTTTCCAGATTGCATAATTATTTTCATTGAACATAGATAATTCTTGGTATGCTCCATGACCTACTTCCAGCTGTTAAACTGTTATTGAAGGAACCAAGATCTGATTCTGATCATTGGAAACACTGAGAGGGGGGTGAATCATTATTTCTTTCAATTACTATTATTATTAATCTTTCATAGAATTATTTAATCTTTAATTATTATCAATTTTTGTATGATGATAGAAGTTATAAAAAGGAGCAAAAATGCACAGTTTTTAAGGTGGAAACCCTCTTTGGGACAAAATCCACCTAAATGATTTACGAATAATATTTATTTAGTATTCAAATCCAATCGAAAATAAAGCTCCAACTTCCTAGAATCTAGAAAATTATTCTTCTCCAACTCCCATTGGATGGAAGCTCTAGCGCCCGAGATTCTTTAGCATTCAACTAAACGGATGCCCCAACACCCAATTAGCTACAACTTAGCCTCCCACCACCCTACCACCTTCAATTTTTCATAGGATTGAACCTGTTGCTGACTTCATGCACCAGCCTAGCACCACCCTACCACCCTATAGAAGAATAAAGGAACAATGGACTCCCTTACAAGGGAAAATGGTCCACTTTACAATGATATAGAATGATGTAGGAGAAGAATACACACTAGACCATAAACCCAGTTATGACACAAATACCTAATGATGATCCTATACCTTCGACACTTCTTCTTCACTTCTTGGAATATAAACACTTGTACAAATTTTACAATGATTCTTTTACAATGAATCAGTACAATGATACCTTTACAATGACTGTATGTAGTGTTGCCCGCGTGAGGGCTTCATGTGGTAAAATTCTTGCTATTATTCTACACCTTGATTGTTGCTCTTGTCATGCTACCATTTCTCACTATTCAGAACATTAGATCATGCATTGATTTTTATCTTGATGAATATATAATACCTACAAAAAACCTTCAAGGAAATACCCATGACATGATAATAGCAAAACTTACGTCATCCTGTAGATCGTATGTCAGTGATAAGAAAAAATAACAAATTAGAATACAAGGAACCTTATGCAGTTGAGAGATGAACATCCATACAAAGAATGTAATTAACTTGAGCTTACCTCTTCTGCACCTTGATTTGATTTTTTTCCCTAGAAATTATGGTCCTTTGCAACCCTTAACAACACATGATCTAGCTTTTCGCTTCCTTCTATGAGATTGATAATGAATCTGGTGTATCTCTGTTATTTATGATCCACAATATGTGATTTTCGGTCCTGTAGTATTCCTATGAGTCTTATTTCCAATGTCATAGCTCTGAGCCAATTTGGATTCTTCAAGACAAAGTTGTCCCCAATATCTCACAATGACCTAATTATGGACTGGTTTAGTAGAGGGCACTTGTACGGCATGCCCCGTGTCATTGTTTCTCCATCCAACTTTGAAATTGATACAGAGAAAACTATAGTCTATGCCCTATCCTCCAATTTTTAAAGAATTGCAATCCTATACTCAGAGAGAGAGAGTTATGACGATTTTTCGAAGGTCACTTCTTTGAGATGAAGTTCAGGAGCCTTCAAAAACACTAAATTCCACATATCATATCTTCGAAAATATTGCGCACCTTAATTTGCAATTTTACAGGAGCTTCCTCAGGATTTCGTATTCACCTCATAAAACTTTCATCTTCTGAACCTTCATAGAAAAAAAATTATAGTGAACATGCCACGATGACCTGTTTCACATGGCGAAATCCCTACATGAGGAGGATATGAGGATCACAATTTAGATAAATTCTTAGGTTGAGAGGGCCTTCAACAAGTGAATGTGGGAGGGATTTTAGGAGCTTCAAAATTATTAATTATTGACTTTTCAATGACCCATGCCACAACCCCATGGGGTTTTAGCCCACTAACTGGGGTTACAAACTTCAAACATGAATATCTCTAAAACCGTGAAGAATTATATGGTGTGCCATATATCAATCGAAACATATTGACAAGAAGAAACCATGAAAAATATTCTTGACCCATAATATTGTAATTTCGTAGGTCAATATTTCCATACAATATTTTCATAGCCCCTAGTGCTTCTTACGTTGAAATCAATGACAAATATTGATCAACACAATGACCCCACCAACGACCTAGAGGTTCAAGCCCAAGTAAGTTTTCTATCTTTTTTGTCTCTTTTGTTTAATTGTTTTGCAAAATAAAATAAATTAATTTGAAATAAAATCCACCATAAAAAAAATTACAAAAAACAACTACGAAAACCACCATGAAAAGCAAAAAAAACCACCAATAAATCCATTGAAAACCACCAAAAGCAACCTAGAAAAGAACGAAAACCCATCAATAAAACCCTTGAAAAACACAAAAAGAAATTATAATTTAGGTTTTAATTTTTTTTTAAATTTCATTTTATCAGATTTTGAATAATTGTAATAGTAGCATGTTTATTATGAACTTTTTATGTTTTTCAATGGTAAAAGTTTTATTTTCTAATTATTTTAGGTTTTAAAGTTTTTTCTTAGGAATTTAGTGAAATAAATTTACAATTTTTTCCCTTTTTTCGGTATTTAAAATGCATTTTAAAATTTGAACAATTATGACCAAAAATATGCCCAAAAACACCTTGATGTTAAATATATTATAAGTATATAACATGTAATATTATATATAATTAAGCGATGTATACCATATATATATATAAAACATAAAGTTATACATATAACATAACTAGTATATAACTATAACATAACATTCAACATATATATATATATATATATATATATATATATATATATATAACATCATATATATAACATAATTCGCTCCTTATAATAACATAATATGGGTGATGTTCAACAATATTTTAAGGCTCAGTTTTATCTATAAACTATAAATATCTTTAAAATTTCCACCACTCATATTTGTAGAATTATATTAATTTAATGACATGAAAACTATACCTCTTAATTTGCACCCTTATTAAATGTTTTGGTTGAGTAATGATTTTGTAAGTTACACTTGCTATATCAACAATAATTTTTATTTAATTCGACTATGCATCAAAATGATCACGGCGTAGGGTAAAATAACTAATCATGAACTATAAGTAATTACTCGAAGACAATAATAAAACTTTTGGAATAACAAATCCAAATAAAAAATTAAATCTAAAGCTATATATAAATATGTTAATAATATATATCTAGTTATATGAAGTTATGTTATGTTATATAATAATTTAACATTTAAATATACATGCTAAATTATACTACATATGTATAATTATATACTAGTTATGTTATAGTTATAACTAACTAATTGTAATCTAAATGTATATCTAATTACGTTAGCTATATATAGCTATAATAAGGTCGTTCATAAAATCAATAAAATGACACACACACACATATAATTTTAAGTTTCAACAATGCATCATTGATAGATACATTAAATCCATGATGAAAAATGAATTTACAGTGAATAAAAGCATTTTAATTATTTTCTAATGTGTACCATATTGTTCTACCAAAAACATTGTCTTCATGTGCTTCCACCTAGTACACGTCACATGTCAAAGTCAAAGATTATAAGAGCTTGTATTATGGAGTAATTGGTTGGCATGAAATTTTATTAGTTTTTAAAATAGGTTTATTTTGATTTTTTTACATATATACTCATATTCATTCTCTATGAATAAAATGCATTATTAATAAATGAGAAAAAAGGTGAAGATAGATTTAATCACCTCTTTCGATGGTTTTTATATGGAACTCAATACTTTGTTGATAAAATATTAAAAAATGGACTCTAAAGTTTACAACTTTAGGCTAGGTTATTCTACTTGAGTTTTAAAATGGTTATCTTTTCAACATTATTTCTAATTAACACTTGTTTCATGGATTACTTTATATGTATTATATATGTAATAGTTTCATATTATATGTGTTGAAAAAATGTAACTAGTGTGAGTCTTCATAATTTTATTTAAATCATGATGTAATGTATTTGCAAAAATAAAGAGAAATATTTTTTATTATAAAAGAAATGGATTTATTAAAGCATGGTTTTCATGCTAGGGTCAATGATTTTTAGGTAAAATCCTCCATTAAAGGATCCTAGGGTTTGTTTCAATATTCCTTCTCCTTATCATCATATAAAAGACCCTTATTGGGCTTCAAAGATCAAGAAATAAATTAATTTTGATATATATATATATATATATATATGGTATTTTATGTCTCCTCCACCAAGTGATCCTCAAGAAGGACAACTCGGCTTGATCAAGGGAATTTGACCTCACTAATTCACTATATAAAGGTAGAAACTCAACCTCATTTAGAGCACACATATGAGAAGCTCAATCTATAGTAGTTGAAAGAAGGAAAAGGGTTTGATATTCAAATAAGAAGGAGGAAAACCTAGTAAAGGAAAATAAGTGTTGGACAAGAAAGAGAATTTTATTTTTATCTCTCTATGTATTACACATGCGAAGGAACTTAAGTTGATGGTATGGCCAAAATTGTAGAAGTGAAGCTGGGACAAAATTATGAAATAGTTTGGCTAAAATTGTGAAGTAGTTGGACCAAAGTTCTGAAGCGGTAAGGTAAAAATTTTGTCTTTGAAGTCTTTGTTTTTATCTTTTGTATTTTGTCTTTGTCTTTGGAGTCTAGAAAAATAGTTTTAGGGCTGACTTGGTGGAGTGAGAAGAGTATTTTGGTCAAGTCTAAAGTCTTGATCTATCTCAATTTTATTAGTAGAATATTTTTACTGGGTTTTCCCCTAGAGAGTGGTTTTATCCATTATTGAGTGCCTGCATCTAGTGTCGTTGATCTTCACAATTTGATCTGATGATTTATTGATGAAAAGAAGATAAAATAATAACATAAAGAAATTTAATAAGAATACCATAATATCATAAGTACTGATCAACATAAGATAATATTTTAGCCTTTCTAATTTTCTAGCGTGGTTTTAGAGCTAAGGTGAAGGAGGAAAGGAAAGATGCAACTAGAAATTCTATTGAAAGAATGGTTAAGGAGGGAGGAATAAAAGAAGATCATTAAGGAAAGTATCACCTATACCAAGTGAAGGAGATATTATAAATTCTATGGAAACCTCAATGAAGACATAAAATAAACTTTAAGGAGCCTCCAACTACAGGGCATGGAAGAAGAGCATAGATCTCATTCTTGCTAAGGAAAATGTTTTGGATTTTGTTCAAAGAAAAGTTAAGAAAACTATAAATGATGTAGGAAGAAAAACGTATAGGGAAATCAATATATTGGTCATGAATTTGACTGTAGATGGACTGAAGGAAAATATTTTCCCATAAATCTCTAATATGATTTTGCACAAGACATCTATGATGCCCTCTGCACGTTATTTATCATCAATAATTTTTTTTAGATAGATAGTATCCAGAATGAATTGATAACAATAAATATGACAAAATATGATACTACATCATCATATTTTCTAAGGATATCTAGAATAATATATGAACTCTAAGTTATTGATGAAATTATTCCAAAGAAAGTACTCATGATTGTTCCACTAATAATTCTACCGAAATCTTTGAGCTCATTTGCATCAGGAGATAGTAGTTGGAAGGTTACACCAAAATTTGAAAAAATGTGGAATGCATACATCTAATAAGAGGCTTGCATCTCATTAGTAAGTGAAAAAAAAAGAGGATGAAGAAAACAAGGCTTCAAATGGGTACCCATCCCATCACAAGAATAAGGGATCATACAAGAAGTTCAAAGGTCCAAAGAAGAAATTTGATTTCTCAAAGATTGAATTCTATAATTGTTATAAGATATGACACTACAAAATTAAATGACCTGAGAATCCAAGAAATAATAAAAGAGAAAGATAGCATGCAAATATTGTCAATGAAGCTCCACCCAAGAAAAACAAGACTAAATAATCTAAATCCAAAGACTTATTTAAAGTCTCTTAGGGATACTACCCCTTACATATCATTATACTTTAATTTTTGTAATTTTTTCTTCTATGTTTTTATTTCTAGTGTTCGTAGAAATAATATATCTTGTTAGAATTTTTTGGGTTGTTTATGTTATAGGTATCCCTTAGAAATACTATATTATGAGGGATCCTTCACAAAAGATAATTATATTTTTCTTTGTTTCATATTTAATGTTTGATTTCCTGACATCGAGATTTGTTTGTATTGTATAGTCATAAAACTTTCGTTATATTTTCCTTAGTAGGAAATATTGCAAAATAAATAGAGGTTATGGAGGAAAATTCAAAGGAAATACTTGAATCATGAAAGAAGTTCTATTTCAAAGGAATCCTTTCAAGAATTTATGTCCTACAATTTTTGTTAAATAAAAACTCAAGGTATGTTTCAAATTACAAGGTTTCTTGCAAGGCTTTATTTATACAAAGTGTATGATCATTTTTCTTCTAAAATTTATGTTAAATTAATAAGTCTCTTATTTATAGGGTTTTGAATAGTAAATATTATTATTATGGTGATTAACCGTTAGATTGAATCTACCCTTGTTATACTATATCTTTTCATTTATATATTTTTTAGGAAACCCTAAGCTTTAGGGTTCACTATAAAACCCTAAGACTCTTGATGCTAAGGGTACGTAGATATTAATTATTAAACCCTATTATTCTTATGGTTTGTTAATAAATTATATAAAGTATGAAAAAATCCTATTATTTTTATGTTTAAGGTTTTGGTAATGTCATGGTAAATATCTAGTTCTTTAGGGTTTGTTGTTAATGTCTAGGTTATATAATGAAACCCGAGATCTTTAAGGTTTAGTGAATTAGGGTTTATAAAATAAAACTTTGCAATAGATGCAGTAAGGTCCTAGGAATAGGACCCTAGGTGTATATTCTTCCATATGATCAATACCATAGCCTCGTCAAATTTTTTATCTAATTTTGGAATTTGATGTTTGCATCTAGGGCTTACACATAAAATGAAGTTGATATAAGGAATGAAACCCTATAGATTAAATGTTAACATGCTAACTTAATTTTCAATATTCATGTTTTATAAATCTAATGTTTGTAACAAAACCCTAGTAGATAGTGATATTATAGGGTATGATAATGAAACCCTAGAAGTATATTGTTTTCGATTATTGATATGGATTTAATTTTGGATTGCAACAAAACCTTGTAGAGTGTGACATGTTATTATAAAAGAATATTCTTGGAAACCGTAGATGTATAATACTGTTATTAAATTGATATCCTTATTGAGTTTCTAATATTGAAGGCTTTTTGTCTCGATGAAGGAGCATAGGGTTTGTGATAAAACCCTAGCAAGATGTTGCAACCCAATATATGAAAGATATGACCCTTGTTGATTTTGAACATAATTATGTTTAGTTATTTGATATCTAAAACTTTAATGTTTTGATGCTTCCATTGTAATGACATGATTTTGATATAATTTACTTCATTCTTCTCTATGTTTGTATTTGGTTGTCCTTGCTGTTAAATTTTTGCAGGTACATAATCTTGAAGATCTTAAATATGTTCATAATTGAATATGATAATAATAAGCACGATGAAGGAATCCAAAAGGAAGATGATGATAAATATGACCTTCATGCCATGAGAAAGAGTTAAGCCTTGAAATGTTGAAGTTTCTTCAATGTTATAAAATAAAAAATTTTCTAAAAAGTTGTATTCGATAACTTGATGATGATATAAGCAACATGAGAATGATTAAGGACCATGAAGGTTTGTGTTTACTTGTATATACTTGAAGTTTTATTATTTATTGGTGTTGTGACTATGTAGGATCTCTTCGTAAAAAGGTTTAACATTTGAAGAATGCTTGGATTGATGGATATGTATCTGGTTAATACGATAAGCAGATATGGAGCATCTTATCGCAACAATATGCTTGGGAAGAAATCTGTGAGCCTATGTGTTGATGTCTAGATCATGAAGTAGGGAGGGTAGAGTTATTCTTAGATCTCACACATTAGATACTCACCTAGATCCTTAGGTTGCTGTTATATCTTAAAATCCTAATGGTACCTATAGTGGCTAAATCTTGACTACACCTTAGTCCCACATGATTAGGGTTCCCTAGTTAGGTATTTAATCTATATTGATGCATGTGTGAATCTTCATAAAGTATATCATTTTGATATCTTCCATGTAAATATCTATATATGTAGTTATGAATACCTCCCTCATGTTGTAGTACTCAAAAACCATCCGTTTAGTTTTATTTTAGTTATATAATAAATCATGGGACCCTTTTAAAGCGTAATAGAATTATTTACTTGTAATAAAATAAGATCAATTTTTAATTATTAAATTATTTTTTTCTATAAATAAAATACCTTCTCACATAAGGACTTCGCTTATTGAAAATTACATATCAGAGATCAACCACACAAGTGTTACGATTCATAAAAACCCAATATGTTTTTTTTATTTAAAAAATACATCATTAGATGAATTATATCAAATCACTTCAATATCGTAGCATTACTTATCAGAAATTTATGATAAAAAATTCACTGATAAAACTTTCCTGATATATAATATAAGCTACATTGGCACTTCATTTTATAAATTAATATTTTAAAGAATCACAAGCCCTACAATATTTCCACGTGGCATATAGGAACTCCCATATATCATAACTTTTAACAAGCATAATCTTGAAAACCTTTAATATCTGATATCTTCTATACTTAACCCTTCCGCTATCCCAAAAGTTACTGATATCACAATGTCTCGATTCCTCACATTCTCGATATCCAATATGTCTGATGTTCCTCCCCTCCAATATTTGAATCCTCCTATATTCTCTTCCTTACCCATATCGAGACTTTTCATATCGGATGACACTCCTTAAAATACCCAATACTTCCTTCCCCGATATATAATTTTCAATGTATCTTCCTTCCTACACTTATAAAAATTACATATTTGAAATATATATATCGAAAGTCTCAGAGATCGTAATTTTTAAGGCGTGACCATTGGCTTTCACTGATAAAAATATTCTGATACGCTGACATATACAGGGCCCATGTGAATTCATGTTTATCACTTAATTGCCAAAAGTGGAGAATTTATGGTTTTCCAATTTCTAAACAAATTACTCATTAAAACTTGATACTATCATGATTTTTCCTTTTAGACATAAATCATTATGGAAACTAGTGATTCATGCCAAGGAATTTCCGGCAAAGGAATTATCACATAGTATTTTGTTTTCCATTGCAGTCTAGTCCTCATAAGAAAAATGGAGTAGATATGTCTAAGGAAACTAAATAAAATAGGAAACATGTAGCTCAATAGCAATCGATTGCTACTCCAATTGAAAATTTTGATATACCTGGATTATTAATTTCCAAAAGAGTATGTTGTTTATATGCTAGAAGTGCCTCTTGGGAAGCTATCTATATAGTTTTGAGAATGACGGACCGAGGGAGAGAAAACGAAATATTACGAATAGTGATTCTACCCGAGTCTCAAATACTACTTACAATGATGTAGCCAATTCATTATTACATAGGATTACATCCTGACAAAAAATAATTATATCGATATGATTAGTTGGGTTATTGACAATGTGAGCATTGGAGAAATGAATATACTGACTTAGAGGGACAAAATCATTGGTTCATTCACTATCAATCATTTGAGAAAAATGTTTCATTTGCCACAGCCCCAATGAATGTATGAAAAACATTTTAGGGAGAATTTCATGAGTGAACATGATAATCCATCAGAACCTATCATGGAATGGAGAAGATATCCTAGAAAGCATAAGTGAGATGACCATGGTATGTATGCAGTTGAGTCCCTTGTTGGTTTATAATGTAAAATAGTTGATATGTTATGTAGAATGTATACATACCCCAATACACAATAAAAATTTGACCAATGGGACCACTCATTGATGTTACTTCTGAGGTTTTTATCATGGATTTGGTAAATACATTATTTGAAAACATAGCCACACATATTGAATTATAGGAATAAACGTAATTTTTCACGAAACATCGTCCCTTATTTTTACATGAGTGCCTATATAATGGGGGCTCTATTTTTTACCTCGTATTTTACCTCTATGGGGTGGAAATGGAATTTAAAATAACTATCCCCTATCCATAGTTCCAATGATATGATTTGGGACTCAAAGTATCAACGTCATTTCTATAAAATATTTGTTATATTAATTTTTCCCATTCACCAAAGCATATTTGACAAGAAAGCTCCTAGGGCTTCTCCACAGGCTGGAAAATGACTTACTAACAATTGAAAATTTGATTGGTGAAGAATCATTTACTTATGTGTGAATCTTTGGTAGTCTTACAAGCCCTCATGCCTTGCCCCTATATTCTCTTGACAAGATTATTTCCCAAGAAATAACATATCACACCATAGGAAATGGTATTTCAAAAATATTAAAATATTCCAATAATCAAATGTGGCTTGCTTTTCCTACTTAGTGTGGTGTATATGATCTAGATAATTACAAGAATTATTTTATTTAAATTGATTCTATTAAAAAATGTGACTTCCCAACTATTATTAACATACAACATGATGCAAAAAAATTATAAAAATAATTATTGCACAATCAAGTATCAGGAAATTTTCTCAAGAGCCAGATAATTTTGATCACCTATTCAAAAAATTATTTGCCTATAAACTAGTTTTGAAACTAGAAGCATCTCAGTTGACTCCAGAGGAGATAACTTAGTTCAACCAATACATGGATCAAAGGATTACTAAGCTTCCTATGGATTCACTTAGGCTTCCTCAAAAAATAATGAAGAAATATGATGTTATAATTTTTAGCTCCACAAAAATTAGTTATATACCCCAAACCAAAATCACATGTACTTCCTCTTCTTCTTAGGCTAAATAATTTTGTAGGATAATAAGGTCGATAAAATATGAGAGTTGTTCAACCGATTTATTAAAGGTACAAATCCTCAGGATCTTAAGACTCCATCATAGGAGAAGGGCTTAGACACTTCTGAAACTATAGAGAATACCCCTATTATCATTGGCTCTCATGACAAGATTTTATAGATTGATGACATGGAGATAATACTAACATTCCAAAACTTTGAGGTCATTTTAAGGGTTTAAGAGATTCCTCCCCTTGGCATATTCTATAGTCCTCAAAATAAAAAAATCATCAAGATACATAGAAAGAAAAAAAAGATTCATCAAATCCAAGCCTTAGTTCCTGGAAACACTTCTTTTCAAAATTGTATGGAAAGGTTCACAGTCTACTCGTGCAAAGGAACTCAGAAGAATCACATAGTTCACAAGAGCTTATGCTTCTCCCACTATGCAGAAAGACACCAATATACAACAACTTTTGAAGGAAAAATATGACAAGATTATGCAGTTGTAACAAGGCCTTGAGAATGAGAAACAAATGATTTCTCAAAAATGGCAAGGAAAACTTGTAGAGCTCCAGAAAAGTTTCGATGCCCTTAAAATTCTACATAAATCTGATTTGAGAATTTGAAATGATCAAATTCAGGAATTACAACACAGGATTGAACACCTTACAATTAATACTAAATTAGATGATTTTAAAAGGGAAGTAGGAGAATTAAATACTCTCCTGGCTCAACAACATACCATTTTCTTTCATAAATTAGCCATGTTTCACAATTTGTGGAAAACAACCTATGCATTGGTATATTAATTGTCTGAGCTAAGGACATACATTGATGAAATTGAGGAGAAAAGTTCACACTACATAACATGGAAAAATAGTGATGAAATAATATTATTCTATCTCCTAAGGATAGAGGAATCAAAGAAGGAAATCGTCTCTAGGGAATAGGAAATCTACCTCAAACGTTCTGAAACAACATTGAATACAATGAATATCTCCAATGACCTCACTAAAGCCATAAATGATAATGTTTTTCTGGAAAATCTTATTTCAGACTACTTCAGGAAACTCTACCTGATATAAGATTTTTTACCAAAACATGGCTACAATTGTTTAAGAGAAAGACAAAGAAGATTGAAAAGCTATAAAATATTGACCTAGAATTCCATTGGCATTTCTTAGACAACCCTCATAGCCAATGGCTAATTCTTAGATGTTTATCCAACACAACCACTCATATGCGTCCAACACTCAGGGATGCTAAATTTACTGGTCAAATGCATATTCATCCATGGTCTCCACCTAAATTAAAGCCCATGAGAAATGCTTACAAACTATGGAAACATATGGGAGGGAAATATTCGTCACATTTTTAGCCAAGTTGTCACAACAAAGTCTGAAATTTTCTTATTGTTTTATTTTAAGCGTTGTTTGTTAAAAACACTTTGGAATTTTTTTCTACTTTTCTATATTTATATTTGATTGAAAAAGTATAAATCCCCTTCATTTGAATGAAGAACAGGATCTGAATTTTTCTGAGAAATATTTTGTTTTCACTACTGTAACTTAATTCATCTTAATAGAAACTTGAACCACTACTATTTTCTCATGGGCAGAGTTGCAATATATTAGGTACTCTTATCTGTATGTTTTTCCTTTTCTTAAGAGTTAAATGGTTGTTGGATTTAAATTTATCATATATGTGTTCCAAGTACACATACATATTTCACTATTGTTATGTGTGATTGGAAATATATAAAATATGCATAAACAAAGAAATCTTATATGTGTAATAAATCCATCAACTAATTTATTCAAATTTTTAATTAAATTAGTTAATCATTATTATATTTGGCATCATATTGGCTTGATAATCTATATTTTCATGTTATATGTGAGATCCTTCTGAATCACATATATAGATAAGCTTACCCATGATAGATAGATACATATATAGTTATTTTAAATACTTTTTATTCTCAATTTAATTACGTCATTAGCTTTACACTTTACACTTCATATGTTTTCTTATTTTATACCAAAGGAAAATTGTCCCATAATTTCCAGTCAAGACCACCATTCCAAACACAAAAGGATCGTCTCTAAGGTCCTAACTAGGTGGGTTTCCCTCATGTTGAGGCACACATTTCCAAACTTCAACATTTTTTGGCACTAGAAGGAGGACCATCATACTATGAATGAAAAAAATATCGAATCCAAAATCGTAAGGCCATTATAAGAGTCAGTCCCCATCAAAGTCACCACTAGCTTCAAGATCCCATACCAAATATACTAACCATAGATCTAAAGTGACTAAATCTCGTAGCATACTTCCTCTAACCATTGGCCAATAATTTACATAAATACATACAAAATAACCTAAATTTGAAACTCTAATTCAGAAATTAGAAGGGATTTCAATATCTACAGAGAAACCTACTCTATATGATCTATTGGAAGGAAGTACTACCTCATCCTTACAATATTCTATTGTGCTACCTAGATCCCAAAGTGAGAAAATTTGCAGGTAACCTTTTGAACTTACATTACAAACTCATCGGAAAAATAAAATCTCTCCGGAGACTTCGGATTCAAATAGCGATATCAAATCATAACCTCTTCTTCACACACCTACTACTAGTATTAATTCTTCCTCCACCCCTTTACCTTCCTCTTGTCATCCTCTCATCTCTTCTATTCATATTCTTCAGCCACAATTAATTGGTGCTGTTATAATATGTATCACTCGGGAGAAACTTCTTCAACTACTCAATCTCCTTTAACCTCCATATCTTCGACAAATTTCTCTATGCATAGTACTCCCACAGTGGCCCAAATACCATGGAACAATCTGGGAGCAATACAAATGACTCCAACATTACACCCTCTTCCCAAACATCCATAAAGATGGCTTCCTAAGTTTAATCTAGATGATGGCATCCCTCCAGAGGAAAATCTTCAAAATTTCATATTAGCCATCAA